>BRZM01000015.1:2871235-3193477 GCA_033238685.1 Lates japonicus | reverse complement strand
GCACTGGTTTTTGTGTGTATGTTTTGCTTTCTATTGCCTCCATTTGCCGTGACTTTTGTGCCGTGCATTTAATATAGTTTGAGTGTAATAGATCAGTATAGTCCATTTTGTCTTTAGCCTCTTGCTCCATTACGTTATCTTAACACAAGGTAACGACACAATCTGCCAGTTTCTGTCATAACATTGTGTTTTGTTGTAACCGCTGCTGGACATAGTTTACACTGGTTTCTGGGGTCATGTTACTTTTCTAGCATTTTGCTTCTACATCACAGCTAGCTGACTTTCCATCCAAGCTGTAATCAAAAATAGGAATAATAGGAAATAGTTTTTTTTGTACTAAAATGCTATGATGATGACTATTTGTTAACACAATCAAGATTTTGATGAATGCAATGTAAATGCATTTCCTCAATAAATAAACAAAGGGCTGGTTCACATAAATTGGAAAAACAATATTTTGTCACTTACTTTTATTGTCCATAGTAAATAGAAATTTGTTTGTGAGGCCCACAGCATTGGAAATTTAATTTTAAAAAGTAATGAGCACCACTTGGCTCCAGCAATAGTGATCTAACTGCTCTGAATAATCCAAAAACCTCACTGCCATCAGTTTCCCATGAACCTATGTTCCCTTAATTAAAAGTTTTGATAGTGAGAAACCTGGTCAAGTAAAACCAAAAAATATGTAATATCTGCATAACTAGAGACCATTAAAGGTAAGTGAGAGAATAAGGGGTTTGTTTGTTCATAACTTTGGTGAATTAACTCTTAACAAAATTTCTGAAACCATAGCCTTTCCAAAAAAAATTATGTGTGCTGCTCCTCCCATACCTGTCTGTCATGATTACAAGGTACATTGTCCATTGAAGTAACATTTTATTTCTCACAGTTCTTATAGTCTCATAGTTTTCATATATGAAGAATAGTTTCATGTAGAGCAGTCCTCACAACCATCCAGTGGTTACCCATTTGCAAGCATTAGTTGACTGTCATAAAGTCAACATAGCTCAATCAGCAGTCTCAGAACTTTGTCTCTATTTTCTCTGTAATTAGTATAAAACATAGTTCTTTCCAGGAACCCTCCAGGAAATTATTAGAAAATTACTGATTCGAATAAACCAAATTACCCAAATTGCCAGCTTCCACTGATCCACATCTTCTTAGTTTTCAGGCTGTGTGGGTGAGTTCTGTGTGTGTAGCTGTTTGTCTACCCATCATGTGTCAGACACCTCAGATTACATTTGGGTGATTTAATAGATTTCACCATTTTCAAAATTCAACTGACTTGCCAATATAGGGGCCTATTACTACGACTCATTAAAGCAAAGTAATACAGTTGTAGGACTGAATGGATTTTTGGGCAGACAACATTGACTGTTGCTCAGTTTCAAAAGCTGTTGGATGGAAACACAGCTACTGTTTTTGGCCAATGTTGCCAAGACTGACTCATAGAATAATATTGTTTGTATTTTTCCAAACCTGAGTGCCAATATCTGGGTAATGTAGTTTTAGCGTGTGTTTTTGTAGTCTTAACATGTTATGTTGTCATCCTGCCATCCCTGTAGTCTGCACTGTTCGCTGTCAGAAGTTCCTGATCTCGCGGGTCGGGGAGGACTGGATCTTCCTCATCCTGCTGGGACTCCTCATGGCCCTGGTCAGCTGGGTGGTGGACTTCTGCATTGCCATCTGCCTACAAGGTGAGGCATGGAGTGAGGGGGAGGGAGGGAGGGAGAGATGGATTGGGTTCGTAGACCTACATTATAGGTTGAGGCATGGAGGGGGCAGTTATAGTAGGAGGAGGCAAAGAGGCAATGAATGAATTGTTAGAAACAAGGAAAGAAGAATATATGGGGGAAATATGACTGTGTATAGGCTGCACAGAAAACACGGAGCTGACTGGTTGACGTGGATGGATAGCAGGCCTGGGGTTGAGGATGAATAAAAAGAAGAAGATAGAAGAAATAGATCCAGATGAAAAGAGGGGGATAAAAGAGCGCAGGGAGGTTTGGATCAATGAGGAAGAAATTTGTTTGAAAAACAGTTTGAACACAAAATAAGTTTCACCCAAAATGCTTTGCAGCTATAGCACTCTAAAAGTCCTATATAGATAAAACCCGATGACATAGCATGTAACTTAATCTACAATTTTACACACTAAGAAACAAGTTTGCACTATAAAATGGAAACCAAGTGAGAGACAATTCAATTACCAAAACAAATAAATGTTTTTGGATGAGGAGTGAATTTATTTAACAAATAAATCTTATGAATGGTGATTTCAGAGTCTTCCTTTGATTTATTAAAAACCAGCGAGAGAACTATATTAGTGAACTAATAGGCATAGATCAATTTCATACAGCATATTTAATTGGGGAGAAAGACCATTTTTATTTGTACAGGCAAGAAGAAAGATTTTGAATTCACTTTTTATCAAATAGAGTGTAATTGCAAAGGTAGTAGAAGAAGGCATCTGTGCTCTTTTTGGAATTTGTTAAAAGTCTGGCTGTAGATTCCTGGGTAAGTCAGGGAGGGGAGTGAAATACCTGTCTAATATCAGTATAACGTGGCATATAGTAATTGAGGAATGTAGAAATAAATGTGTGACTGATTCACTCTATTTTTATATAAAAATAACTCAATGCTTGGTCAAAACTAGAGTGGTTTGAGAAAGCTGCATTACAACAGACACTTAATTCTGATATGAGTTTTGCAAGTGTATCAGGGTCTTGATGGTATATTTGCTGTTACCTTTTACTTGTTTTACCTGTTACTTAAAAATCCTTTTGGTCAAGGCTGAATTAGATCCTGGCAGAGTGCCCTGCAGAGGGCATCAGATTCTGCCAAAGTGTGAAAATACAGTCTTTAAACCACCTGTTAGGTTGGTGAACCTTCAGTTCTGAATTACACCAGGTGCTTGGACTCAGTTACACTTGCTTACAAGTCTAGTTTTATACAAATCTATCAAAGCCTGTTCATAAAAGTTTTTGACTTTAGGTGTCAAGAAAATTAGGAGGGGCTCAGCTCTCACAGGTGTATTTAATTAACTGGAGAAAAATGTGAGCCACCCAATATTTTTTAATGCTGTTCACTAAGTTTTATCGAGACATCTGCATAACCTTGCAATTAAATGGGATATTGTTAAATGATCTGAACCCAGAGGAGCTTATAAATAGAGAAAGATCATATTGATGATTGAGCCCTTGGGACAACCATTGGAAATTATTGTGGAAGATAAGAATGTGCTGCCTATGATGACTGAGAAGTTTCTAAAAGGGGAAGAAGGAACAACTGATAGTAGAAGAGAGCAGAAAGAAGGATTGGAGAAGTAAGAGAAACAAGTTAGAGATAAAGGAAGGAATACAGGAAGCAGAGCTAGAGGGATGGAAGACAGAAATAGGGATTTAAGGTGGATCAAAGGATGGCAAGAGGGATGGATGGAAGCCCTCTTACAACATCAGTCATCTACCTGCGAGGTGGATGTAGGAAACTGAGGGAGGAGATGATGTGAACAAGGGATTTATGACTAAGTCAACTCTAAATTCCTGGAAGAGGAAGGTGGACTTAAAACGACTGAAAGAAGTTGTGAGAGCTGATCTGAAACCTTCGGGACTGGCTGTAATTCAGTTGGATTTGTCTGTGTGTGTGTGTGTGTGTGTGTGTGTGTGTGTGTGTGTGTGTGTGTGTGTGTGTGTTGTGCTGCACTCTCAAGGAGAAGCTAACCTAGTGCTGTCAGTTTTAGTTACGGTGTACAGTTCTATTAATTGGATACATAACATGACTAACTACCTGTCCTGAAGAGACATGCACACAACTACACATATACACACATTTTCCAGTCTTTAAATGGTTTATATAACATTTAGCCCTGCCTGTTTGTGTGTGTGTCTATTTGTGTATGTGTGCCTACCTTTTTTGTCCTCACAACACCTTTACAGCTGTAACTGTAATCCAGTATACAGTATATCCACTTTACATACACGCAAACACTGGATCTTATATATATTTGGTAACTCAATGTACTCTGGATTGTGGTTTACACGTCTGCCTTAGCTTTGTGTGTGTGTGTCTGTGTGTGTGTGCACAGCACAGAAGTGGATGTACGGTGGTCTGGACAGTAATGTGTTCCTGCAGTATCTGGCCTGGGTCACTTACCCTGTAGTCCTCATCACCTTCTGCAACTACGCAGATCCTGCGCCCCTGAGGCTGTTGGTATGACACACTCACACACAAAAACAACAACAAAAAAACAAAACAAAGCATATATCCACAAACATACATTACACAACACTTGGGCTATACAGGGCTATATAATCTCACATTATATTGTGTATATTAGCATAATTGATTGATGGAAAATGAATGGTTAGATTCATCTATATTGAAAGTACTCATTTGTTTCAGCTCTGTATTACAGGAGATATAACTGGATGTAATACTGAATTTAGATGAAATGCCATCAAACCCCAACCTTATAAACAAGTTATGTTATCATATAAACATGTAACAGATTACCTTACCATACTGTGATGTAACTTCAGCACCTTCACACATAACAAATCTCCTCTGCTCCTCTTAGCTTTTGCCTCTGGCTCAACTTCTTCGAGGACCTTCTCTGCTTCACTGAGATGGGGGGAAGGAGAAGTCCTCCACCAATTCAGAATTGTGGTATATATAAAATTCAGAGTTATGTTTGTCAGATTGATACAGCACTCTACAGGTGCACTAGACCTGCCCTAAGTAATTTCTACATGAGTATAGCAGAAGCCCCTGTCACTCTACGCTAACAGAAGCTGGTATACTCTGAGGAACTGGGAGTTTCTCCTTCTATCAGTGAGACGCACCTCCTTTTTCCCTTTCACTTTTCAGCTCACTGAAACATTCTTTAAACAGGTTCATAGGTGAGACAGTGTTTTTTCATCAGCTTATTCTACAGAAAGAAGCTGCTGAAAATAATCTTAAGACATTTTCCACATTTTGATTCATAAAAGAAAGGCAACAAGATAGGGTGCCACATGAATTTTACATTTTATTTCACTGAGTTTGGGAATTTAGTTTCGATTTTCACTACATTTGAATGGAAACTTGTTTATGTTGGGTTTTACTGTCAATCAAATCTGTTCAAACCAGATTAGCTGAGCTTTTGAGTGTTTATCTAAATTATCCTGGGAGGTGTTCCTGGACTTCAACTTTGTTGCTTATTTAGTCATCAGTATTTAAAGTTTTAGAAATGCTTGAAATTTGAAACCAACTTTTCTGGGGCTTTGAAAGACAGATGCTTGGATAAAGTGCGTTTGAGTCTCTCTTTAAGTTGACCGTCAGCTTTAAAATGACACCACCTACAGAGTTCAGGTATTCCAGAAGTAGAGACCATCCTGGGAGGGTAGTGCTGAAGAATATCTCACCTTCAAAGCGTTTTGTAGCCAAAGTCGCCGGCCTCACCCCTGCGCTCTGGGCAGCGTGCCCCTGGGCAGGGTAACACATGAACACACACACACACACACACACACACACACACAAGCAAATAGTCTTAGATGACGTACTATACTAGGACAACATGCCTTCCTTGCCACACACACAGCACAAGCTGACAACTTTCTCCATCAATAGGTCAGTCAATACCATATGTGACTCTCATAAGATGGAATCAAAAGCCTGAGCTGCTCAAATGAGTGTTGGTGACAACCTACAGGCAAAATTACTCATCCGTACTTTCATGTGTTTTATTATTATCATAGCACAATTAAAATATGCAAGTGGTGAAACTCATCTTACAGGTACATCCCATTTTGCTGATAAAATCCATTTCCACTTCCACTTTGTATTAGCAATGCCAAGGAAAACTCAAAGTGCTGACCCACATTCAACAACTACTGTATGTTGTTTGGTGACTGGTTCAGTGATTCCGGCATTAAATCTTTGTGATCAAATACAAAACCCAGACTGGCACCAGAGCTGCCTGCAACTTTGAATGTAGCTTACATAACATCAAAATAAACCGTCAATATCAGAAGAATACCATCTATCTGCAGCTTCAGTTCAAGTCATTATCAGTCATCAAACACCATATAGGTCAAAGTGGGGCATAGAGAGAGGTTGTAGCCAAGACTTGTGTGGGTCAGGTTTGGCAGCAGCTTTCAGACTTTGTGCTACAATACATAAAGCAAACATCACCTCCCAGCTCATTCGCATTTCAATTCTATCCTGCTGCAGATTACAAATGATTCATAAGTGGCACTAGTACTGGTCCAAAGTATTTTTCTACTGGAATGTCTGTGATAGAGTTCTCTTGTTCGTGAACAATTTGTTCAACAGAACAAATCTTATGAGTGGCCAGATGAACTGAACTGAATCACTTCCCTGAAAAACCTTTTTATAAGTTCAGCTTCATGCGCCTGCAGCTTCATATTTTGAGGTATAATAGGGTATATTGTTTTACTTCGTTCGGAGTACTAGTGTGCCATGTTAGTACATCCTGCAAACACCCAGAACTGGAAAACTTGAAGTACTCAATACATTTTAGAGGTCCAGAGAGAGAAATTACACTCAAACACATCCCAGCGCTAAATGGCACACCAGTGAGGGCGATACTCAGGTTCAGGTGAGAGCAATGAGTGTGAGAATCTGGAGGGAGGTGAAAAAAAGGGAAAGAAGGAGGTGCAATGCTGACTTGGGACCTTCTCCTAAAACAAGGGAGGAGTAGAGAGTTATTTCTGGAAATTGCAGCATCCCCAAATTCACTACGGAGTCTTCATTTATATCACCTTCACTCTAGTTTATTAATATTATGTGGATAATGTAGTGTGATCCCTCAGTCTTTTGTAAAAAACATTTTCAGGTAAGTATGGCATCCCCAAAAGACTGCCTAGCCTGAGGAACATACTCTCCGGAAAATGTCTTTCACAAACACACCGCGTACACATACATACACACTGACTGGGTACTTTGGTATGTACAGCTGCAACATCCACAGTTTGGATTCAGCTGGGCCTCTCATTTCCTTTAACTTGAACATCCCACTTTTCTGATGCTCTCACTTTTAATCTGTTAGTTTCACTTTGAACTCCATCACTGCTGAATTTTAATATTCTGCAGACTTTATTGTTATTGCTGATATATTTTTAAACAGTTGTGTGCTTCTTAACTTGCAATATATTATATTGTTTACCTTTAGTGTTTTTATGTCTTTCTTTCACTCCTGTCAGGGGTCCCGTTAGTACACATAAGCCAGTTTGTGTGCTGCTCTCCTCAACAGAAGTTCATGTCTCTATTTGGAGAGAATTTATGGTAAATATTGTCATCTTTATTAATGTTGTCGTCCTTCCTCTCACGTTTCTTCTCTTTTTAATTTTGATCAACTTCTCCTTGATTCCACAGTGTTTACTGGCAAAACTTCCATTTAGAACACCAATTCACCTTTTTTTCTTTTTTTGATTTTTCATATACACTATATCTACCATACACCAGAAATTATTGAAACAACTTTGTTTCTGTCCATACCAAAACCATGATGACGAGGATCTGAGTTGATAAATATACACTCATCTGGTCCACCTTCCCCCACCTCATTGCTGTTCTCTCGGCAATAAGTTTAATAAACATGAAAAGAGTGCTTTGCAACCTTTTGCCTCTCAGGTATACAGTCTCTCCCATCCTGTTGGTCAGGTTATGAAACTATGCTTTCTCAACGGTTATTCTCCTAAAAGGTGCTAGCGACATCATTTCACAAAAGAAACAAGACACTATATGTATGGCTATTAAAAGGGCTGCAGCAGTAGCCCATTCAACAGACTGTCACTTGCTCACCAAGCATATGGCAAAATATGCAATATTGCAGCTCACAATACTAGAATGTAGAGATTCTCAGTCATCCATACTCCATGATTTATGAAAAGAAGGTTGAATAGAAACAGGACTTGGTTGTAGATGTGAAGACAGAAGAACAGAAGAAGCCTCTTGGATGACAGGAGACGTCCTCAAGTATCTACATCAGAATCAGTTACTCGATTCAACCTAATAGACTGCCCTGTCTGAGCATTAGTTTTAACGAGACTCTGGATAGCGACATGTAATGGAGTCCATCTTCAGTTTCAGTGATCGTGTTTAGTTAGTTGTATCTCCCAAGGAGCAAATTGTGAACATACACAGAGGTTCGGCTAGATTTATTCAGAGCTGCTAGATGAGTTTAGATCCTCAAAGGAATGGATCTCAACAGCAATGATAAACATCTTCAGGCATTAGCAAATTCTCTCTGAGACAGAGGTAGGGAAATTAAATAAAACCAAAGCCAGAGGTGTTTTAAAAGGCCAAGAAGACAGGTTGAGCTGACATTTTTTTGGGTGTTTGAGGAAGTGGGAATGAAAGAGTGAGGCTAGGCAAAGAAGAAGATGAGGAAAAATGAGACTGAAGGTGAGTATAGGAAATGATTTCAGTGACAATGATGCTGCTTAGGACAATGGAATGGTACAGACTCTTTTCTGGTGATATGTGTGTCTGTTTCTGATTGGTCTATTGATGGCTCAGAGCAGAGAGCAACACTCAGTGTATTTTCTCACCTGACAGAAAGCTTTTGCCAGTTGGCTCTGTTTGTCCTGGATCACTTGTTTAAGCTAAGAAGAGGTGGAAAAATAGCCCGTGCTCAAAAGATGCAAATGCCCAATTTTTTCTCTTTTCATAGGGATCTATTTCTTTCATCCCTAGCAAAGCCAACAATGATAATAACCAGTTTATAAATGTTTTATCAGTCTATTATTTGGCCAACAAATTGCATCTTTTTATCTTCAAAACTAACTTTGCAGCAATGAAGATGAGAATGTCAGTGGGGAAAAGGAAGAAGGAAAAAAAATTAGGATGAAAAGATGCAGATCGATCAGGGAAAGGAAAGCCAAAATCATTTTCTTCATCATCTCCTCCTTCTTACCCATCTCTTTCCCTTCATTTGGGAGAAATGAGGTGGAGGCAGATAAAATCTTTTCTCATCTCTTTTCTGAAGATGCAGGCACCTCTCTTGGGAGATGAAATGGTAGGGAAGATGGGACGGTTGAAGACCGAGTACAGAGGCAGTGGGACTGACTAGAAGGGGATGTAGGCACCACAAAAGTCACTGCATCCACAATGAAAAAAAAGTGTTATGTAGGCAGCTGCACTGCTTCAAAGCCATCTTTATGCAGAGGTGGTTTGGAGGATCAAGCTCAGTGGCCATCCATTGTTCGGGAGAGAGCAGAGTAACCCAGAAATGGTCTAAAAGAAACATGTCTATACACTGATCACTGATTGGCCACAACATTAAAACCACTGACGGGAGAAGTGAAGAACATTAGTGATCTCATTACAGAAACAGTCTTCTACTGGGAAACCTTGGGTCCTTCATCTTTGTCTGGATATACTACTGGGTGACCATCTACCTAAACATAGCCCATTCCAACTTGAGTGTGTTGTTTAAGTGGTGGTACATGTCATTGTGGAGACATTGTATTTGTCATGAGATGATCATTGTCATTCTTCCAGCCTCTCAGTAGTTTTAATGCTGTGTAACCTAGGCATTTCTCTTCTGTAAACTGAATAACCATACAGCTACACCCATATGCTTGGAATAGTTTATAGTAGGTTTTGTTCTCTAGATAAATTTCAAAACTATTGAGTCAGAAAAGATCTAGCTTCTTTATTGTCCCTAAAGGAAATTGCCTGTGTCAATCAAAACATATACATACATAAACATAACATACATAAAACATAGTCAAATATATAGTTACAATACTTGCAAGCATGTTCAAACTTCAGAACAGTGATAGTGTAGCATTCGTCTGTTATTAAAATGTCCTTGGTAACTGCTTCCCTCTACCTCATGTACTCTGTCAGTTGGTACATGAAGCGTTTAACAATTCAATATCATATATTCTAGAATTTCTCACCTCTTGGACACAGCTTTTTTATATCCCAGTGTCTGGGAGGAGGCTCAATCTACTCATTGAAAACAGGCGTTATTTTAACCTTGCTTAATTTATCAGTTTTTAATTTTTTCCATCTGCTCATTTTGTTTTATCTACCTTTTATACAATATTCATCATCATCCTCCGTTGTCTCCTAATGCCCACTATTACTCACCCCTCCACTCCTCTAGAGTGTTGTACACATTTATAGCATATTAATGCTGAGAGTGTGTATGTGTGTAAATGTCCCTCTGGCAGTGATTCGTCCTCTTCAGGTTGAAGTACAGTATGCTAATGTATTACTGTGGGCTGTAAAATCCCAACACTTGTTTCAACGTAGCACCAGATAGCATACTATACTTTTTAAAAAAACGAAAGGGCAAGTGCTCTACACACACATGTGGAGTGTGCCATTGTTTAGGAAGGACTCTGACTGGATCACATATAATTAGAGATACTGAATGCTCAGTTTAACAGGTATAAATTTTGGTACTCAACACTACTTTATTTAGTAAATTGAACAAAATGATTATTAAATCTTACAATGACTCACACAGTTAGTATTAGCAGCAATTCATATCATAAAACAACTTTGTTTCTCTCCCATACCCAGAGGAGCCTGGTCTTATAGGGATTAAGGGTAATTTGATCGCATAATTCCCAGCATGCTCTGCGGTCGTGTCACTAACATCAAACTGATTCCACTCAGTAAAAGTCAAACTATAACTATTTATTTTAGTATCCAGAAACATGTTTTAACTCTTTAGTAAAGTATTCTCCTTTTGTATTTGCTTGTTGTAACTCTTCATGAAGCTGCTGTGTGTAGTGTTTACACAGCTGAAATACTCCGACCCAACAATATTATTTAGATTTTGTTTTTATCACTCCCAAATATTCTGTCTTGTGCATCATTTTCTGAACATTTCCCCAACCAGCAGCCTGACATAGTGGTGTCTGGAAACTTGGTGATCAATTTAAAAATATGCCTGTGAGGTTTGAGCAATGGGTCTCCTTCATAGTACTAGAATAAATTTGGTCCTTAGTGGCACATATACTTTAGTAGTTACAACACGTTTACATTCATGAGTAGTCCAGACCTATGCATTACAAGTCACATTCTGCCTTTTCCCAACAAGGCAACCGACCTTGACTTCGGTCAGTTTACAAAAAAAAAAAAAGGTTTTTCTTGTCTTGTTTTGGGCCACATTTTTCGTGTCTCGTTTGTTATTCGTATACGCTCATACGCACCTACAAACTCAGTGCCTCAAAGTAATATGCCAGTTCTAATTGAGAGTTTCCTGGGAACACTTGCTTTGAAAAAATTACAAGATAGAATAATATTACAAAACTATGATAGCATAGGCTCAGTGTTTGCAGATACAGCATGGGGTTAACAGTCCACTGAGCGCTGAATGGTGTGAAGAAACAAATCCTAGGTCAGGTTTTCAACTAGTTTGACATGCAGAATAAAACTATTACTCGAAAAAATCAACATCTCACAAAACTCTGAAATATTTCCAGCCTTCTGACAGATTTGCTAAAAATATTTATTTAGAATGAAGATACTTTTGCAGTGTAAGCTATATTTACAATATTTTTGACCACCCACTTTTTTTTATTCACTCTCATCCACCATCCTCCTCCTGTATGTGTGTGTGTGTGTTTGTGTTTG
This sequence comes from Lates japonicus, assembly GCA_033238685.1. Lineage (NCBI taxonomy): Eukaryota > Metazoa > Chordata > Actinopteri > Centropomidae > Lates > Lates japonicus. Next base: position 3,181,879 of record BRZM01000015.1, on the reverse strand, counting down.
TGTGTGTGTGTGTGTGTGTGTGTGTGTGTGTGTGTGTGTGTGTGTGTGTGTGTGTGTGTGTGTGTGTGTGTGTGCCCGGGCAGCAATGCTGCATGCTCACTCGAGTTTCACTGTAAGTTTATGGAATGGATAAGTCACAGGGTTTCAAATCAGAAAAGCACACACACACACAGACACTAACTATAAACTATCCTGCCATGCCATGAAGGAAGCCAGTCTCCAGCTACAGAATGAAGGTAAGTAGGATCAGCCATGTAAAAAAACCTCCACATTTCCCATGATGCACTGTGATTTCCTGCGATATACAGCTCAGTCTTTCATTTGTTCTTCATAGCTCTTATTGTTAATTTCAGACGCAGCTCCTCATCTGACGGGAATCTCATTGTGTTCTCTACATCAACAGTCCCCAGCGTACATGTGAACAATTTGAGCGTTATTTCTGGGTTAAAACATAGAGGCTAATTTATCAACTTTTCTTCAAGACTTGTCAACTTCTGTTCTGGGCTACATACTGTTAATGGTTGATGCTAAGGCCAGCTGAAATATTATGTGTGCATGTGTGTTTCAGAATGAGTGAGATATTGAGATGTAGCCTGTGCTGTAAGGAGTAGGCTGTATTTTGCCTTCCCCACTTGGGTGGTCTCCAGAAAAAATATAAGTTCATCATACTGTGATAAAGCAGGGTAATATACAGCATGTAATATTAACTTCACATCATGCGATAACATATAGTGAGCTTTTATCATTGAAATTGATTGGAGCAATTTCCAGTGATGTTTCAGAGGGGGATCTGTGAGTGAAGCGGTATCTCTCTGCCACTAATCAAATCTGATGTTAAATTTAGTCTTAGTACATGCTAATTACAGATCTCCCAACATAGTGTCTTATGAGTATTTAGTTAGCTTCTGAGCAAAATTTTCTCTATCAGTCATTTCACAGCTCACTGAAAGCTTGTTATCTATGTGATACTAGTTTATAGAAAGAAAGAAAGCTAAAAGGTGTCTGCACATAAACCAAGTAACATGTTTTAATGCTGATGCTGGAAGCATGTTATGGTGGTTCTCAAAAGAAAGAAAAGAAAATTGTCATCATCATTATACACCAAAGTTTAATATAGTCACAGGGACTTCTGCTGCCCAGAAAGTTAACTTAATTATGATCTTGTATATTCCTATATAGACTGTCATGCTGTATTCCTTGTGACCCTGCCTCATCACTGTTACATGAGTTGTCAGAATTAAGTTTATTTTGTACTGTGACTTAGACTTTTTGTAGTAGCCATGTGTATTGTGTGTGGCCAATGTTCCAGGAGTATTTTCGATGATAGTATCCATTCTTTAACGGTGGGGGAGCTATGGAGGTTTCTTTTGCTGCACAACTGGGTACTTCATCTTCATGAGTACTGGCTGTTTGGAACAAGTGAAGGTAACAAATAATATACACAAATATTAAAAGTTGAGAAAAGCTCCATGTAACACAAGTAGATTTTTGTATTGGAGGTTTGGCATGTTTTCTATTGATGTTTATACAGAACTCAAACAACGTGCACCCAGTGTTAATGTTCTCAATAAAACTTCACAGCTCAGCAGCTGCAGTTGCAAAAAATCACTTAGAAGCCTTTAGATCGCGTCGTTCAACAAATCTTATTGGTGAACATAAAGCCAGGCGAGCAAAATTCATTTTAACAGATGTGCTCTATTATAGCCACATCTGTCATCAACAAGAAAATCAATGCTAAAATAGATATTAAGAGAAAGTAGATCTCCTTTTAATGAGAAGAAAGTGGGTGGAGCTACTTTCCTTTGCTTTCTCCCTTTTATTCAAATGAGCAGGGCATTGGACCTGAGCTGTCATTAATATTATTAATTAGTGCACCAGTGCTTTTCTTGCTATGACATGTCAAAATGTCTGCTGTGAAAATAGGCTATGATCAGCAACAGTTAAAAATACTTGAGAGCTGTTGTTGTACATGAAGGCAGTAAAATAGGATAATTATTGGTGGAGGGCAACGAAAAAACCAAAAGATGGAATTTGTTTTCTGCCAGTATAACTGAGTCTCAGTTAGTAGGCAGAGTTCAGACTCTTGTGGTCGTGCATCCTTCAGGATTTCCAGTGCTCTTGTTAAACAGTTTTCCACAACATTTCCTCCACCCCTCTGTTTCCAACACTGTGGTCTGTCTATATTAGATTAGATGTTCAGTATACCTCAACAATGAGCTGAACTTTTTACCATTTACTTCTCATTCGTTACCTTCGTGCAAGGACCAAACCTGAACAGCTGTAAAGCTGTACAGTACACCATCTATTTGCAGAGCTGCATGATTTTGATGATTGTTTTGACAGTGTTTACTCTCGCCCCAACTCACTGTACCCTTTACTCAGAGACCATCACAGCCCTGTTTAAAACCGTTTCGGTTAGACTTTCCTTTGACCTCAGGAACTTTACCTTTTGCTGTTATTTCATTGTTTGACTGGTGATTAGTCCTTTCTGATTTCCTTAAAACATATCGACAAGATTTGGGGAATATAATGTTTGTTTCAAAACCAAAAATTAATTAAAACCATAATTTTTAAGATTTTAACAATTAACCCACAGCATTATAGTCCTTTATAAATAATTCCCTATTTAAGTAATAAAAATAGCTTTTCACTACACAGGTATACATAAACACAAATCAAGCACTTTGCCACAAAGTCCATAGAAACTTCAAATAAATTCAAACATTGTAGTCATTGTTTTTGCCCATCTGGTTGTTCTGACAGAGTATCATTTGCTGTGACTGCAGAATAAATTCAATATTATTCAGGCTCTCCTCCCACCATAGCTTGTGAGGTGTTACTTCAGGAGTAGCCTGCGTGAGTCACCCTAACATGGATAATTCAGGCTGCAGTGCTAACGCACTGAGGGATGTCTTATTTTATCCTGCCTTAGCCTGGGGGCTCCTCCGGCTGTAGAATGAGACCACGGGCTCCTAGAAAAGCTGGTGGAGAGATGGGATTTGTGCTCTCCTCCCCTCTCCTTCCTCTCTCTCCCTCAGATGAGAAAGTGCATGCCTGGGGTGTAACTACGCATAGAAGCTCCCCATGAGAAAATCCTCTCTTCTTCTTCTTTGTTGTCTTTTATTCTTCTTCTTTTGGCATTTTTTTTCTTTTTGTCGGAGGTGTCTCCTGCTGCATCAGTGACTTACACATACAGTACACACTCAATCTCCCCTCCACAGAAGTAACAGGTGTAGCCTCAATTTACACTAAGCTAGTGTTCTGCGTGTGCATTGGCACATCTGTGTGGAGATGACAGTGTGCCTCGTTGCGCCGGTGTAGTTTCTGCTCCTGCCCAATAGCTGTCAGGTGGAAAAGTCGGTCAGTCTCTCGAAATTAAACTGGGGCCAAAAGGTTTGCTCTACGTTCGTGCTGCAAAGGCGCATCTTTGAAAGAGTCTTTTTCTCTACTTAAATGTTTACTTATCGGGCATTAGAGTGAGAATCACTGGGACAACAGAGGGCTGAAATTCCTGTTTTGTTCCTGAACACACAAAACAGGCATACATTCAAATACAGGCAGTACGGTGATTACATACAAATAAGTTGGAATGTGCTGTGTGTCAATACATGCCTTAACATTTACAGTAGTTGGAAGATTATCAATAAGCCTTTATCCATCACTACCTCACTGTATATTTTCACAGTAGCCAGATTTTATAATAGTCACAACAAATGTATTTCCAGGTTTTACAAAGACTGGACTGAAAAGTTCTCTACTCGCTTACACACAGATCATTTAGAGTTTTTAATGTCTCAAACAGGCATAAAGTTGAGAGCTATTTTTAGCAGGGGATAATACATATGTTGTGCTCTTCTGAGTATTTATGGCAGCAGGACAGTGTATGTGAGATCCACTCAGAATAAACTACAGTGGCTCATGTAGCTCACTGATGTGTTGTTAATAGTTTTTTGGACCACAGTGGAGCTCTCCCGGTGGCAGAGAGAATAAGATATATCAGGCTGAGGCTGCCCAGGTACCACGTGCCCGTGGTCAGATCAACTCATTATTTGTATACTTTTTTATAGGATTTGACAACAAGAAAAATATATAATTTGCCAACATTTTGGGCTGGAAGCAGTGAGAATGTTGTTGGGTTGACAGCACGGTAGTGGTGAACCTGATACAAATTCATTATTCCAGATGTGAACAAGAAGCATCACTGCTTCCTCTGAGTCAATACTCAGTATCCATAACACACATCATTACAATCAGAGAATTCACTCTTATACAATGGTGTTAGGATCTCTAGTCATTATCAGGACAGATCCCCCATAGATGTTCATATTTTATTTTTATTTTATAAGTGTGGTTCAATTTGAATGTATTATTAGATTCATTTAGATACTCCACCTCTTCCCAATATTAGCTGGGATTGGCTCAGCCAGCAATATAGGATAAGTGGTATAGATAATGGATGGATGAATTAATTCATTTTATATTACATGATTTTGTTAACTTGACCAAACATATGTATGAGGAGTGTAAATGGCGGTAGGTAACTATTAAGTGAAGAGAAAATTAAACAGATTAGACCATTTTTTAACAACTATTCACTGTATATATAGCTACAGCCATCAAGTACAAATATTGCAGATATTTAATGACATAAACTGATATAGATTGGCTCTGCATCAGAGCCCACACAGCGCCAGATGCTTATGTGTTCCATAAGGTGGTTCTTTTTGATTTCCTGACATTTTATTCATTCCAGTTGATTTATTTACTTCACCTGATTTGTTTGACGATGCCGGAACAATAACTCAATTAATCAATTGTCCAACAGACATTTAAGCAAACAACAGATTTGATAAGCTAAGATTGTAGTATAGTGTATATTATCAGATGAGCAACAAAAGCGTCAAATATTCTCTGTTTAAACAATAGAACATCGTGAGCTCTGGGAAGTTGTTTTCTTTCAATTATAAATGACTTGAAAAAGTGATATTAATCATACTGATGCTTCGATTTATTTTTAATTGTACCTCACCCACCACTTCCACGCTCCCTGCCTCCTGGCTTTCGCGGAAGCACCGGTCTGGCTAGAACACCTTTACCTAGCCGTACCCTGAACCTGGTTGGTTTCAAACAGTACCCCAGCCCCAAATCCTGGTCTTGAACTATCCCACAGAGAGAGGACGTTTGGTACCCAAGTTACAACTAAAAGAACACAAAAGGACACATGCAGTATTTTCCTCCGCTGCACGAGGGGCAAAGACTCCTCATCATCCTGTTCATTGTTGTTCAGAGGTATTTGACAGAATTAATAATGCCTTAAGATAAGTTACAAGCATTAGGTTGTCTGCATGGCTTTTATACAGAGTCTATTCTTTCCTCTTCCCTCTGTCTCACTGCACCTTCTTACTGCCATAAAGAGGAACCACACTGAGCTTTAAGTAGCACTTATGCAAACCACCTTCCTAACTTTGTCTCTAGCTCCCATCCCCATCTGACTATATGCTCTCTGCCGTTTCCTATTTCATTTTCATTTTCTAGCATGTTTCTCCTTTCAATGTATGTCTTTGTTTTTCCTCAGGGTTTATTTTTCCCTCCTCTGTATCTACAGCACATTCCCTCCCTACATGCTTTATTCGTTCTCTTTTCTCTAACTTCAATCCTCATCTTTTATGCTGCATCCTCATGTATATTTGTCTCTCACCGTGTTCATTTACTCCTGATATTAACACCTGTCCCTGTACAGTATGTGGATTGTATCCACTGTACATATGGTTCCAACTTCATTGTTGCACCTTTCACTCCCTCCACCTACAGTGTTTATTGGAAGTCGATATGTTGTTATATTGTTTTATGGCCAAATGCACAGGGGACCCAGCCTATGGGTGGTTGAGAAAAATAAAATTGATGTTTTGCTTTGTTATGCTTGAACTAATTTATTTCTATCCAGTTTCAATTTGATCACACATTCATGTTTTATACAAGTAAGAAAAGTGGTCAGCTCTCTCTGATGTGTGTGTGTCTCTCTCTCTCTCTCTCTTAGTATTGCCAGTGGTTTTGGAGGGGCTTTGTTTGTGTATCTAGACGACTTATTGTCGGATCATCAGAAAACAGAGGCCATCAACAGATTCCTCATGAAAAAGTGAAGCAACAGTGCAAATTGAGGTACATGTACTCAACGACTGTATTCATCTGATTCTGTTGTACTGTACTTTTCGACTACATTTACTTATGCTATAGTTACTTTTCAGATTATTTTTCCATATGAACCTTTCAGATACATTTATAAATTATGATGCATTGTTTAGGTTTAACTAAGTTAGTTTCAGTACAAATTAAAAGTACCATTACACAATTATGTGCAATGATAAATCAGTAATATAATAACCCACTAGACAGAGTTATTGTTCTTTAGCAGTACTTTTAATTTTATTTTTATGTATATTTTGCTGACAGTGCATATGTATTTTTACATTTAAATTCAGGTCCTTACTTCCAGAAACAGATTGAAGTATTGCTACTTTTACTTCAATAAAACATTTGCAAAGTACTTATACCACCATAGTCTAACACATACAGATGTAGTTCAGCCTGTAATCAGGCCTATCTGTCAGGATTCTCTGACCAGGCACGCCAGGGGCAGATTCCTCATTGTTTATGAGTTGACGGGAATCATATGAATTACTTGCGCAATAAAGCTGGATTATTCATCAATTAGTTGATTGACAGACAAATAATCTGCATCCATTTGTGATCAGTTGATTGTTTCAGTCATTTTCAAGCCAAGAAAAGTGGACAACTACTCAAATGAGAGGTTTTACTCAGATTTTTCTTTTGTATGTCAGTGTAAACTGAGCGTGTTTTAGTTTTAGACCATGTGCTGTTAAACAAAACAACCGTGAAGCTTTCACTACTTTTAGCATTTTAAAGACTAAACACAAGACTTTTTCAAGACTAAATGAGTAATTAACAGATGACAGGGTAGTAGAAGTCATTGTTAGCTGCTTATAATAAGTGTTTTGGATTGTTTCTAGATAGAGTGAACTGTCTTTAGCAGTAGCCTCTACTAAGATGTATTACCTTTTGTGATTTAAAACTTTATCGCAATCATATATCACAGAGCAGAAAAATGATCTGCATTGTGGGCCAAACATTATGTATAGATATGTAAGCATGTGTGCAGTGGGAACACCCTAGGCAACATTTTTCAAAGATGGATATGTTCTTTCTTATGTTAAGATAAGCTACGATTAAACCTAAGTGACAGAAATTTCGTTTTGCTTTGACTATTAAGGTGCTTTTTAGTCACTCTTTACTCCAACTGGAGGGCTAATTTTGACTGATATTGGCTGTGATAACAAGTAACAAGAAAGACTGATTTACCAAGTACTTAAAAAGTGTTTCTAATATGAATAAAGGTTAAATAAAGACATACTCATTCCACCTTTGCCAATGTACATACCATGTTCTGTACAGGCAATCAGCTGTGATTTCCCATAAATGAGTGGTTGTTACTCACATCATGATCTGTGATAAGTGTTCTTTACAAGACGCTGATCACACACAAACACAATACAGTGGCAGGGTTAGTCTGACCTGCTGTTGCTGTGACTTTAACTAGCGAAAGCAGTAGCCAGCTGGTGTGTAAACTGGTTTATTGCCTGAAATTGTTATTAACATAATTCAGTTAATCTAATGTATTGATATTGACTGAATCTGCAGCTAATGATATCTTCTTCTCTTTTCTCTCTTTCCCTCTCTCGGGCATCTGCTGTACCCAACGTGGTTACTTTACTTGTTTCACACTAACATTTCCCCCCTGGCTTTGGACAGTTTATGGCTGTGGGTAGGCTTCCCACACACAATAATCACTCATTCAGCCATACATTTATGCATCCTATTTTATATTCATACATGTTGTACCAGGTCAGTTGTAGTCATTACGGCTGTACAACAGCCTGATTACCATTTATGTCAGTGTGCGATTGATTTTAATACCATCACAGGTTAAAGGTTCTAATGATGTTTGTATGTTTCATCTTTGTACACACGAGACTTGGGCGAGCATACTGTCCTTTTGCTCCAGGGATGACTCATAGCTGTGTGTGTGTGTGTGTGTGTGTATGTGTGTGTGTGTGTGTGTGTGTGTGTGTGTGTGTGTTCGTGTCTGCACTTCTCTCCAATTACACCCTCTTCATCTGTCTAATTATCAGAATTAGAAAAGGAATATTCTATGCCTCCTCAGACCTTATAGGCGCAAACAGATATACACATACCTTACACACCACACATCTACACACTTTCCTCAGTCTTGGCTCTTATTGGGAGGGTGCGTCAGGCTTCTGAAATCTCAAATCTGCACTGACCCTCTCCTCTTAAGCCCCTATTCCAAAACCGCTCAAGGTTCACCATCAAATCCCTCTGTCCCAGCTCTCACACTCCCGTTTTACAATATTTGTTTGTTATCACGATAGGGTTAGAAAACATCTGTCAAACTGATTACATTGCTGAACATTGTTTTTAATATTGATTTTTAATAATTATCGGTAAAAGTTTATCAATAACTTGAGGATGTAAATGACAATGTGTCCTGTATTATTTTAAATATAGGTAATAGTCTGACTTTACACTGTACTGTCATTTATGTAACTAATGTTTCTTCTTCTACTGCTCTGTGTTGACCACAAAGCAATGTTGCAGTGATTCAGTGATCTGCTTTACACTTTGAGATTATATGCGTGGGACTTGTGCTGATGTGATATGGATGCATTCTGAGAGCATTTGTTTTTAAAGGTAAGGATGTTGCAGAGTCATTGCAATTTTACGATAGAGCTCTTGAAACTAAAATTAGCCTAACAGTTTCAGGGTCAAGAAGTTACTGTCAACAAATCAATAAATGGGACTCAATCCAAAGATTTTTTAAATGAGTAAAAGTAAGAAAAAATGCCCATTCCTATCGTTATATCTTGGTAATGCTCACTTTCTGTTGCCTGCAAGCTCACCCAGAAGGTCTCTGGTGACTTTACTGGACAACGGACATAGGCCAAACAGGGCATCGCGCTGAGGAATTTGACTACATCGGACACTCCCAAGCCTGAAACGCCGCGGGTCAGCGTGCCGTCACTGGTCCTCTTCGCCGTCATGAAGGTAGGCTAGACAGATGGTTAGACAAGATGGTGGAGTTTTTGATATAACAATATCTTAGTATACAGAATACAATAATATTATTAAATTTAATATTAAGTTACGTACAAAATAAAACTTCCCATTTATTTTATTTCAACTTTTATGATATATTATTAAAATCCTTCCCTCTTTCCAGTATTTGTATATACAATTATGATGCAGAACAATAGTAGCGCCAAAGATATGGGAGGAAGTGTAGATGAACATGAGCGTATTATAAATAGGAAGGTTTGCAGTTTTTATTCGATCCTGAACCTGGGCTAATGGGAAAGTAGTAGACTGGGCCATCTCCTCTTGTCTCTGGTGAAGAATAGTTTTCAAAAATAGTTCAGAAGTGGGACTATCTCACTCACTGTGTTACAATTATGCTCCTAAGAGGTCATTTTAAAGTTTAAGGTCCCTTTGATGCTATATTACTGAGTGAAATAACTGATGGATTCCATATAAAATTATACAACCAGAGAATATCATGATACTAGTTATTTACATTTTATGCTGCTTACCCAATTGTGAATAACTGGGGCTCAAAATGTCCTGTTTGATAGCTGAAAGGTGTTCCATACAAGCAATTTAATCAGGCTATAGACAGTGTGGGTTTATGAGACATCAAAAACTCACCTCTGTCCCAGCGAGCTATAAGCTACTATCCTCCGTAGCGTTTCATTTGGATCAGTTTGTGACATAGCTAGACATTCATTTTGAAGCTAATGGATCTCTGTTGCACTTTTTTTAATCTCCTCCTCACTTTTTTTTATTAGCAAGAGTAAACAGTCAGGTAGCAGCCTCTCATTTTAACTGCTGTTGAGCAGCTGCTTTTCAGTTAAAATAATAAATGTCACCAGTGACAGGTTCTATCTACTGTTCTGACCTTTATTCCTAATGGCTAAAATGACCAAATTTCCTCTCTACCAAACTGCCGTTGTGCCAGCCAAATATAGTCTAATAGGGGAATGAAACTGTAACACCACTCTGTGACCGCCAAGAGGCTCAAATAATAAGACCAACAGGATGACTCACCTCAGAAAAAGAATTATCTCATGTCTCATCAATTCAGAGAATCCCATAAACTTTAACAAATCGAATTATGTATAGTTATTTTATCACCACAGGAAAAGCTCAGAAAAAACGAGGTTTAAAGACCGCACCTGTTACTTCAATATGGAGACATTTTAATCAACATGTTGTATCTCTGTGGATCATCTGCCTTCTCAGCCAACAAGGCCCCAATTACAGTTTTAGATATCTATATTTAGTTAATTACAAATGTTGTAACCTCAATTATGAGAAAGGTTCCTGATGCGGTAAAATGCTTATCAACTCGATGTATGGATCACAGACCATTTATTTTCACTTCTGGAGTTGAGGCTGCATGAGAAAGATCTACAGATGTAAAAGGAACCAAGAATTTAGCTCTTGATGACAATGCAAAGCATCATGTTATTCACATTACAATGCTTACACTTTGATGGCCACTGTCTATTTTAATCTCTGAATCCCAAGACGCCAGAAATGTACTCTTCAGTGTTTTCCAACATTTAGTGTATGCCATGTAAGGGCAAAGCAGCTGTTTGCGAGCTAAGGTTGTTTATACCGGTTAAAAAGGCAAGGAGATAAGGGTGCAGAGCAGAGAAATAACAGCAGGAAAAATGCTGTAAGAAAATCAACTGGATTTCCATCTAATTATACCGGTCATGTACACAGCTGGACAACCCAGGTGGACTGTGAACCTTTACTATAGTTTTGATGCCTTAAGATAACAGTCTTAGATTATCCCACAGATTTAATTACACAGCTCATGTCAAATTATGAGATAAAATTTTGCAAAATGTGAGAAACTAGAAAACACACACAGGAGTGCTTACCTGAAGGCCCACATCAAGGCTGCTCCAATCCTCTGAAACTGTGTTTAGAAAGGTATGGAATGTCAAGTATATCACCAAGGGTCAGTTAAACGGAAAAAAGCATCCTTATAAGATCTTTGGACTAGCTGATTTCATTTTACTAAAGTAAGAACCTGAGGAAGGTGGATATACTTTAAAAGCATCAGTACCTGACTTAACTCCCTGGGTCTCAGTGGAAAAACAACCACTATGATATAAAATACAGAACCATGCCCTGCTCTCTTGGCCTCAGAAAAAAACAAGATGAACAGTTACTATACGTATAATCATTTTCTCTTGTGAGGAAAATACCAAAGTCTCAACACCCATCCTCCTCCTTCTCTTTTGGTGATTGAGGGTAATGAAAGAGGCCAAACAGAAGTTTGGGAGCCCAGATGACTATGCTTGGCAGCCTGCCTGCTGCTGTTAGGAGTTCCTATTTAAGGGCCACTGGAGAGTACTGCTTGTGCTGTGATTGGGTCCAGAAACTTTTTATGTAACCTTTATTTATTTGGGCTGCTCCGTTCAGCTGAAATGAAATGTCCTTTCGAATACAAAAGCAAAAGGTTGTAAATCTCCCCTCACTGCATCAGAGCTGCTTGGCGTGAGTGTGTGGGCGATCACACAGCAAGTAAAGTGCATATAGAAAGGCCAAAGTGCAGTGGGTGCAGAATAGAAAAATGCTAGGTTATGTAGTTATGTATGCTTGCATGTGTATATGTTTGTGAAAATTATAATTGAAACTTACATTGACTGTGGCTACAAACCCAGATTTAGAGAGTATTTACTGAAATGTGGTTTGTCAACAAAATCTGTTCTGTACTGGTCACTGAAATCAGTTTTACATAAAACTTACACACCTGAAATGTAGTTTGTCAACTAAGTTCTAAAAATTATATTGGTTAGAAAGAATCATATACACATTTACAAACATAATATAGACTCAGTTTGAAACTTTAGCTCTGATGTAGTAATAAATAACATTTGTTGAAATCAGTGGATGTTAAGTGAAGTCATCATTGTTTTCCTGAGGTCTTTCAGTGAGTTGAACTTCAAGAGACTGCAGAGAGAACATCATTTGTCGCCACCCGGTAGCAGCAAATAAAGAATGTTTAAGGGTGTTAGTGAAACAGACATAACATAATGTCATATTTACCCACAAGTCTGACAATTGCTAATACCCATTCATTCTATGCAATTGGTGGCTACAAAGTAATTATTCCATCATCCAACTAAGGTTTGAATTGAATTACACCACCCTTAAGAGTCTTTGTGCACTTTTGAATATTAATGCCAAAATACAGTGAACTGAATTAAATAATGTTGTCATACTTAAAAATACTGTAGGAGGACAGGGTGTGACATATAACATCAAAGTAGTTAACTACACTTATTATAATAACAAATAACTTTTTAAAAGCGAGAGTCATCCACAGGTAACCCAGGCTGAAGTACTGCCAAACGACTTGTGCACAGCAAAGTGTGTTTAAAAATAGTGAAAAGAACATCCACCATTAGCCAGAACCAGTTTCAAAGTTATATAATACAAAAACTGATGGTGGCAACCGCGTGTACTGCCGAAATAGCGAAAACGACTCTTATCTCTTTATCATTGCTGGCAACTTCTAGAAAAGTACGAAGAACGTCTCTCAGCCTGTCTATCGCCAGATCTAAAGCTGATTTGATTACTTCTCCAGCCAGCTTTATTCTGTCACGTATGTGTGTGTATGTGTATGTATCAAAGTGTATTCCTTCTGTCCCTTAAGCGAAATGATCCTGATAGCTTTCACCTCTCAGTGTGATGTCCAAGACAGAGAGGGTGTGTGTGCCTGTGCTTGCATTTATGTATGTATAGGGTTACAAAAGATAGATAAAGTGTTTCCTGTATGTGACATACAGGTGAGACACAGTCAGTGTAAGGACAAACACACACACATATATACACACTTGTCTAACTTTAATCATCCTGCTGCACAAATCTCATCGAGCTGCTCTCAACATCTATGGGCATGCACTGTCTCACATCCTCTCTCTCTCTCACTCACACACACACACACACACTTACACATGCACACCAGAATTTCTAATGACACAGCATTCAAAGTCAGGCTGTAATGGCTCTGTCTAATTACAGCCTTTGGTTTTCCTGGATTCAGCCTGGTGATTTTCAAAGGGGAGATTGCTCTCTCCCTTTCCTTCTTGGTAATGAATGGTTCTTTTATTCGACACGGCAGCCATCTTGTCTTGTTGCTCCTTTTCATTCCGAAACTTGACGAAGGCACTCATTCCAGCTGCTAAACTTTTGAAAGTAAAGGTGCATGGCATGCAAAGTTCTCGTCAGCAGGTCAGCAAATGAAGCTGCTATAAATACTTTAATTACATGTGTTTTTGAACAGCACAAAACAAGACACAGAAAAATGTGTTCTAAGAGAAAAGACTGAAATGTCACTCTTTGTAAAGTTCACAGCACCTGTGCAGAGATTTTTTGTGTATTTGTGGTTTTTTAGCACACTTTAAGTCTCTCTCTCTCTCTCTCTCTCTCTCGCACTCACACACACACACACACACACACACACACACACACACAAACCTGCAAACTAATTTGGCATGCTGTGTAGTCTAAATGCTATTTTTGTCGTGTGCAATTATGCACATCAGCATCTCTTAGTGAGGAATGTGTTTATTAATGCAGGTGCATTTGTGTGTGTGCGTGTGTCCTCCAGCCTGAGTGTTATCTGTCATTGTGCGTGCGTAGATATGTGTGTGTGTGTGTGTGTATAAGAGTGACAGAGAGCTAGCGGGACTGTAATTGGAGTGGGAATAGAAGAAGGGCCCCTTAGGGTCCCTTGAGGCCCCCAGGCGATAGACTGTCCTCTGGATGTGACATACACACAAGCATAGAGGGCTCCCAGATGACTGTCAAATTAAATAGAGTATAAATGTCCTGGATTCTACGTCATAACTGATACCCTTGACCTAAGTATCCTTCACTTCTCCCCTCTACCTCACTTATGTTTTTTGTTGTTTTCTCTCTTTAGTTTCTCTGTTTTTCCTCCTGTGCACTAGTCACTGGAGTTTTTAGCACGTTTCTAAAAATTAAATGTTACAATACAACCCGGTCTCACGGCAGCTCGTGAAATAGTCACGAAATGTAATCTATTTATTCATGCCCATGGACACAAATTTTCCTTTTTTTTTTGGTGCCTCTCAGCATGACTTTTCAGACTAATGTATTTCAATTGGAAATGCTTTCTCCCTCACTACATTTTTTCTGTCTTTCGAGACTCTGCAGCGCAGAAACTGTTTTGTTTTTTCTTATATGTTTGCTATTTTTTAAATGTCTGTCACGTATTTTAATGTATGTTTATTTGTAGATTATATTCCTGTTCTCTATCTTACGTTTCATGATTTATATGGTTTGTTTTGGGCTCATATTTTATAATCCTCAGCTGTTTTGCTATGGAGAAGAAGCAAGTCTGCTTCGATGATTTCATATTTAATATTTCATAACATGCCATTAAACTCTAGAATATAAATTTCCATTAGCCATTTCTCCTGTTACAGTCATGGGCTATCAAATGGCATTTGTTAACAGACGGTAGTTTTTGGACTATATTGATAGTTTTACACTGCTCAAAAAAATTAATCATCTGTGGTAAAAGTGCAGTGTAAAACAATCAATATAGTCAATATATCAGTATGCAGAAATGCTAACTTGGATATTGAAACTCGATGAAACCACAGTGAGCAGCCCTCTTTCCAATTATAGTGTTATCCATATTTATTACTTTTGTTTCAATAGATTGGAGACTGTGAGGATGGAAATGCATGAGCCTATCACAACTGCTCTAAATCACCTCATCACAGAAAAAATTAGATATGAATATTATATTATATAATAAAGCATAGACTGAATGAATGAATGAACAAATAAATAAATAATGGAGGTCAAATGCAGTGTAGCATTCAAAAGTTCATTTTTATAAAATGATTTGATGTCTGCAGGGATTAAATGAGGGACATGAATAGTGTCACCCCATCTTTGTGCCATTTATGCGGCCATGTTACTAGATTTGCTGCAAATTATTGTAAAGGCAGGTAGGTTGGGGTTTGGGACGGCCACTGTGTTGTGGGTAGACGTGGTGCGTTCCATATTTTTTTGGGTTGTCAAGAGACACAGTCCGAGACATTAACCATGTTTAGTATGCCCAGTCACCCACTCAGAACTTTTGCTATGACTGTGAGAGCTCAAAAATATTTTTAGAACCTAAACTGCTGCTTTTCAGAAAAAATATGACCCATTTTAAGTGTTTGTATAAACTCAGATATAGATGGTCTCATACCAAACGCTAAAGACAAACTGCCTGATTAAGCAGACTGTCAAAGATGAACTGAGGTATAGGGCTCATACTCTACCCAAGCCTCCACACTACACAGTCATACACTCTTACAACCAGTCAAACATAAAGATGCAACTCTCTCCTTTTCACATTTATTATCTTAGGCTCTTGCTCAGCTTTCAGACTTTGATTAGCCGTTCCTTATTTCTGTTCAAAGTCAGTCACCAGCTGCTGGAGAAAATCAAGACTTTTACAGACTTGAGTCATAATATAAAGTGGGTTATGTAATAACAATGGTCCTGACTTGATTATCAGGAAAGAAATCACAGATTATCTGTGCAGATTTGTGCATTGCAACCAACCCTAACCACGGTCACTTAAATCCAGTCCTGAAAATCAGTCATATTGGTTTGTTTTGGCTTTGTATAGTTTCCAGCTTTAGGACCAGAAACCAGCAATTTCTCCACATCAGAATCGGGCCTTATTCCAGTTGCCTTTAACTGGGTTTAAAGTTGATGCAAGGGATTAACAGGAGTCGTGCCATAGATACCAATGTAGGTTTTAATACATTTTAAGATTTAGAGTGATGGTGTGTTACACATACTTCACTAATTCCAATTAATTATATAACTGGAGTTACATCCAGAAATCTCTTGTTTTACCTTGTCTCCTGTACAGGAAACCTCCCATGCAATCCCTTTATCCACATTTTTTTGTTCACTGTGATAGAGAGCAGGGGTGTTGCACAGGTCCCCCACCGCAAACCCATCCTCCACGTAATCCCAATAGAGACATAAAACACATGAAATTGTGGAAGTGGAATACTTGCCTGGAATCATGAGAAAAGTGCTGCATATATGTGGTTCCTGGTAGGTCATTTGTCAAGGTGTTACTGAGAATGTAATTGTGGTTTTGGACAGAACTTAAAGAAATAATGGCGATTAATCAAAGTGAATCTTGTTTCATGGAGAAGCTTAAGTATTTTGCTGTGTTTTTTGTTGTAATTTCATTGTTGTAATTTTTTTTTTTTCAGACAACAGGTTCTTGAACACTTGACTGTACCATTACAAACTACCACTAAATACAGCAATTGATGCAGGAAATTTATTTTTAAGATTTATTTAATTTGTTTTTTTAATGACATTTTAAATCCCTCCACTCACCCCTGATGCTTGCCTGACATGACATGAATAGACATTGTGTTCAGGTGACCCAACAGTTGCCCCATGAGCAAGCACTTGGCAACAGCAGCAAGGAAAAACTCCCTTGGAAGGAAGAAACCTTGAGCAGAACCTGGCTCATGGTGGGCGGCCGCCTTGGCTGGCTGGAATTTTCATTTCTGCTTTGAAAAAGTTCAATTTCCTTACAGTGTGTGAGGGAGGGAAAGTCAGCTTAGGTGCTGCTGGTGGATGCAGGCACTGCTGACTTCTTCCACCTCTTTGCTTTCCTCAGGCCCAGAAAGTGGCGAGCTCTCTTCCAGGCTGAAGTGTTGGTTGCCCTCATGGTCTCAGACATCTCAATCTTTTTAGGTTTGGGATCAGGGAGAGCATCAGAAAGAGACTCCTGCTTGGATGTTTCTTTCTCATCCATATCTGCAGGCTTGTCCTCCTTTTTCTCCTCGAGCTTCTGCTTCTCTTCACTCTCAGCCTTAAGCTCCATGGAGAGCTCAAGGTTGCGTGAGAGCTGATCGTTGAGCAGAGTTATCAGCTCCTCCAGCTCCTTCTGCAAAATCAGTTCTTTCTCAGCAGTGTCTTTCTGCACAAGTTCAATCTCCTGCACATTCTCTTGAAGGAGGGCATCCTGTTCATCCCTCAAGTTTTGCACCAACAGCTCATTCTGTGACACTGTATCTTTGTGAGACTTGATTTGGCTCTCAAGCTCACGATGAAGACTGTCAGCCTGCTGCCTGGCTGTGAGGACATCAACTTTATACCTTTTGCTGACCTCTTGGTATGAAGTTTTGAGTTTCTCCAGTTCTTCCTTGGAACATCTTGTTTTTCACTCAGTGTCAAACTTTTCCTGTCTGACCTTCAGTTCTTTGTGGAGAACATTATTTTTCTCCTTCTCTGCTTGGAGCTCAGCTGTAAGCTTGTCCTGACTGAGACCTGACGTCAAACTGCGCTCAGTGTTGTGCACCAACTCTTTGTTGTAGTTCACCTGCTGTTCAAGCACAGTAACACAGTAACAACACAGTAACATGCAGTGATGTAAAGAATGTGTGCATAGGCTACAGCTTCTATTTGGAGTTAACAGTCTTGCTACACATTTGAGTAGAAATACATCTATTTTTTTTCCTGTCAGGGCACATGCCCCAGTAAAAGGGGTCTGGCAACGCCTATGATAGAGAGCAGTGATCGCAGTGAGCATAGGGTTTAAAGTGGAGATGGCTTTGCTAGATGTGTGTTACCGTAAAGGCACAGATTACCACACCTTTCTTCACCTTCTTTAATGCTGTCTTTGCTATGAAGAGTTTCCGCCAATATTCGAAAATTGTAAGAGAAAACATTATCAAACACTATGACAACACATTCCATATGTAACCAGGAGGTGAGGAGGTGTAAGTCAGCTACAGCAACAGGGGTTGACTCTGTAGCTATGCTGGAATCCTTTTACACAGAACTACAAATCCAGCTTTAGAAGTAGCTGATTTTGTAAAATCATTCTGACAGTCCATATTAACTGCAGTAAGGCTGGTGGAGCAGGCAGTATCTTAAGTGTGTATCGTGGAGGCAGTATTTTTTCTTAGCAAGAAAGTTAGGGGAAGCGATGAATATAATAAAGATGGAGGCAGCATTATTGATAAAAGGACGTCTTCCCTCTAGTTGATTCCTAATTGAGCGTCATATCTGCCATCACATCTGATTTAGGTATAGATTAAAAGATTCCACCAAAAAGACAAGTTGTCTTGACCTGTATATTACAACAAGCACCGATACTAAATTTGATCATAGTTGCGCATAAAATAAATTACAGCCGTGTTTTATTGTATTGTAGCTTTATTTTAATCATAAAGGTACAATGTCATTGCTGGCTGTCAGAAAAAGATGTTTTGTCTGAGTCCGTCTTGTCATTTTACAGTAGTGAGTCACTGTAGTGTCCAGATTGGCCTGAAGAAGTAGTGCTACTCAGGGGTGTATAGTAACCTCTTGTATTGTAAACGCAACCATGGCTGAAGCTCTTGGCAAGGGAGCATCACCACCACCCTCTCCCAGCAAGGAACCACGCTCAGCAACAGAGAAAACTTACAAATAGCCCCTTTAAATTCAACTAAAATTCTAAAAAGGCAGCAGTTATTATTTTTGCATAGTAAATGCATTACCAATCATGTCTACTGATGAAATCTTAGTCACATATATTGACTGAATTTAATATTTTTTTTCTTCTAAAATAGTTTAGCCCTGAAGCAGCTCTATAACTTATACTGTAAGTCTCATTAATGCCACCGTCAAAATTCATGTGGGTCATTAAGTAATTTTTAATTGGATTTTAATGCAGGAGGTTTTCATGTTCTCTTCTTCCACTCGTTTTTTAAAGCATGTGTATGGTTAGAAACCAACAACCCAGTCATGTCTTGGCTTGCACTACTTGTTTCTTGCTTCCTCTGATGGTTTATCGAAGTCCTCCTTCAGTTGAAGGTCACAGATCCTCATAAATTTTGATGGTTGTGCTCTACCTTAGTGAGATGTACACTTAGTAGATTACATTAGATTAGATTAGATTAGATGAAAAATTAATGATTCCTCCAGGGGGAAAGTGAGTCATTGCTGCTACAAAGAATTGGATATAGCAATAGCTAGGAGGATATGAATAGTAATAGAGCAAATAAAGGGCATAGAAATATGTCCAGAAATGCTAATGTGTCTCGTCAAGAATGATCAGCTCTCAATTATACTGTCATGCTATGTCAGTTTGAAAAGTACTCAAGGAATCAAACATGAACACGATCCACCTGCTTTTTTCCCTTCACAGTAAATGAACTGCAAACTCAAGCTCTAAGGCCTTGTAAACTCTAGGAGGAGTTTCAGCAGGACCAGGTTATAACCTTGTAAAAACACACACCTATTAAGTTATAAATCACATCATGTTGATTGTGTAAAGTAAGAGGGTTTAAATGGAGTGAGATAGATGCAGTGTTTTTTCAGTTATGTTACAGAAAAATGGTCAAGCTGTTGAGTTTTCTCTTTGGGCTCAACCCTTGCACATGAAGACATAGTTGGTTATATACTGTTTTTTAGAAACTGTATTATCAGGAGGCTGGAAGGAGCAGAATCAATGCTACAATGACTCACTTTCCATCTACTATAATATATAAAAGTGCATGTAAGTGCACATACACTTACATCACATAAAGTGTGTGGCAGAAAGGTTTTTTGTTGATAACATTGGTATTGTAAATCGTAATGGAAACACACTGTTACAGAAGTAATTGCAAGTTAGTGTGGCTTCACCACAAAGGCCACCATGCAGAGTTTACAAGGCAGTGCATCAGCATTCACAGGAGACTCCACAGAAATGTAATGTACTGGAATTCTTTTTCACGTAAATGATGCACAGTGTGGTTGTACAGTGTATATAGTATGTCAACTTATGCATAATTATGATTCACAATTATTTTTCATATAGCCAACACCTAAGAAATGCAAGAGATCAATAAGCGGTTAACGAATGCCATTCAGTTCTTAATGAGCTTATCTCCATGTTTTGGATGTGAATATCTGGTATAGACCCACCAGTTTATTGACATGCATTTTCATCCTCAATTACTGCTTCTACTATTAACCATTCAGCCACCCAGCAGTATAGAAAGTTAATTTCACCTTGACCAGCATGACCACATATAAATGCTGCATACATGTAATTGTATAGGTAATAATAATCCTGTATACTATAATAGCTACAGTATAAAGTATACTGTAATAATTCAACATCCTGACTATATTTTGCAGATAATCTGCACAAGTTTTTTAAAGCTGGTCTTTTACTTGTAATTAAGTATTACTACAGTGTGTTGAATAATGTCCTGAGTAATTCTTCCAACACTGACCACATTACACGACATAAAGCAGCATAAAAACATGTGAATCCATATTTCCAGCCAGGGGGGTTGTGTCTTTATGGTTGTTAGTCCATCACCTTGGCAACCTTGAGCCATCTGAAGAGGGACCCATGGGCCACAGTAACACTGCAGCCATTGATCGCATCAGTGTGGTTGCCATTGCGAGGGTTGAGGCACTTGTCTTATGAGGATGGAGAAGAAACTGCAGCCAGCATCCTGTCACACTCACCTGTGTTCAAGTGTACATGACTGTGGCCTCGTTATTATGGATAAACAAACAGCTGGTTCAGACTACACTGCCATCTGCATACAGTTTCCCTTCTCATTTTGCTATATTTTATGTTGAGTTAATTTTTTCTGCTTCAGTTGATGCAATAGTAACTGCCGAAGAGTGATGAATTATGAAAAAACAAGTTTCATTTTTCTTTTTGTTTTTTTCTTCCTGGAATGTGTTGCGAAACATTTCCAAGCAGTTGTTATTTTTTAGAGTGCTTCTTCCCTTATAAACCCTAAGTATGTTATGACAGTGAATCTGAACACTGTTTATCATGAGGACAGAGGTTTACCATCACATTAGACAATTATATAGTTTGGTAGTTGTGATTTAGGGTTTCCCTAACCAGGTAAGAAATAGTAAAAAAAAAAAAAAAAAAAAAAAAAACTATAAATAGTTTTTGTAAACATTTTTATGTCTTACCAAGACCATTATTATGCACTGTTATGGTCTGCTATCCTGTAGAAGCTTCAGTTAAAAAGTCGTTTCAGTTACTGTGGAGTTTATAGTATAACTGTAAATTTACAGCTGGATTAGATTGCATTGTTCTCTGCTTAGTGTGGTTTTTTAATGTTATGTCCCACAGCTACACTGGGGGACACTCATACTCAGACACACATTCTCCTCAGAGTTCATGGCCTCTGTAATAAAGTTAAGCCTACGTTATGAGTTCCCAGATCCTTTTAAACCTTTCTAGCTCTTATTAATGTTGTAGTCTCTGGGAGAAAGAGAAGGAATAAGAGACGACTGGAGAGACCGTTCAGGAGAGGTCTAACGAATTATTCTCATGGCTGTCTCATTTTTCCAACAAGATTTTTTGTGTATTCAACTGGTTGTGTGTCTGTTACTCCCTGGCACCCAGCTGCATTCAGCTCTGATTCTCGTCATGGTGTGTGTGAACACCTACGCGTGTGTGTGTGTGTGTGGTGTATGCACAGTGCGGGGTGTGAAAACGGCAGCAGTGTAAGGTTACAGAAGGAGATCCATTACATCGCCATGGCAGCCGGGCTTAATTACAGCTAACTATAGACAGAGCAGAGGGAGCGAGAGGAGAAGGAGAGAATGGGAGGTATGGAGGGATGGAGAGAGACGGAGCAATGAGTGTAATTAAAAAGTCTATTTGAAACCATGAGATTATTACATCGATGAGGTTTGTGTAATGGCTTATACAATACTCTAATTCATACTTCTTATTTTATGCATGCAAACGCTGAATGTGACCAAGTCTCAACTTTTTATCCCTCTGCTGGATAAACAGCGAACTCCAATCTGCAAGTGTATGTGTGGCCAAAATAAATTTTAAGTAAAAATGAAAATTCAGATAATCACCTAAAACTATCTCTGCATTGCAGTCAGCAGTATGTACATGTGACTGTTTAAGTGCTGTATACACCAATCAGCCACAACTGTAAAACCAGATACTGGGTTTAATGGGGGTATCGCAGTTCTGTCTCCCATATCACAATACCAGATTGTGGATGTTCATATTGTATATACATGTATATACACCATTATATACACCATACACACATATCTCTGCATGTGTTAATGTGTGTTCGGACTGAACATGATGTTAATTTGTGCCTTGTTACTTCTACCAACCTGACCAAAGCATTGTTTGTCCATGTTTTAAACAGCAAAGTCTACATCTATACAGTCAGCCCAGCCTGATGATCAGGCTTCATTCACCCTGACATTGTGTTCATGTTTACTGATTTTTTTGTTGTTTTTGCCCCGCCAGTCAGTAGTGAGGAATCCATCCTGCATTATTTTCAGTTAAAACAGAATCTTTGGTAGCAATTGCCTGGAGCAGTTAACGTTTTTCTCAGTGATCAAATCAATATGTTGATTAATTTAATTTCCCTGAGGGAGTCATCCCAAAGGGATCAGTAAAGTCAAGTCAAAGTCTAAGTCTGAGTCTAAGAGTTATGTCTGTAAATTGACAATCTGTGCAGCTGCATCCATCCTCTCCCATGCATCTGTCATTTTTTTCATGGATGTAGCTTGGTTGTTAGCCACAGTAAATAAGTTGTTTCCCAACATAAGACCTACAGTATATTCAGATTGTGTCCAGATCCCTTCACTTTTTTCACATTTTGTTATGTAATAATTCATTTTTTCCTTATTAGTCTACACTCAATGCTCCATAGTGACAAATGAAGACAGAATTTTAGATTTATTTTTTTTATTTATTTATTTATTTTTTTGCTAATTTATTAAAAAAGAAAAAAATAAATATCACATTGTATTCAAACCCTAATAAAAATGTGTGACATGTAGCAACCACAGTTATCCTCCTTTAATATTATGGTACAGACACTTTTTTGGAACAATATTCCACTGGCTGTGTAGAGCTTAACTTGAATTTTAATGAGACATCTAATGAGTCCAGATAAGTATGTATGGATAATGCTTTTACTCATTGTCACTTAAAAACAGCAGCTTTTTCTTTTTAAACATAAACATGCCAGTCTTATATCCTGTCTGTTGAACTCTCAGCTTAAAACTTAAGAGCACACAGACATACACACACACACCTGATGATAATGCTCACACATTGTCAGTGGTGACATTTCCCTTTTTGTTTGTCTTTCCTAATTATCAGTCTCTTCTGCTCGCCTGGCACAGTGTCGGCCAATCGGCAGAGCCCGCTCATTACCCAAGGTTCATTTCAGGGTCTTTGTCAAATGAAGAGTGAAAGTGACAGCTCAATCTAACCTCAGCAATAAGCCTCGCATGGCCGCCTCCTCACTGCTGGTGGAGGATTCAACTTGGCTATCATCTAGGGGCACACAGGATGGTACTTTGAAGCTAATTGAAATGCCACCCTGTTCTTTCTTTTTATGTATTTTCTTTCTTTATCTTCCTCTTTTTCTTTCTTAGTTCTGGATGTCTGCCCTGGCCACCACAATCCCAGTGCCCTGCGGAGCCTTCATGCCAGTATTTGTCATTGGTAAGAAGCAAATGGCCGTGTGTGTGTAAGACCAGTGAGAGTGGATGTGTCTGTGAGAGAGAAGTTAGGTAGAAATGTGTTATTTAGAACAAGTAGGAAAAGTTCTGTTCAACAGTGTTACAGCTAATTAAATGAAAAGTTACTTTTACCATCTCCTCTAAATATGAAGAGAATAGTTTGACATTTGGAAAAATACTGTACTTATTCACTCTCTTGCTGAGAGTTAAAGGAGAAGCCCAATACCGCTCTCATGTCTGTACGGTAGTGATGTATGGGTTGACCTATAACACGCAGGTCCCGCTGATTGACCCACTGGTCAGGCGGGTCTAGGTAATCTTACTAGAGCGTGTGCGTGTGTATGTGCATTTCAGGGGCAGCTTTTGGTCGTCTGGTTGGAGAAAGCATGGCAGCCTGGTTCCCAGATGGCATTCACACAGATGGCACCATCTACCCCATCGTGCCAGGAGGCTACGCTGTCGTGGGTAAGTTAAAGACACAAACATGTTGCCGTGATTCTTCACCTATCAGATTCTGTACACTGTACTGTAATACTTTCCTTTGTTCCCTTCTCTTCTTTCTTTTGAAAAACATTTTTGTTATTTTGCACTATTCTGTGTAAACTCCAGTTATCCAATCAATCAATCATCAGAGTCACTGAGATCAGAAATTTACCCCATTCTGATGTTTGAAGTTCCTGACACGCATCAGCATTTATATATTGCACTGGCTAATTGCACAAATAAGCAGGTGCTCTGCTGTTCCTGATAAAGTGTCTGAGAATGTATGTCTATGTCTAGCTTCTTCAGCCAAATTTAACAAACACCATCATGGCCACCATCATTTTAGTGCACATTAGTGGAACGTGTTTGCCTACACATACCCCCAGTTGTAGTGTGAATAGGAGTGTCTGCAGTCCATGTCCATCTGACGGCAAGTGGAAACCATGAACTGAACTTCAGTAGTTAAGCAAGTGATATTAAAAAGTAGACTGTCAATGATTGCATGCACTTAGGCTTCCTCACATAAATATTCACATTGAAAATGTACCATTAATGAAGATCAGATGAAGTTCTGGTTTTATCTAATAAAGACTATAGCGTCATGTTTTCAGCCCACAACAGAAAAATGTCTAATTTATTCTATGTTTTGCGGAGACCAGCTGTCCCTTCATAACCACATCATTTCCATCCTTCCTGAAGTTGCGTGTCTAATGAGATGCAGTGTTGTGATTCCCTCTACTGTGCTACTTGTTGACAGCCATGCTGATTATGCCAGTGTTGTGAGTTGGTGACGGCTGTTTTTCTGGGCTGCTGATGTTGTTGTTGTGGTGCACTATAGCTGATGACTCAGTCCTTTACAGGCCTGACACTCTGATGAGCCTCTTTCATCTCACAGCCGAGCTCGCTTTAAGGACTAAATGTTAGGATGGGCAGAGGGAGCAGCAGCATTTATCTGAGGAGGAGAGGCAGACATACACAAGCTTAATTAAGTTACGAGAAAGAACAATGAAACCTGCCTTTGTAGACTCTCTCAGCCACCATCTGTTTCATCTCTGCTCTCCTCTCTCTTTTCACTTTATTTTAATGCTTTCATTCTTTACTATTTTTTTCCAGCACAGCGTTCATCTCATTCTTTGGATTGGACTCATCCATTTTCTCTGCTGAGCAGTGAAGGCTCACTATGCCCCATGCTGCTCTGTCTGCTTTGATGCAGCTTTTATATTGCTCTTTTCACACTTTATTGGCAAAAAAAGGAATTGGAAATATTGAGGTTCCTTTTTGTATTGAATTAGCTGAATAAGTCGATTTTTGCCATATGTGTGTGGGCTGGGAGTATATAAAGGAGAGAGTGCCAGGTCTGGTCAAGGAAACTGATAACAGGATGATAACTTAGAATCTCTGAGTAAATCGATCTTCAAAGTTGATCTATGGTTTTGTGTGTTGGATAAATAATGCTATATGACCAGTATGTTGTCTCTGTCAATTATATATGATCTGAACCAGGAATGTTCCATCATTGAACAGAATAGTCCGGTAAAGGTTCATAAATTTGTGAGCCTGTCAGTGTCTGTGGTATATCTTACAACAACGAAAAAAGTCATAAAGTCACATATCCACCACCATAAGGAATACACTATTATCACACCACATAACCACAACAGTAATTACGTAATTAAGTAGAAATACCCATGTAAAGTACATGTAACTCAAGATTGTACCTCACTACAGGACTTGAGTAAATGTATGTATTTACTTGTTTTCAGAATCAAACAGGTCTGGTGGCAGCTGAGTTTTGAAAGCGAGAAATCACAGCAGCCAGTCAAGATGTTGAGATGTTATTGATCAACAGTTCACTCTATTATGTGCTTTGGAGTAGTAAAAAAAAAATATTAATTGCACTTGAAGTCTTGTTAATATTGAACTGTCTCTCATTTTAATGGATGATGTCCTTGAAACCTACCTCCAGGACCCCACACTCTGTCTTGAAAACCACTGATCTGAACAGCTGCTTTTCTACAGCCCCTCTCTGTTCTTTCGTTCACCCCACTGTCCTCTCCCTCTGCCCAAAGGTGCGGCGGCCTTGTCAGGAGCGGTCACCCACACAGTTTCCACCGCGGTCATCGTGTTCGAGCTGACTGGCCAGATCTCCCACATCCTGCCAGTGATGATAGCAGTGATCCTGGCCAACGCTGTGGCCCAGTCCCTGCAGCCCTCCCTTTATGACTCCATCATCAGGATCAAGAAGCTGCCCTACCTTCCAGAGCTGGGCTGGGGACACCACGAGTACGTACAGTAGATGATACTTTAGAAACATTCAAGTACATCATTATTATCATACTGTATCAACATTACATTTCATAGGACCAGCACATAAGCTTTCTCCAACAGAGTGAATATTTTTTCACAGTTTTACAGTAAATCACTTAAGTACCATTATATTTCTGCATCATCCACATTCAACCTCTGAAAGCACAAATTGTCAGTAGATTCAATAAAACTGGTGATATGAGACATCATTCACTAAGAGCTGCCACCTGCACATTGTCCTACACTGAATGAAACAACTCATCTGCAGCACTCAACTATGCATTTCAAGAGACATTACATGTGTGTATGTGTCATTTTAAGAAATAGTTAGACTTTTTGAGGAAATACACTCACTCACTTTCTTGCAGAGTTAGATGAGAAGATTGATATCACTGTAATATCTGTACGATAAATATAAAGGGCGCAAAGATGAGATAAAATGCTAATACATGATCCTTAGAGGTGCTAAGTATCTAAATCTTGCTCACAAATTCACTGCTTGTTGTTAGATTATGTCATGCAGAAAATTGTACATCCATGATATCATAACATTATAACATCATAACATTATTTTTTTTTACATTATTTACATGTATACAAGATTTCAAAAATGAACATAAGTTGAGCTAAAGCTTGAGAAGAAGTTCCCTGGTATCAGCTATGGTTCTTTGGGTAAACACACTGACAGCTCAAAGCTGAATAGTCAGTCCAGAAGGCCACATGAGAGCACATTCCCTGAGAAATATTGGTGACTCTCTTCAAGGGACACTACAAGTGCATTCATCCATGTTGCAGCCTAGTCGGTCTTGTTTGACTGTTATTTAAAGTCTTAACTCTGCAGGGGTTTATTTCCTCAACTGTGGAAGTTTAATTGGTCATATAATGGCTTAGAAATGGTGTACGTACAGTATTTCCAGTCTTACTCCAGTGTTTGAATAGTTAAACGTGAGTGAGTCTTAATGGTTCTAAATATTGCTTTTAATTTAGGTGTTTGAACTCCAAACAACACACCCTCTTACCTTCAGGGTACATGTAGAGAGTGGAATTTGCTTTACAAACATGGGTGGAGGTGCCTGGTTCAGTGGTTCACTGTTGCATGGCTTTTAAATGCCGTCACCCATTAGTAATTTATACCAACCACCAAATACTGAATGAGATTACCAGCTGCTTGGTGTCCTCAGAGCTCACCGAAACCACACAGAAGCACTTTTCATTTAATTGTTTGGAAGCGATTGTTGTTATGATTTGGCAAATCATTAGGTGGAGATAATAGTTCGGATGCATCATTCACAAATTGGGAGTAATGAGGAAAAATTTTATTTCATCCTCCATCTGCTCATCATCCCCGGAAGAGTTCCATCTCTGTCTGCTACTTGAGTCTTCACTTTCACACTATTCACCTCTCCATTATCTATTCCTCTCTCACTTTATCTCTGTGGCTCTGCTGCAGCCTCATAGCTTTTCCATCACATCCTCACTCTCTCGTCCTGTGTGTGTGTGTGTTTGTGGGAGAGAAAGAAAGAAGCTGTGTGTAATATGAGCAGTGTTTTCAATGAGCTGTTGCGTAGTTTGTTATTTTCTTGTTGCTGATTATGTAATGTAGCAACCACAACATGTACTGTGGACACATGCCCAGGATGTGCCACACAAACTCTCTAGGACTTAGACAGAATCTAGTATGATATTAGTAAGTTCATACACTTAATTTAAAGGACAATTCTGTATTTATTACAACTTTGATTTGAAGTGATTGATTGTGCCAACATTATAGTCACCATGTTAACTGGTGAGGTTTAGGAAAGCACTGACATAGCCAATTGTACAGGTTTTAAACAACCAGGTTAGCCAGTCTTATTTTTGAAGAGAAAACAAAGATTGTAAACATCCATCAATTTACAGACTGATGCTCTACTGCAAAATTTGTGGGATTTGAGGGGTCTTAATCAACCTCTGAAACCCCCTGAAAGCACCAAAATCATTGTCTCAAAAATCATCATATGAAGTCAAGTGAACAGAACATGCTGTAACACTTGCTTTTCCTCAGTAATCTGCATAAACCACCGTATTTTTTACATTCTTTATTTTCCCAGATTGTTCTAACACACCTGAATAGAGCTGAGGGGATCAAGCCAAGTTGCACTGTTGGTATTGTAGGCAACAAGGAAGAAGTGTGTGGGATAAATAAAAATAAATGAATACATAAATAACTACATTTTTAAAATTTCAATAAAGGTCAGTATCTCTGGTTCTGCAATGATTGTGATGCTTTGGAAGTACCATGTATGGCAAAGAGCCCTCTTATTGTCATAGGGTATTTTGTATACTTTTGCAATGACAATGTAGTTGGTTTATCTCCAAAGAAAGTCATTTAGATCATGTGGCTTCGTTTACAACGTGTAAACAGATTTTGTTTAAGCAATGTCGCTGATTTTCCAGAGTTCGGCATTATCATAACCGATACAAATGCAAAACTACAAAAATACAATTAAAGTCATAATAAACAACAATTAGCCTCTAACTTTACTGCAGTTCTATCTCTGCAGGTCTGTTAAATTTAATAAAATATTAATATCAACAAATTCAAGTGAATTGAATTAGAAATTTAATGAAGAAAACATGAGACATCTTCTGTGTGTTAGTATGTGTGTGCACAGTCACTACTATATAAAAGGATCATCAATCATCAACACACAATCAAGCTCATTTATATTGAATGATAAAAACAAAGTTTCCCAGGCATAAAGATGATTGAAAAACTGTCAGAAAGCCTGTGTGTGTGTGTGTGTACGTTTGAGTGTGTGCATGCAAAGTGAAAATAAATCATGACATGATCATCGATCATCAAAAGATATCAAATTATCTCAATATAATGACACACGTCTCTAAATGTGAGAAGTTGCTGAGGCCTAAAGATGATTGAGAAACTGTCAGGAATCCCCTCTGTATATGTGTGTGTGTTGGTGTGTAAATAGTCAGTCCACACACACAGACGCCCACACAAAAATATAATCGTGTTGAATGATCTATATTTAATAACGTGACACACACACTATGAACTTGAGTTGCTCTGCAGAAAGTTCATACTTCCCTCCATCCTTCATTTGTTTATTTTTTTGTACCTCTTTCTGCCTCTCACCTCACTCTGTCACACCAGTCTCCGTCGCAGAGCCTTGTGTGTGTGTGTGTGTGTGTGTGTGTGTGTGTGTGTGTGTGTGTGTGTGTGTGTGTGTGCGTGTGCTTTATATTACTGCAGCATATGAGAGCGGAGGAGGAGGTGGCTGAATGTGTTTTTCACTCAAACTGGAAATTATCCATCTCACACCCACACAGCCGTCCACCCACACACTATGCTAACACTCATGTAATGCCAGCTGTGTGATACACACATATGATGGCATGTACATTTGCTTGCACACCCACACGGAGGGGAGAGAATTGGATTTCTTATCTTTTATTTCTGTGTAGCATTTGCAGATATGAACACACACACACACACACACACACACACAATACTCACATATAACACGCATATTTCCACTACAGACATGCTGCTACCCACTCCCTCTCTCTAATCATACCCAGTAACACATATGAAACCTTTCCACCTCTTCTCTCCCTTTTTTATTCAGACCACTCTCTTGTCTTCCTCCCCTCAGTGTTGGAATGGCATTTTAAAAGTGTGGGAACAATTACATAACATCACTGTGTGTGTGTGTGTGTGTGTGTGTGTGTGTGTGTTTGTTTCTCTCTCTGTCACTCTGTGTTCCTTAGTATTTTATAACGGCCAATTATAGTTTGTTGATTTGTCCACAGTCCACTGTTGTCTCTGCTCGTCTGACAGGCAGCAAAGCCACAGGAGATGATCACATTTTCTCCGGATCATTACAAACATCCTTTTATTGGCTTCTACACCTTTCCCCCGCATCCTCACACATACACACACATTTCAGTGCCCCAAGCCTCTCCGCTCTACTCTGAACAATATAGATGATCTATAAGTCTGGATTTATAACTCTACAAGTCTGTTTATCTTGGCTCAAATCTATAAGTCGAGGATGAAAGCAAGATAGCTCAAACTGATCAGATGTCTTGCCCAGCCTTTGCAGGGGAGGAGGTTCAATTAGGAGGAAACCAATCAGATTTCATCAACTGCCTTTGATATCCCATAAAATTAGCCTGGCAACAAGCAGTGGCTGTCCAGAGTATGCATTACATTATTCTCTCAGATCCACTAGCAAATTAAAAGAGGCTACAATCTATCAGGAAAAAGGAGCTCATGGGGGATGAGTAGATTTTTTTTTGCTTACATATTTTTTGTAATTTCTATAACAGACTGATAGATATACTCTTTATCAGTTACTATATCTATTTTGATTTTCTAAGGATAACAGCAGGTGTCTGGTGAAGCTCTGTCATGGAGGAAAATAGCTCAGATGCACTTAAATATTGGGTTTGTTTAGATTCTAAACTTTAGAATAAACACAAACGTGCATGAGGTGGTAAGAGAAAGGGACCATCACAATGGTGGCTAAAAAGATCCAGAGCAGCAGCTGCAAAAGTTCAATCTTGAGCAGCAAAAAAAAAAAAAAATCAATAAAAGACTTTAGCCTGCAATGTTTGATTGACAGGTGATCTTGAGATGTGTAATACAGCTACTGTGAGCACTTTTGCATCAAAGACTAAACTAAAATATACTATGGGACCTACTGATTTCCCTTTAAAGGATCAGTTCACCCAAATAACAAAGACATATTTTTCTGTCTTACCACTTGTGGTATCTAATGTCATGTTTCAATGCTGTGAGCACCACAAAATAACACGCATCTTCAACTGAATTGAGACAAATATCTCAAACTTAGACAAATAAACCCAACACTGTCTAAATGGCTAAATACCCAGCCAAGCATCCTCGAATTTCATAGCTTCATGACTTACATGCGTGCTAATGCAGGAGATTGCATGCCCTTTGCATAGTGATCGCAGTGGTCAAACAGCTCAGGAAATGCCCA
Source organism: Lates japonicus (assembly GCA_033238685.1). Lineage (NCBI taxonomy): Eukaryota > Metazoa > Chordata > Actinopteri > Centropomidae > Lates > Lates japonicus. The sequence goes on along the minus strand of BRZM01000015.1, from coordinate 3,150,380 downwards.
TACTTTTTGTGTGTGTGTGTTCTTTGCCTGCCTGCCCAGTGTTTGTGTGTGTTCACTGCCACGGTTGCTAAACGAGGTCAAATTCCAACACCCTCCTCCTCCCTCCCTCCTCCTCCTCCTTCTCCTCCTCCTCCTCCTTCTCCTCCTTCTCCTCCTCCTCCTCCCTCCTCCTCCTCCTTCTCCTCCTCCTCCTCCTCCTCCTCCTCTCCTCCTTCTCCTCCTCCTCCTCCTCCCTCCTCCTTCTCCTCCTTCTCCTCCTCCTCCTCCTCCTCCTCCTTCCTCCTCCTCCTCCCTCCTCCTCCTCCTCCTCCTCCTCCTTCTCCTCCTTCTCCTCCTCCTCCTCCTCCTCTCAGGGGCAGAGGGTGCAAAGGTCAAGGTGAAGGCTTTCAGCCAGCCCAACTTTCAAATTAAAGTTATAATGAGTCATTACATCAGTTTAATAATCAATGTAACTGGGAGTTTTGCAGAATCCTTCCATTTCAGTGTTCTTCATTTGGTGGCAGGGTAGACCACTATTTATTAATTTGAGTAATTTGGGTAAACTGACCCTTTAATTGCTATTGCTAGGGGTAACATTTGATGTAATTCCTTTAGTGGTTTTGTTACAGCACATAAGACCTATAGAATCTTTCTTAGGGCTTTGTTGTAGCCCAGAATTATAATGGTGCTGCACACCTTTTATAATGGAGGTACTAGACCAACTGGAAGGAGCTGTGGAGGATGGTCATCAGATTAACTTTATATTTCAGGAAAGGTCACTGTATTGAGTTGTCACCGCTAGTCAGTGAGCGGAGGTTTGGCCAGAGCCCGCTCTGGCACCGCTATGGGCCTGCAACGGACACTATCGGTTTACTGCTGTCGTAGTTTGCAGGTTTTGGCAAGCTCAGGCAGGAAGAGAGAGCTGAGTGTTTATGACCTGTGTACCAGGGTGTATTTATCTCATGAGGCAAGATGTGCTTCACACACGTCACCTACTTCCCTCATCATAAGCACACATGGACGCCCGCTGCTACCTCTAACATCCTGATGACGTATTGACACTGTAACGTGTTATTGGACTGACCGGTCAGCTGGCTGAAGCGATGTGCTGCCGTGTCAGCTATGAAGGAGGGATTCATTATAGATCTGTGCAGAGCCAAGCTGAAGCTATAGTTTATTGACTTTAGTGGCATGACAGGTCATCAGAAAACAAATTGCCAAAGCGTTAATCAATGTAAATTTTTGAAAGTCAGCAGGCATATTCTATTGACTCTTCAGGGAAACAGTCATTTGATACTTTAATGGATCCATCGTTTTTTTTTCTCACATTACCACTTGCTTCTGTCCGCCTATTCCTTAACCAGTTGGAAAAATCTTCATTCCCCATCTCCTCAACGGCGTATTTTTCTCTCCTGTTTGGTTTTCAATATAGGAAGTATAATATCTGTGAGGACATAATGGTGCGATGTGCGTACATCACCAAACTGCTGCCATCGAGACCTGCATAACGCCCTGCTGACGGGCCACCTCAAAACCCTGGGTAATTGCGGAATCAACAGAGACAAGCAACCTGAATGATTAAGACTGTATTGTACTGCTCAGTATTTTTAATACATACGCATTAATTTGTGTAATAGACAGCTGCTTTCAGCATAGATCTCTGATAGACCCCACACTACATGCTCAGCAGCAATCAGCAGGTAGACAAGCTCAAGAGACTAGTTAGCGAATGTACGGAGCAAGTAACGGCTAAAGACAAATTTATCAGTGGAGGCCAAAACAGAGCTTAAAGGAGATTAAATATTATATTCATCACATTCAAGAGGAAGAGGCAATTGCATAAAAATATATTTATAGACAGTCAAGATAATTACAGATATTTTAGACCTTAAATCATTGTGTCAAATTTACCTTCAACCTAAACTTGATACTTTGATTTATAGGCATCATACTCATAAAATACTAAACCAACAAAGGAGACAGACTTTCTGTCTTTTTATTGTTTAATTAATCATTTCATTTCATCAAAAGATATGACAACAGTCGAAAACTTATTCCTTCATTCACTACTTTGATACTAATACTACAAAAAGTTGGTTTTAATATACCGTGCGTGAATACAATGTGTTGTGCTAATCACTGATGTCATATTGATGTCTGTACCAGTGTTGCTGATGTTGTTGGATTGAGCTTCCTTTTCCGTCTGTGCCATAAACAAATTCCAGCGACTCTGGTGGGTACATGCTCATTAAAGTGATTGATTGATTGACAAACTTGGTTGAGCACAGCTTGTTGATGTGGTCGTGTTTCGCCACCTCACTGAAGTGTTTGGTATTCCAGCACTGTCTCAATTATGCAATCGCAGGAACAACAGCGTGCATTTAACCAAATACATAATCAGCACGCATTTCGTCACAAAGGCAATTAATAAAGCAAGCAAGCTGCCACCACTACACACACCACATTAATGCACGCTACTTAATACACATTCACTGTATTCTGGGCTCTTGTTATGTAACTCAGTTGATCTCTCTGCAGTGCTGCAACATGTGTTTGGAATCTCCCAATGCTCACCACCCCACCCCCGGGCTGTTTTACTGCTCTCCTCTCATCCTGGTCCTTCTCTTTTCCTGGCCTTACCTCTTCTCTTTCTTCTTCTCCTCCAAACCGCTGTCCTCTCCACTCTATCATCTTTTTGTTTTCTTCTGCTACTTTTGTTCTCTTTCTCACTTCTCCTCTGTCTGTGTCTCCTTTCCCAGAGTCGGCGATCCCACAATCCATCGAACGCGCCCAGCTCCAGAAATAATGTTTTCCCAGCAGCTCGGTCAAGACGGCCGCAATACATCAGGGAGCGAGCTGCCGTAGAGAAGAAACGCCTGTCGGTCGATCAAACCCTGGCAGCGAGGACGACAGCCAACGGCCAGCTGTAGTCCGCCCAGGCCAGGGTCACTGCAGGTGGAGAGATGGGTGTGGTGGGAAACACCTTTGGTTTTTATATCTGTTTACATGTTGATGAGCAAGTGCCAGTCAAGTACACAGTCTGGTTATATTTGTTAAAATGGGTTTTCACTTGTCAGTATGGGTGCAATACTGAAATGCAGATTGATGGGTGGCAGTTTTATCCATTTACAATTAAATCTACAGCACAAAGTGTGAGACAATACACCTTGAAGCTGCAATACTGAAAGACAAAAAACTCCTGCTGGATGGTTTGAAGAGGAGTTAACAGTCACACAGAAACACACTGTGTTTTGTGTGTGTGACAGGTTGATAGGCTCAGTAATAACGGTGTTATTAAGCCATCGATAATGAGATAAGGAGATTAAGGGAGGTTCAGTGTGTGTTTGTGTGTGTTTAAGGAGAAATGGAAGCTACTGTAGTTTTAGGTAGATGTCTAAATTGGTTCTAGGTCCTGTGTGTACTGCAGGGCTCCAAACGTTTGTTTCTTTGTCTGCCCTTACTTCAATTTCATCTGTTTGCAGTGAGTGGCTGAGTAGAACACCCTCAGTATGATGGGATGTGAGGGAGGAGGTAGTGTGAGAGAGATGCTCATTTACCTTATCTCTCTTTCTTAATTTTTCTGACTTACACCATCTTAACTCTCTTTCCACTTTCTCTATTCCTTCTTATGCTGCTTTCATCAACACTTTTAAATGGTTTCCCGGCCACGAACCTCGAAGCTCATTATTCAGTTTGACTATGGGTTTTAAAGGTTGGTTGTAAGATGCTTTTAACATCTGTAAATTTAACCACTTTTGAGCAAAAGTTAAAATATGTCATTTTGCTGTTTTTTGTGTATATCATTGTAGCAGAAATCTAATTGATATCATTCATACCAACGAGTTCGCTAACTCCTTCCAAAGTAAGTTGTTTTACAGCTTTTCACTAGACTCACCCACTTCTGTTACATATTTAAAAGCAGATTTAAAACCAACAAACAAAACACTACTATTCTTTTTATTTCAGAATTACTTGCAAAAGAAAACCTAAATGTAATAATTAAAACGTAGGAAAAGAATTAGTATTAAAGAAACTTCATTCATATTCATATTTCTAATTTCACGCAAGCATTTGATCTGTGAAACATTTCATAGCTGGAAACAAAATGTTGTCCCATTTCAGAAATGTATTAACATAACTCAGTAAAAAATGTTTTTAGGTCATGGAAAATGCCAGTTGGAAAATCAATTGAAGTCATCAGACTTTACATCAGGGCTTAACATGAGAACCTCTCTTTAGCTCTCAGATTCAGCACTTTTCTTTCTTTATGTGCTCTTTTCTTAGTTTTGGCTCTTTCCCCCTTTTGATTTTCCTCCATCTCATCACTCAGTAGAAGTACATCCATTTGTCTAATGAGTCCGCACTAAAAGAAAGAGGGGTTGACTGCTAAAGCAGGACTGGGGTTTGGGAGTTTTGAGTGCTGTTTCTTATCTTTGTTTGTATGTGTGTCTTTGTGCATGTGTCTGTGTATGCACGTGTGTGTCCGTGTTTGTGTGTGTGCGCAGATCTCCACTGAGGAATCATCCTTCAGTCCTACTCGTCCAGTTCCTTTGAAACCTCTCAAACCTGCTCTGAAGAGATCCTCTGTGGTTGAGCGACCCACCGAGATCCCCACCAGTAAGACACACACACACACAGATACAAGTTTCCAAACAGTAGATAGATGAGTCAATCAAGCAGAGAAAGAATAGGAGATTTATTAGATCCAGAAGGAGTGTCAGGTCATTTCTCTGTCTCTAAACTCAAATAACACCAATGTACCTCTTGTCTCTCTCTTCTCCCTCTCGTCTCTTAGATGATGAAAACTATTTAGGATTCTGACTACAAATTCAATCTTAATTGAAGCAAAACCAAAAGTAGCTCTTCCTCTTATTCTTAGCATGGTGCTCAGTTTCTCATATGTTAAATTTGCTCTTGTGGCATGATCATATATGAGAAATAATTAATACTATAAAAAGCATAAGAATTATTATCAGGAAGTAATTATATTGAATGAATTGTAATTTGGTGAAGAGCTTCACTGTTCTGTCTTCAGGCTGCACTGTAGCAGGAAGTTGCTCTGGTTTCCTCTGCTGTTGGTTGAACTGAGTTACAGTCGGATTTCTTGCTTTGTTACATTTGTGTCCACTAGTCTCAATGCCCAGGCTGTGGTCTCTCCGTATGCGTGTTTTTTTTTAGCTGTGTCTTTTGTTTGTGGCTCAGAGCACTACAACAATCTGCCCTCATTATTGTCTGTTAAGCTCTGTAGGATTGAAGTTCATGTTGTTGTAAAGTCCAAGTGGGTTATTGTGTGTTTTGGCTCTTATTTTGTTGGTCCGATTTGTATGCTATCCTGAGTCCATTCCACTGTCTTATCCTTTTTCCATTTCAGAAACCAATCCTTTACCTGGGGCTACTCATAACCTCTTTGGGTCTTGGTCTGATAGATGGCTCAATTTCACTACCATATAGTAAAATTAGTTCAGTTATGGGTTTGAATATTGACAGGTCAATAACAATCTAAGATGTGCATGCAGCAGGAGGTATAAATACATGTGGCCACATGATAGCGTTCAACAAGAAGCAACTTGCTAGAAAACCAATCAAAATAGACATATTTGTCCTTGCATTAAAACATTAAAACACACCTCTCTTAGCCTGTCAGTTTGGCTAGCTGCCATGACACATGGTATTCCAGGCAGATAGTAGCAATGATACTAACTGGAGACAATGCACAGTTAACACTGCAGGCAGGAGAAATGAACACACTTCCCAAAACATCAACCAGCAGAGGGTAAAGTTAATAAATGTAATACTGCATATACTGTTTAAATTTCCTGCTGTTTGCCTTCAACAGCGCAGAACCCTGCTGGCATTAATAGCTAATTTGCACCCTGGGCTCAGGCGCTCGAGTTGGAAACATGTGGTCTATGGTAGGGTTAGCGTGGGTAGGTCTGAACGTGTTTTTGCGTATAAGTCTCGATTTCATGGAAAATCAAGATTTTCTTGATTCATTATCGCCTGTCTGACAGCTGCTGTTGTAATGTTTTAGATGGGAGCAGCAATACTAGGCCTGCAAACAGATTATGAACAGATGGAGACCATAGGGATATCTGATGGTTTCACTGTTTTGATTATCTCTGTCTCTCTTTCAGACGACATGGATAATTTGGCATTACTTTAAAGAACCTGTTCTGTGCCAGTCCAGGACACAGAAGGCCTGAGGTGAGAGAGCCATGTCCTCAAATACACCCAGTAACAATGCCACTACACGCACACACACACACATACACACACACACAGTAGCTCACATCCTGTCGTTCACACATCTCTACACCCACACAGTCCCATGCCATCTCTCACACAGTCCTTCACGGCTCCATAGTACAGCACTCCTCCCACACAAACAGACACACACACAGTATCTCAGTCGGCCTCAATATAAACCTTTCACTTTGTCTCAGTCTTGCATCCTGCAAGGCTTAAAACCTACCTTCACCAATTTGCTAATGCTTTGTTTCATAGAAATTCAGAAAGTTTTCAATTTATTTTTCCCGCTTTGCAATTGAAGCTTGGCTGCCATGTCAGAGTGGCATTGCAAAGAAGTTTATTTTGCAAAAGTCAAAGTGACGCTTGAGGTTGTTGTTAATATTATGTGCTTGTTCCTGATCATCCGGAAGAAAACAACAACATGGAGAGGCCCCACGCCTCCTGAGCCTAGAAGCCGCCCAAAAGAGTCAGGATATCCGCTGCGGTAAGAGCCACCGATCGGGTTACCCAAAGCCTGGAATCCGCCTGGCAACAGGTTCATCAGCCAATCAACTGATTGTCACCCTGCCATTCCATTCCAGGGCTAATCCTAAAATGCCGATGGCTGTGGGCTCAAAGAGAGCCTGTTCGTGCCATCGTGCCAAACAGTGTTGAACACCTCGCCTTGTCCAACCTGTAAGCCCGCCTGGTGACCTTTCACTGTCTCTAGATGCTTGGGTTGTTGGTTAGCCCATTCAGTTTAACTCAGTTTCCATTGTGACTGGTAGAGCTTATACAGACCACTGATTACAATGCTACCAATGCTTGCGCCAATGCCAATCGTGATATTAAACGCTTCGCACTTCGTGAAAGATATCCGTGTTGCGCCCCATAGCTGAAAGCCGAAGGCACATACCATGGGCCTTAGCGCCTTGAGCAGCGTTGGTCCCTCAGATCGACTCCCGGTCCGGGCCGACTCACTGCATGCTGCCCCTACTCTCCCTGTTTCTGTGTGTCTCTCCACTGTCCTGTCAAAATAAAGGCGAAAAAGCTGCCCAAAAATAGTAAGTAAATCTATTCTTTACACAAATGTTTTGACCCTAAACTCTTTATTTCATTGTCCTTTTTCATTATTATTATTATTATTATTATATTAACTTCCAGTGAGCTTCTTTGTGTCCTAACAAATTTAGCTTTTCTCAAACCTGTGAATTCCCTGTAGAAGTCAGTGTTCGAGGGGTGAAATTATATGCAACTACTATCAACTTACAATTAAATGTGGCTGAGTTATGGGCAAGTGTCTACGAGACGCTGTTCAACCAAGCATGCTGTGCTGTCCATCATCAGCGTCACCTGAGGCATCCAATCAGTGACTGCCTCCCCAGAGAAACCACCCTGTTCCTGGAGTGACCCAGAAGTCCCATTGCATTTCTTGTAATCAATGAAGACACTGTGCTATGCCGCGGTGTTTAAAGGGGAGGAGGGGGAGGGAACTAAGGCTCCCGCATGCAGAGTTAAATATCAGAATAGGAGCATCGATCTCTTCATTAGGGACCAGGCAGGTATCATCACAACTGGGATGTAGCCCTGTCCAATTACTCACGAATCGTGACATGCTCCAGCATATACACAATCATTGTTGTCCTAATATGAATTGAGACAAATGATTGCACAATACAAGATCATCCAGTGTTGCATGACAAATGATCACACAAATATTAGTTTCTGAAAATCAAACATTATTAAGCATTATATAATCAAGTATATCCAGATAAAATATGTTTATTAGTATCAATAATGATTTATAATCTAGCCTTCTCACATTAATTTTTCAAATAATCATAAAATTGTTTTTCACTCATCACATATAATGTCATTTCATTCACTAGGAGCCACCTGTTCAGTCAAAGAGTTTCTAGTATATGTTATCCAGATTTCTTCTAAACATTTGTTTTTATTTCAATCAGTATTAAGATGGAAGGGCAGATATAGACTCAATTTAAAATTTGCTTACTAATCTATTACCACAGGTCTTTGTCTTGATCATCTTTTGTACCGGGTTTTTGTGTCACAGTTGTTACATAATGCCACACATTTCTACTGATTCTTAAAAAGCCTTAATCACCTGCCACATTAGAGAAACAACATTAGAGAGAGTGTTCTGATAGCCATTTGGTCTAGAATGACAGGAAGGTAAAACCAAGGTAATATTACCCTGAATGTGACAGTTGAATTGGTTTTTGCAATCTGTGTTTATTCATTCCCACACAACCAGTGTACACTGAAAACATCTACAAGAACTAGGTGGAACAAACCTTTTGTCAGTACCCCAACATAAATGTAATATTGGTTTTATTAATTTCAAGCCAAGTCAATTTCCCAAATTCTAGTTGTTAATTGTAAACATGAGTTGTTCTTGACATTAGTTCATTCAACTCATTAAATTAAGTTTCTGAGGAAACATCAGTATATTAGCAGACTGCCCAGCATGCATTGTTTGAGAGTCAAATTTGTCTTATTTTGTCATTTGAAAAAGACAATTTGAGTACTCTACATAACATAGTCCATGGTTGTTTTTCTAAAAAAAATATGGAATATTTTGAATGTGTTACTTTTCTGGGTAGCCTATACTGCAATTTACTCCAATGAAAACTAACTGGTACATCACTAATGTACAGTTTCTGACTGTATAAAATTGTGACATCTTATATTAGCATGTAAAATTTGCTTGAATTCAGTCTGAACAGTCATTAACAGGCAGCAGATTAGGTGTTTGTTCTAAGGTTCATGGTGGTTTGCAAGGGAATTCATTCAGCAGATAAAGAAAAACAGAAACACACACACACAAACAAATCAACTGCCCAGTGTAATTGGTGAGCTTCATTGATTTATCTATCAAACGCAGTCGCTAGTTTGTATAATAATCACTCACCCTAATGTTTACTTGTACCAGACATTACTGTAATATGAATATAATACATGACTACACTATTCTTCCCCTGTCATTATTGTGCCAGTGACTCTATTAGCTTATTAATGATTTAGACTTGAGGCACTTAAAGGGTTTCATTAGTTTCACATGTCAGTGACAATTATTAAGTCTGTACACATTTTCAATCATTCAGAAGCACAGAGAAGTGTCAGACTTCATTCTCATCTATTGCTGCAGGTCTGTGTATAAACCCGTGGTATACAGCTGATAAATTACACTGTGAAGCTCTAATCTTGTTTATAAGTAAGGAAAACACTTGCAAATAATTCAAGGTGTTCTCAAAGCATGCACTGTTCCCATCAAGTTTGTCCAATGGATCCTGTGCTGACTTAACCGCAAGTCCAGTTTCATTTTTCTAATATCTAGCTCTGTGGCTTGAAATGACCAGTGTCAGCTATGAAATACCACAAAAATGGTCCCAAAATCCAGCACTTTAGTTCCTGCACACAATCCATGCTTCACAGTAACACAGCAGAAGTCAGACTTGCCTAGAGAAAAGTACAGAATTAGTAACAGAGAGACGCTACTAGAGTGTTTTTCTTTGGTGGCATAAAATATGAACCCTCCGCGGTATTTCATACCCGACACCACAGTGCTCTAGTTGAGTTGTAAGGCAAAAGACCATGGAGACGGTATTACACCGGAGGAACTTTAGTTGAGGTGAATGAGGAAATACATTTTTAACTGTAGTAATGAAAGAGATTAATCAAAAAGAAAATGTTAAGGAGTTTCATATTTACAGCAGAAGTGCTGCTCATTACATGGTCTGTCTGTCTTGAGGTCTGTGCAATACACAGCACGTTTATACTCAGGCAGCTAAAATCACATTGACTTTTGTCCTGATGGGGGTGCTATATTAAAGGTCAGAATTTAAAAACTTTGAAAAGTCATAAGTGCTACACCACTGTTTCCATTTTAGTGAATGGAAAGCAATGAAACCTCATTATTGATTTGCCACAGCATGGTGTATTATTCCTGTGGAAATTGTACATGTTCTGTTTATTATTAGTAGGCACAGTAGACCTAGGACATGGGGTTCTTGGCACCCTTTGCAAAATATAGCCTGTTCACACAAGACTAGCGTTTTACGTTGGGGTCTCAAGCGACGGCAACAAATGCAGAGGTGGTTTGCTGTTAATCCGCAACAGCCACCAGTCCGTAATTGTCTATGTATTAACAGACATGTTTCAACACAGGTCCTCTGACAGAATCCTCTGAATCGTTACTAACTTAGGGTCGACATTCTCACAGTTTTTAATTTCTCTACAAATTATTGAGGCTGCAAAGTTAACATTATTGATGTAATCAATTACAGGTTAGTACAAATTTAGAAGCCCATGTAGCACACTCATTTACAGAAGGTTTAAAGTAAGGAATATAGTACCTTTCAACTGATTCAATACAGACTTCAGGAATACTAGGTGTTTACTACTGGTCTAAGTGTCATGGAACATTTGGTCTGTAAATCCGAGGAAAATTGACTTTATCCAGGTGAATGTATCACATGAAAATTGACACAGTGGATCCTAATATTTGTTCATTAAATTATATCCCCAAGTTAAGTGTGAATAGCATTTTTAAAATTGTGTAATTTATTTATAATTTGCCACTAAACCATTAGTTCATTTTCTGCAATAATTTGGGCAATTTGATAATTGAAATTATTTCACAATAATATTATGCTTTCTAGATTGATGCAAATATTAGAAATAGCATTCACAAATGCATTATTGACTATTGATTTAGTGTAATGGCGACTTTCTGTCTCTCTGAATTTCCCAGTTCACAACATTTGAAACCAACTCTGCACCCTGGTTGCACCAGAACCCTTTTGTTATTGAGATTAATGGAAATCTGTATTTAAGTGTGAAATTGTTTGGGCACCCCAGCATGTAAAATATATCTCAGTACCGTTTAGGCACTACTAACTAATGTCAGCTCTTAGCAGAAGGCTATCTTATATACGCTTGCTTTTATTTCTTGATTTTGCGCTCCATATACAGTTTTACAGTGTTTAACATTAATGAATTGTGGACACACGCTAAGCTTCCAGGTCTTTCCAGTCTGTCACTTTTGGCTGTAATTTAACAAAGTCCAGTGATTTTGTTAAGTGTACCCATGAGGAGCATATTGTATGGTCAGCGCTGAGATGATGGTATATTACTGGTAGTGAATTTGGATGTGTTATGCGCCTAGAAGCATGTCGGTCATTATTGTCTCTAAGTGAGCTAATTAGTAATGAACCTCTGTAGCACTTGGTGTGTGAGCCTGTTTTCCCTGTCATCAGGGTGTTACATAATATCTGTGCAGTACATGGCAGAGAATAGAATAGAATGCCTTTATTGTCATTATACTAAAAGTGGTTAACAAGATTGGAGAGCCCTTTCCAGTGCAAACATACAAAATATTATGCAGGAACAAATATATAAAGAAGAGATTAAAAAAAAATGAAAGTAACTCTATGGGCACAATGAGGTATAAGTGTGAATGTGGAACGATTGGTACAGGTGTGTTGCATTGCACAGAACGGTTGTAAAGTTAAAAGCAGTGCTGATTACAGCATTGCTCTGAGCCCACTTGAGGCTCCAAGGGCCTGAGTTGAATATAGGACAAACAGATGTATCTATTTTTTTTTTCCTCCCAAGACTTGAAAGCACTTGCATGAAGGAATCAAGTTATTACCTCCCCCGCCTCTCCTTCCTTCAGCTCTACTCTCATAGTTTTTCTTTTCATTCTTGTTTCTGGATCCAGTTTAATTCTGCAGCTCTGGTTTCACGCCTCTTCGCCCATCTTTGTGCACTTTTCTAAAGCCCCTCCTCCCTTTTGTATCACTGTCATTCGTCCCCACTAACTCTCCCCACCCACTCCATCCTTCCATCTAGGCTGTAAATATTGATGCAGAGTAAATGACATCAGTAGTCTGTTTCAGAGAACTAATGCCACCCAGCCTCTCAATCTCTCCTCACTGTTTTTCTCATTATTTTTCCCCCACTCTTGCATCTTCGTAATGCCTCCATGCTTTATTTATGATGGCTTGTGGGCTCAGTGTTTTTGGCACCTTGCTTCTCTCTCTTTATTTCTTTGAGTTTTTTTGTTTGTTTGTTTGTTTGTTTGTTTGTTTCCGCAGATCGTTGGGGATTGTGTGTCTTTCTCTCTTGCACACTTACATGGTAATACGCACATATGATGCAAGAGAGAAAAGATAAGTTGCTGCAAGTGTTGGCAGAGTAACATGTGTTCTCTTTGCTTGCCATCTTAACAGTGTTGTGTGTGTATGTGTGTAATGAGCCCTCTTTCTCAGCTTCTCTACCTAAACTGAATTCTGAGTAGCTGTTTGGCTGTTCACACTCCACTGCATCAGTATCACCCTCTGTGAATAGCAACAGAAATCAAAGCACAGGGACAAAAACAAGAAATTGGTTGAAACCTTTATTTTTATACATGTGGATATTGTCAGTTGTCCACCTTGAATAGCAATCCAGGAAAATCATAGAGAAATTCTAGAGAGAGAATAACAGCAGATCTTAGAGATAGTTACAGCTTTGATAAAGAATGCAAAGAAAGCATCAGTGACAGAGAGAGTTACTTGATCTCATAATTTTAAGTGTTTTTTGTAGAAACAGGATTTCACAATTGGTCTGACATAAGTTTATTCAACATTATTATGAAAATAACTGCAGATTTTCACAATTATCAGTGATGCAGGAGATAATGAGCTAAGCTCAGCCGTGGACATCTGAGCCAAATTGTTGAGGCCACCACAGCCACATTTCCTCTAGTAAAGTGGCACCCAGCTAAAGTACTGTGACATTACAAATGGCTAATGCAGCTTGGAGGAAAGTGCAGTTTTTTTCTATTTTCAGATAGAGCTTGAAATATATTTTAGTGGTATTAGCATAAATTGGAAGTTGGTGTTTTGGGTTCATGTCTGTTGTTCTATTGTACAAGTTCAGACTCAGCTCTTAGTTGTGATGTGGGTGTCACACATCGCTAAATTAAAATAGGTTGCACCTCATAAACTAGTTCTTACATAGATTAGTTGTTACTACATGTATGTACATACCTGTAGTTTCCAGATGAATCATGTAGCTAATTGAACCAATTAACCAATCCTAAATTGACTTGGTGACCTACTGAGATTAAAAGAATAAATTAGGTATTATGGAATATGGTCAGCATATCCGAGCTGACACAAAATCTGTTTAACATTTATGTAAATTTGTAGAATTTTAAATTCAGTTTTATAACAATTACAATAAACCTCCTTATAAAATGTAATGCCACAATAATACCTTAAATTACCAAAATACGGTTGGAACGTGTTAGCACAATTACATATTTCTACTCATTCTGAACAACTCTGCTACTAACTCTGAAACACAAAGTCATACTAAGTTACCAATATCATTTCACTCTTAAACTGTTATCATTGAAGCTGCACTACAACTCAGATGCTTCCTGTTCACATTGATTTTTTTCTACTTGGATTGATGATTGTATTGAATAGCACTATATCTTAACAACCACTTTAACTTTCATTAGGTCTTTAGTAGCTAAGATATCCATGTTAAACGGAAGGATTTTTCACATAAACTTAGTAATGAATTTGTGATTAGCTGATGCAACCCAGTCATGATAAGATAAACTGAAGCCTGTATGTCATAATCTGTAGTCCCTTTGGTGTCACTATTTACAATACAAGTATCCGCTAGATATAACTGTTGCACGATCATTGACAAACCTAACATCACTTTGCTGCGTTTGACCTGCTCAAACTGAAGAGTCCAGACAGTTCAAGATGACAGGATGATAATACTCAGATCTATGCAATGATGGTTAGTTAACTAACAGACTAATAGACTCAATAGAAGATTAAAGGTCTCAGTGTTGTGATGATCCCGACTGACTGTGACAGAAGAGATTACAGTATAAGATACTTTTCAAGAACTGTAGCACGAAAAATGACCCTGAAATAAGGCACTTATTTTAATTATTAAAATAGTCAGGCTGGCGTTAGCTCTTCAGAATAGGTTCAATGAAAGCAAGTTTTAAGTTGTATTACAAAGACACTGACTCCATTAAATGCTGTCCTTCAAGTATCTGATAGGAAGAATATTCAGGGAATCAGATGAAGTTTTCATTCTGAATAATTTCAGACAACAGAGAAGGATACACAGGAGATGAACTCATCTGAAAAGATGAGTGTGACAATTGAGTGTAATTTGTTTTGAGGGTGAACTGATTTGATGCTTGATATCAGATACTTCCAGTGAGGAATTCATCATGGTTTCCAGAATGTCAATGGAAGGATTTGCAATATTAAAAAGCAATATCAAATCAATCACTTTGTGGCTTTTGAAGTGATGTCACTCAGATAGTCTCAAGGTGTAGCCAGTGATCTTGGGGTTGCTTCCCAAATAGTAATCTACAGCACCATAGTCATCATATAGAGCAAATCACCATTTTGCAATTTTTCAGAAAGCTGTTGTGACTGACAGCATCATTAACACCACTGTAGTTTGATAAAGTCAATGATGTTATTTCAAGAATTGTGTTAAACCAATCAGATACACAGAGAGGCATTAATGTGGAAAGCACAAGCAAAGTGAGTACGTCTGCACTGAGGATAGCAATTATTATGCTGCAATAAGCCTCTGTTGCACCATGTAGTGTGTGGTACAGGCAGCAGTTAGAGAAACAAATAGACATTACTGAAATGAACACAAGTGTGAGATGAACTCGAGAAGGCTTTTATTTATTGAAACAAACTGCTACACAGAGAAATGAGTAGTGTCTTAATGATAATTGACGCTTGATGCTAAAACTGACATGTTTACACACACCACACACACTGCACTGTAGAGCAGAGCATCATCATTATTAATTACTCACAGATGTTGGAGATTGTCTGTGTTATTTAAGTGCATTATTATTTATAGTGGGAAGTATTGTATGTGGATCGATGATAATTCATATATATGTATTTTCTCTCACATATTGGTTGATGCTATATTATTGATAAGCCAATAATACTGGCTGACTGATATCAGCTAGGCTCTAGTATAAACATGATCCAAAGAGGCAAGAGACCCAATACTATATGCAGGAGGTTGTAACCTTGCTTGAGGAGTTGGTCCAGCAGCAGCAAGAACTAAAGCTAATAAACTCAGAAACTGTTGGTAAAGAACAACACATAAAGGACCTTATATCAAAATAAGCGACTCTTTAACATTACATATGTTCATATGTTCTCCTGAGCCTGCGGGTTCTCC
The DNA here is from genome assembly GCA_033238685.1 of Lates japonicus. NCBI lineage: Eukaryota > Metazoa > Chordata > Actinopteri > Centropomidae > Lates > Lates japonicus. The sequence continues at coordinate 3,134,909 of BRZM01000015.1, read as the reverse complement.
AGGTACTCCAGCCTCCCACTGTCCAAAGACATGCAGCTTAGGTTAACTAGTGACTCTAAATTACCCGTATGTGAATGTGAGTGGAATAGTATGTGTTGGCTCTGGGGAATGACTGGTATGATCTGTCCAGGTGTGGCCTGCTTCCCCGCCCAGTGTCAGCTGGGATAGGGCTGCAGCCCCTGCACAGCCCTTTAACAGATAAGCGGTATAGATAATGAATGAATGAATGAATGTGGTGGTATCTAGCCATGCAAATAGTTATGGTTAAATTTTCCCTGGTGTTGGCAAGACGGTAGTCTCAGAATTCTGCTGGCACCCCAATAAAGTGCAGGTGAATGAAATTTTGTATGCTCCTCAAAGCATTGAAACTTTTCATGTCCTCATTGTGAATCACAATTTGTACAGATCCTCATGGTTCCCAGACAATGTATCCTAATGATTTTGGTCATTTTCTACTTTTCTCCAGTTTCCTTTTATGGAAATATCAGATCTTGAGGGATTGCAGTGAAATTTGGCACAGACATTCATGTCCTCAGAGGATAAAACATAAAGACCTTTCATCTAGTTATCTTTGGTCAAAATTATGTTTGTCTAAAACATTGGTTCAAATCACTCCCTTAGTAACCAGGACATTGGAGATGCATTACTTTTTTAAAATGATTTGGGCCCCTACAAATGAAATTTATTCAGCAAAGCTGGTGAAGTCAGTGTTAAAACGCATCTTCATACACTCACACAAGGAATTTTGGAATACTGATGCATGCCTCTCTCAGAGTCTATTGATCTGCTGTTTTTGTTGTTGATTTATGAGTCCTGCTTTTTGTCAGCAATTGTGAAGACACTCTGTAAATGCTTTGGCGCAAAGCACTCCTACTTCTATATTCACTCTATTGTATTGGACTGGCAGTTTCCAGACACGTATTCTTCAAAACCTGAGCAAATAAAACTGAAACTTTCAAACACTAAATACCACTAGGTGTAAATACAAAATATTTAGGACTACGAACTGGCCCATTAAACCATGCTGGATTTTAAATTTAGACTAGAAGACAAAGATACTAAGCCTTCCCTTCAACAAAATTGGAAGTTTAAAGAAAGCTCACTACCACCCCTTCCATCTGCTGTAGGCTGAATAAAGAAGGGACTATCCCAGAGAGGAGGCTCCTTTTCATCCAGATCTCCACAATCATCAAACTCTCTTCATTATATGCTTTAGTTAACTACATAATCCTACAGTGTGTGTGTGTATGATGCAGCTGTCTTTGGTGTTGATTGTCTGTTCTCTGCTGACCCAGTCTTGGATGGTTGCCACTGATAGAGGGATCTGGTCTCTGGATGTTAAAATGGATCACTGCAAGAGGAGGGAGGGAGGGAGGGAAAGAAGAGCAATGGACCTTTCTAATCTTTGTCTGGTCACAGAAACAGCACAGCAAGCAATACAGCTTCATCAGCCCATTGTCAGCACTCTGGATTCTGCTGCCTCTCACATGCCTCTGCCCCCACACACACACATGCACACACACACACTTGCTACGCTTATTCAAAGCCTATTTGAATATGTCACACAGTTCCTCTGATTTACCAGTCACATGCAACTCACAAAGTTTACTCTCTCCACACACACACACACGCACATGCACATGCACACGCACACACAAACTCTCTTGCCTCACTCATGTTTCCAGAAGCAGAGATTTGCTCTCTTAATAGAGCAGTTAATCTTTCTGAAAGCACCTATTTTGCATGCACAGTCCCACCTTTCTCCTTCTCTCTACGTCTCTCAAAAAACCACCTTCTTCTGCAAACACACACACACACCAAAATGAGTTGATCTCCCCATCTTTCTTTAGTTTACATTTTACCCCTGGAACAACCATGTGTCTTGGCGACATTCAGAGTGCCCTTGTGTTTTGTGACAAGCAGAATGATCAGTGAGACAGCAGTGATAAAAGTGCTGTAGGTGTGTGTGTGTGTGTGTGTGTGTGTGTGTGTGTGTGTGTGTGTGTGTTTGTGTTTGTGTTTGTGTTTGTGTTTGTGTTTGTGTTTGTTTTGGCTCATCAAGTCCAAGCACCTCTGGCCTCCGCTTGCATAATGCTACAGTAGGGCACCTCTTCTCTACCCCTGCGGCAACAGTTGCTAGGGTTACCAGCAAGTCAGGCACCACAGCGATAAGGATAAATGAGCTCAGGGCTCCCATCAGCCCTTGGGTCACGCACACACTCTGCCTCCCTCTCTCTCCAACACACACATACACACGTATATACACATGTTCTCCTACATTCAATCCTGAGACAGTAAATACCTGTACTCAAGCACATGGCTAAACACTTTGAAATCGCATTTCACAGCCCATCACACACACACACACACACACACAGAGAGCTGCATAGACACCTTGTGGTAACGTTCTCACACACCCAGTACATTTCCATCACCCAGACCTCTGTAGTGTTCTCTTTGCTTCTCTGTAAAGCTCTGGGTTGCTAGTTTGACTCCAGCTTGTCAAACAGTGTCAGCTTGTCAGTTATGAGCTGTGAGCTCCAAGAGCGCCGCAGATCCATCATTATAATGATCATCTGCTCTGACATCTCATACATCACATCCCCCGCACTCATTAAATGTACTGTAGTCGCTCTTTTAGTCACTCACTCCATTTCTGTCCATCTGTCTCAACAAGGCAGCACTGTATAACACTTATGATGTGATGCATGGGTGATGATGTGTTTTCAATGTGTCATTTTACCTTCTCTGCACAGATGCAGTGGAGGGGGGACAGGTGAAAAGTACAAACAAATGTGCATTGAGATGATAAACAACTGGACAACATTGTCGTGTATTTGTGTGGCGCACTTTAGATTTCTTCATGTTTCTGTGTTAAGTGTGTGTACTATATTTATGTTGCGCTTGACTGTTCTCCTGTTCTTTCCTTTGTGCAGGATGATGGACATGGAGGATGACATGACCATCAGAGAGGTAAGACGACAGTCACACACACACATGGCCACACACACACACACAATACATCCAGTGAGAGTAAAGCAGCAAAGGGTCATATTCTCAGAGATTAGCTATTAGCTGTGGGAAAAAAATCAGAAACAGTCTTTTTCTGAAAATGCATATAGTGATAGTGTGAAAGGTGCAATGGAATTTTATTTTGTTTGTGCCTTCTAGACATATTTAAGTGACTGAGCATCTCAGTTGTACCTTGAACACCACAAATTGAGGTGCAGAGTTTCAAAGAAAGGGTGTTTACCAGCTACAAGCCTTAAAGTTGAATCAAAGCTTTTTGATGAAGAGTTCATCTGCCATCATATGCCACGATGGTGTGAATGCTGTTTCCCAACCTCAAGAAGAGAATCTGAAGCAAGGTTTGTTATGAGTGGGACAAATCTAGCTGCGGATAAATACACATCTGTTGTCGGTGAATATTTTCTTTACCTAGTCACCTAGTGCAATAGTGTGGTTCACTGATGTGTTTTGACATTTTCTGGACAATAATGGAGCTCCATGACTCAGAGAATAAGGGCTACTATAACATCAGGCTTTGACACACAATACTTATTAGAGGGATACATTCATTGTTATTGCTTTTTGGTCTTTTCATGGATTTGTTGACAGAAGAAAAAGAGAGCATGACCAGACTTATCTTTACAGCTATTAAACACATTGCATTCTGCATCATCTTCAAAAACCTGTATTTCTAACTCGAACCTCAGCTATGCTTGATGACATCACGCCTGACATAATTGCTTTTCAGATTTCAACATTCCCAGACGGAAAGATTACCCCTTTAGTCTTATATTTTTGGATATGACATCATTCATAATTCATCCATCAACAGCACCTCTCATTTCCTCTCTGTCAGCCGCACATTCCTCACTTTTCCCACCTCCATCCCCTCTTTTCTCTCTCTGAATCACTCATCGCTCTCCTCTCATACATCTGCCATGTCATCGCTTCTTGCTACGTCTCCCTTCCTTGTTCGCCGTTCACCTTCTTCACTGTCCATCGATGTAGGCCTCATATGATTTATAGAGTCATTCAGTGCAGGGTCTGGTCCATTGATTGTCTATCAGAGGGAGGTGATTTGTCTGGAGGTGGTATGAGATTATTTGATGCCTTTGCCCTCTGGTTAGTGACTGACACCAGACATAAAGACATTGTCTGTTAACAGCATCTATTACTGTGTCACCCCAAGTTTTATAGTCAGTCAAAAAAATTGGTCAACAAAGTCAGGCAGGAACCCTGGGAATCAACATTTTATCAGAGATGAAAGTGAAATCAGTGTCATCCTACTTGTGTTGTAGTTGGATACAACACAGTTTATTCAATCACCTATTTCTTAATTGATCAATACTAACCTGGCTGTTGAAAGTCCTTAAATGCTGCAGAGGCTCTTATCTTTGTTGGCAAATCTTTGGTGATATTTAACTCTCATCACTCATTTCCCTCATCCCCTGTGTGTTTTGCAGATTGCAGAATGGGAGGAGAAGCAGCTTGATGAGCAGGTCAACTTCAACAACTGCAAGATCGACCCCGCCCCGTTCCAGCTGGTGGAGCGCACGTCGCTGCATAAGGTCTGATTGTAAATACAGCTGTTGTTCAGCCTCTGTGTGTGTCTCAAACTGGAGCACAAATGTGTGTCCTTGCAACTAGGTGTGTGTCTTAGTATAGTGTTTCAGGTTATCCATGCTGATAAAACACTGATACCCCTGAATTTGATTGATTGTGATTCCTGGTGTACAATAACTGCTTCAGTTATGGGAACATGTGCATCAGTGCTTACTCATTGATTTTGGCAAGCCAAGTTAATTTGCATAGCACCTGTCAAAGCCAAACAACAAGGCAATGTAAAGTGTTTTACATAAGAAATAAAAAAGGCAATAGGACAAGATACAAAAACAACACATAACTTTATGAAAGACACATAAATAGAATTTAAAATAATAAAATAAAACTAAAAAAATTAAAGTTACATCCCACCTTCAATGCAGTGCTAGATATGAGTAAATATTCCCAAATTTAATTTCATTAAAGATAGTGGCACACAGAAAAGTTTTAAGCCTTGATTTAGAGTTGGAGCAATCCTCAAGTTGAGTTTGTTCCAGATTTGTGGTGCATAAAAACCAAATGCTGCTTCTCCATGTTTGGTTTTGTAGACCCGTACCACAATATCTTAAAGGCCTGGACAGAACATAATGTGTCTGTAAAGAGAAAAGCATTAACATATTTTTTCTAAAACATGAAGATGTTGAACAGAAGAGGCCCTACAATAGAGCCTTGGGGAACTCCACCTCATTTATACATTACAAGTCAACAATCAATGGTTGTTTTAAGTCATGGTTGTTTTATATAGCTTATTTATGCACACTGTCAAAGACAGAATTGAGTTTGTTAGGGAGCATCTAGAAATGCAGCGCTAACTAATGGAATGAACAAATTCACCTGCATAAGCAGTTACTCTTTTAAACACAGCTCCTCAATAAACCCGATGCCCCATATTAAAACAAATGAACAGGCTTTTTTAGACCTTTTCCGTGAATTTGGACATACTGACAGACTGGTTTGAAGGTACGGGGACACCATGATATTATGCTTTCAGTGTTAACTCTGCCATGCATTGTACTTGCCCATTTGGAAATGAGTGTAATTCATCAATACATAACGGCCAGTGTGTGGTGGAGTGGGTGGTGGAAGGGTAACCAAAGATATTATGGCTGGGAAATTTATCAATATCATCTTCAGCATTTCAGAAGGCATTTCTCCTCCCAATGGAAACATTTTCTATTTCACTAAACTTGATACTATTGAAGTATCAGTGTAAGGCCAGCTTCATTTGCAAAGACAAACAGAAGCACTTGGAAAGTCAACCTTCACCAGTACTGTTCCAATACTGCTGGTGCTCCTGTGGTGACACTGACAGAGCATGCAAACAACCTAAGGACACACACACACACACGCACTCAAGCCAAGTTTTCCCCACTGTGCAAAGGAGAAAGTGAAAGAGCAGCATAAAGTAAGGAGCTTTAGTTCTTTAAAGCTTGTCTTACTGCCCTGGAAGAGCCTCGGTCTTCCACACATGCACAAACACATTTTTGTGTTGAAACACTCACTTCCTACCAAACAAACACTCACGCCGACTTTCTGGCTTGCCAGCGGCCGTAGCGGTGCCTAATGTCCAACCATTCATAATGTTACCTGTTCTACCCCTCCCTCCCTCCCCTGTCCTCTGGGCTCTGTGTGAATACTTTTTAAACATTTAAGAGAGGGATCCTGCACCAATCCATCTCGTTCCCCTCCCTTCGCTGCACACTGCCAAAAGCCAATACCACGCACAATCTCCTTCAGCATATTAAACACCACCCTCCATGACTGCCGGTGGTGTATATAGGCATGTGTGTGAGTGAAGTGATTCTCTCTGCATCTGAGCCCTGCTCTGTTGCTCGGCCTTTCTGAATCTGCCTACCATTTATCCCATGCTGTTTACTTTTGTTGTTTCTGTGTGTTTGTCTGTGGGCCCTTTTGTAAGAGACAAATCTGCTTCTTGGAATATTTACATAACAATATGTTTCTTTGAGTTTTGACCTGAGGCCACTGTCACTTCATTTGAGATTCTCTGGACTCAGAGCAGCCCACACTTCCATCATTTCAATGAGAGAAAAGAACTCATGTAACTTTTCAAAAAAACAAGTTTCACAAAAAGAAAACAACTTTTATGGGGTTGGTTCACTCAAATTACAAAAAAACATAACCCCCAGAATAGCAGCTCTTCAGCACTGACTTTACAACTCTGTATTTTCATGGTAGTGGAGGAAAGCACTGTCTGGCATTTTGGTCCAAACTAGGTTGAGATCTGGTTATTGTAAAGGCTATAGCATATAATTTCCATACTCATCAAAATATTCAGTGACCCTATATGGAAATGCATCTGTAATGTTTGTCCACTCATTTGTTCAGGTTCTCTCTTTAATTTGTCTCCCATCTGTATTTTTCCAACAGCAACTAGTTATGAAGGTAGTGTGAAAATGATGTGCCCAGGTATCTGTCTCTGAGATTTCTGTCTTCACTCACATACAGTTGAGCGTAATGGAAACACCCAAAACATTAAAAAACTGCATTAAAAAATTCAACAGCAACTCCCATAAAGCATTTACAGCTTGGCTCTGTCCAAAGGTAAGGAAATCCTCCTGTAAAGCTCACTATTTAATATCTTACATGTGCAGAAAGTTTCTTCATGTGGCCAAGAAAGTGTTTGACATATACCTCACATAAAACCACAATATGTAGTTTTTACACTGTATGGATCGAGTCTCAGAGTTGTTGGCTTTAAAAGTGGTATTGGCAACAAAACAAATAGAAATGTTTCCCTAAATGTCAAAATAATCCTTTATTCATTGCTATGAGCACAAAAAAATACCATTCACCTCCACTGTATTATCTAAATCTAGGCAAGAAATAGAAAGTGATAAAATATGTTTTTGGTAATTTGAGTGAATTAGTCTAACAGAGTCTGTTTTAGATTTCAGTGTGTATTGGTCAGATTATATAGTGGAGATTATTTTTAGTTTCTGGCACTGGCAGTGAAATGAGTTCAGTGAAAAATGTAATGCTGAAGTTGAATTCTGCTGGTCTGGCTCTTGTTTCTTTAGAGTCTACATTGTCTCAAATTACAGTGCTGATGATCAGTTGACTCTAAAACACTATTAACAGCACCTTTAATCAGTGAATGGCAGTTGGAATAGATGCGAATGGGTTTAACTGGAGGTTAGCTGACACTGTCCCCAGAGAAGCTACAATATCCTCCTGTGAGGTAACTCTTTACTCTTTGACAGATTACATTACAGCTGGCCCTTGCCTAAAAACACTTAACAATCTTTTCCTTGGCACAGCTTCCGTTTGCTTAGCACCGTGGGATCAATTTCAAATGTCCCAAATGCCTACTGTGGCTAAGCATAAAGTCCCATTAAACACTAAAAGGGTCTAGAACAAAAAGTCCACTTGGCATCAGTCCTACAACCTTTCTGATCCACCACTGAAGTTTTTGACCTCTTCCTCTTTTTGCTTTTAGCTGCACACAGCCACACTTGTCCACTGTAACTCTAGTGGTGAAGATAAGATTAAATGAAACTTTAATGATTCCTGTGGGGAAACTGAATAATGGCATCAGCAAATGCAGCACTAATAGGGCAGTAAATATAAATGGAGCAACAGGGTCAGAGGAACATGCAAAACCTACATTTTCAACGATATGCAAGTTATAACAAAGTAGAAATGCAACAATGAGGACACGAATGACGCTAATAACATACGACAACCTTAGTATTTACGGAACATTTCAGCATTGTTGTTTTTGTTTTTGCACAGAAATGAGTCATAGTGTTTTTTAGAGACAAAGAAAATTTCTCTATCGTGAATCACGTAAATACAGCTACAACAAGGTTCTACTATAAAACAGGCTGACAAGCAGCAGTCATCAGTATGGGTGGACATGAAAGGGTATATAACAGATATTTTTTGGAGGCGTCAACTCGTAACTAAACTCATGTAAATTGTGAAATTGGCTTCAACACTATTATTAGAAAGTTGACTTTACATTTTTACCTCTTTTATACAAAAGACTCTGTTTTAACATTTTTAACCTGAGTATGACCCAATTCATGAGACAGGTTGTCACAGGTTAATGTGTGGTCATGGCCCTCAGCGGCTCCAGTGTGCAGCTGGAGCCTTTACATCAGTACTAAACTTTAAAGATCCCCTTCAGACATGTTTTCTGCTGTGAATAGTCATTTGTGTCTGGTATGGTTTTTGCACACAAATAGTTAAATTACCTTGTTAAAAATTCTTGAGATTACATCTAATCCTCCTTCCTGAAATATACAAAATCTATGAATATGCAAAAATATTTTTTTAGAAGGTTTAATACCTGGAAACAAGATGCCTGTGTTTGGATTGCTATTCTGTCAATCCTCTGTTTCTATATGTCTGATTATTTTCCCACACACTATTAAAACCCACCTAACTGATAAGCTGTGGTCTATAGCACCTTAGACCAGACAGGTGTAGGCTGTTATTGGTCTCTGATTGGCTGTTAAACCTGTTGTTTGTTCTTTGTGAAGTCCTGGCTGCAAGCTAGTCTACAGCTAGAACACTGAACATCTGTGTCACATTTCCCAAAGTGATCGTTTCCCATTTAGCTGAATATTTGACTAGTTGAATGCATCCATTGTGAATGAAGTTGTCATTGTTGGATAATTGAAGTCAGTGGTGCATTTCCCTAACGGAGCCTCATTTTCTTTTTAAAATAGCAACCCAGCACTTTATTGTTTCCAGTTTGTACTGTTTCTATTGTTTCCAACCACCTCTGCTCTTCTCTACAGACCCACACCATCTTCTCCCTGCTGGGCCTCGACCACGCCTACGTCACCAGCATCGGACGTCTCATTGGGGTGGTTTCTCTCAAAGAAGTAAGAGTCTCCTTAGGGTGTTTTCACATAATTATAGAACATCTTTAAACACTTATATAATATAAATAGGTGGTATCATTCCTCTTGAACCCAAACTTGATTCCAAATCCATTTTTCTGTGAATTTGTTCCTCATGTGAAAAGTCATTTACGTGGGCAGCATATTCACCACTTTTTTAACTGTATAATCACGGTCAGTATCATCAGGACTGCTGTCACTGTGCTGTACACACACACAAAGACATTTCAATCAACACTGATTCCTCTTCCCTCTGCCTGTTATGCACTCTGACAGACAAAAGGCTGCTTAATATTGCTGTGTCTTTCTGTTGTCTGCTCCCCTCCTGCTCCTTCCATCTGTACTGCCTCACAAACAACTGAAAACCCCTCGCTCTTTGTGAACTGGCCAGGAAGTGGCAAGAGGATTGTTGCTAAGTGCAGTGCTGGTTGCCTGTCCCTGACATTTAGGCTTTTTTGTTCTGCAGCAGACAAAAAAGCCAGCCAAGGCAGATAAAGCCTAGCCTCTCCCAGTCTGCTCGTCTGTCACACAGACACGTTGTTGTATCATTGCCTCTCTGGTCCATATGGAAGAGAGGACTTGTAGCGATTTTTGTGTGTGTGTGTGAGATTATAGTGCATTATTTCCACCCTACAGCATTCAGACACTATTCTTTTCAGTGCTGCCACAGCATCTGTAGCACCCAAATCCTTCACCCTATCAGCCCAATGACAAACTTGGCCTGGCCAAACAGTTCAGTACAGTAATACTCTCTCAGACAAAGAGCAATGAGAGATTGGATAAAAGAGACCCTAGAGAATCACATCAAACTTTCACACCACTGAATAATGTTTTTTTTTTTAACATTCAAATGTATGATAATTATTTTAGTGGCCATATAAAGCCAAATCAGTCTAATTATTAAAAAAGCAACAGTCTTTTTCAATAAATTAAAATGTATGCATGTTTTGCCCCCTTGCTAAATGAACACTATATGTTGTGAATGAAAGTGTGCAAACAATAGTTACAATAGTTAGCAAACAAGCAGGGAAGTCTAAGCTGTTATTTTAATGTCATGGATAAATGGATGAAGTATTTAGCCAAAAGTAGTGAATAAACAATTCAAATAGCGAGTAAGTAAAAAGTAATGGTTGAAATAGATGTATTGATAACATATGAGGATATTTTTTATTATAGGAATTATTTTTGATCACAGTTCACAATGTTGCTGGTATATACAGTTGAACATTGTAAGTTCTGTAGGTGGTCAAAACCACATAAATACTGTATAGAACTGATGCCTATGTCATATTGGCTGTGACTGCACAGTCTTAAGTCTATAAAACACAAGCAGGAATCAAATCTAACTTTCTGTGCTCCCATTACCAAATATATATTAGGTGTAGTCTCAGCCATGTTGATTTCCTCTAAAGTGTCAGTTTTCATGAATATTTGCAAAGGGCAGACCACAGTATGTGCTGTGGCAGAGGCAGGTCTGACCCTATGTGCGGTCATTTTTTATCCACTTATATTTCTGCCATGTGTAGGTGGCAAAGGGAGCTGCAGAGATTAATAAATGTGCAGTCATTTCCGCCTCTCCTTTCTCATCTGCTTTTACTCTGTAAAGTGTTTCAGCAAACAGCAGCAAAAGTCAAAGTCACTCTGACCTCACTTTCCAGTGCACACTGCCCTCTGACCATGATATTTTCCCTATTACATTTTGGAAAAGAGATTCCAGTTCAAAATAGAAAATGGCTTGTGTGCCTGTGAATCAGACTGTAAACTACTGACATGATCGTACACTGTAGAGCAAGGCCAGTGCAGTGTCAGGGTTAGCAGTTCCATTTCCACCAGGGCCACCCATGCTAAAACTGTATGCAGCAGAGGGTATAATAAGGCACTGTGGATAAACCCTTTTACAAAATAGAACATTTTATGTCTAACACTGAGTTAAACACACAAAAAAACGATTTTTCTTAACAATTGAATTTTCTAAATGCAAAATAGTGGAGACATACCTCTGGAGAGTGGATTCTGTTGCCAATACAAGGCCATTGCAAATCCTTGTCTAGTGGTAGGAGATGAAATTGGCAATTACCCATTGGTGTTTTGCAAAAACTGATTTTACATATAATTCTGTATAACAATAAGAGGATCTTAGTCAAAACAGTGAAAATACTTTGTGTTAGATTGGTTTCCCTCATGCCTAACAAATGTTAACAAATATTTGTTGCAGATTGAATATTGAAGGCATCAATCCTTTAGCAATTTCTGGTGAAAGACTAAAGCAGAAATTATACTTTCCACATCCACAAGGGTCCATGCTGACATACGTGTGAACACATTGATGTGTGTGCACGTCCAATGTAGTATAAACATAGTTGCCACCATTTTTGGACTGTAACTTGCAGTTTATGAAGCATAAAAATGCACAAAGCTTCATTGGGGTATTACCTGCATAAGTGCCTGGACTTTAGCTCTTTGTGGGTTCTTTTCTAACTGGCTTGTCTTTCTTCATCCAGCTTCGCAAGGCCATCGAGGGCTCTGTGACGGTGAAGGGTGTGAAGGTGCGTCCTCCTCTGGCCAGCTTCCGGGACAGCGGCACCAGCAGCAGTGAGAACGAGGCCACTGAGCTCCACAAGCTGTGGGACCGCCACAAGAGCATGTCGCTGCCCCGTGAACACACCCCCTCTGAATCTGACGAGAAATCCCAGTGAGGGAAAGTAGAGGAGAAGAAGAGCAGGTGGAGGAGGAGGTAGAGGAGGAGTGAGGCATTGAGGTTTTTAATCCCCCAAAGCCACAAACATGCAAAAATCCTCAGGGCTTAGGATCAATATTTAATTCTGGAAAGAGTTCCACTGCTATGCCAGCCTCCTCTCGACCCCTCATCTACTCCTCTTCCTCCCCCTCCACCATCACTCCACTTCCTGGACCACCCAGTACTTTCTCCTGGAGCCTTGCACTGACTAAGCCAGACACTCCGCAGGACGGTGGAACACAACTCAACCTGTGCCCTGCTCTCCATTTTTCCTCGGGAACCCACGGCAGAGCGAATGTGGATCAGGGAGGGGGGAAAAGACACATGTTGGCTGAATCCAACAAGGGACTGGGAATGGGCTGAAATCTTTAAAAAAAAAAGGGATTTTTTTTAGCAGACTTTGTTTAGCCTGTGTATCTTTAGAGTCGAGATCAAAGTTTGGACCTGCAAGAGTTTTCTCTTGATTGAGTCTTCCACTTGAGCAGAGAAATTCAGCATAGATGACAAGGAAGAATAATGTATGTGTGTACTCTTAAGCGTGAGTGTATGAAATGAGAAGATGTGAGTGTGCATGACAAAGGAGGTAGCAAACAGCTGTTTCTTATACAATTTTTTTATTGCCTATAGAACACATTTCAGTCTCTGTTTTTCAGCTTGAATAATTTAATTTCTGACTGATCAGGTGGTCTGGGTTTAACTGGATTTTGCCATGGCACCGTTTCTTTGGAAATCACTAAAGTTTGACTCACTGTCAAGCATTGGACCCATATAAGGACAGATGCCTTAGTTCTCTGTATTTTCACAGTTCAGTTATTCCTCTTCTCTTTGCTCTTCAGTACGAGTCTTAATGGTCAGGTTGAGAGTACAGTCTATGCAAGCAGACATGCATGTTGGCGGTGGCGGAAGCACCTGTAGCCCTTTTCATAACGCACACACTCCTCTCACACTGTAGCTACAGCCTTGAATCACAGACACACATAGAGACACACACAAACATTCCATGGCGACGCGCTCTGAGTGGAGGTTTTCTGCTTATCTAAATATAGCTCTTAATAACCGTTCCAGAGAAGGTTGGGGCGGATGGAGAGGGCAGGAAGTGAGGGAGGGAGGAAGAGCAGGGAGCAAATGGAAGGCTGAAAGAATGAAGACATCATTGCCTAACCAGCTGCTCTGGGCCCTCTCATCAATCTGCCTTTGATCGCCCATGTTAGCTAACCTGCATTGCTATCAGAGACACAGGAGCCCCACCACCAGGTGTATGATGTAATGGTCCAGGGCTGAGGCAGCACTGGTCTCGACATGTACAGCACTAGATGCCAGTATGTGTGCAGAATCGGCATGATCAATGTAGACCAGTAGTATGAGTGAACTGAAGCATGATCCTGTGAGATTAACTGGTGCAAAAATGCTAAAGGAAATCCATAACTGACCAATAGCAAGTATTCAGTTTTATAATTCACCCCTTTGACCAATGGAAGCGCAGCTCCTTACTACAGAAAATTAGCACTCCAGCTACCAGCCCAACATGGATGACCGTTCAAACCAGGAACTCCAGCCATTAATATTTTGATGGCAGCATGGTTTCTGGTTCAGCAATCAGCCTGACATGACAGATAACGTATAAGTACTGTGTATTTAAAAATCATGTCTCTATGTCTACAATGCTTGAGGGTTGTCATCGACGTAGGCTCTGCTCATCGACAGAAAAACATTGATTTGTTTTCCCCATCCCTCCATCTCTTCCACTTCCATGTTTTACTTATCTTAGCTACTGACCCCAAATACTATATGTCCTTGCACTCTTTTTTTGTTGTATTTTTTATTTACTTTCTCATTTTTTATTTTTTGGGGGACCAGGCAAGGATGCCCACTACTTCCATAGACTTTACGCTACTGATCAGATGCCTTAAAAACTCACTCATACCCAGCTTTGCTGTTTTTTTCTGCATACAATGCATTGCATGGATTTTACTTTTGGTGGTGTCTTGTCTTGCTACATGCCACTGAAAGTAGAATACACACAGTAAAATAGCATGGCTTTGCATGAGAGAGTGCATGTGGGTTTGTTTTATGTGATCAAACTGTACCAAAAACAAAAGCTTGACAGAAATGAAAACTGGAAGAGTGAGTGCTGTTGTCTTATGTCTGCCTGTATGTTATATGTGTCTTTACACTATCTTATTTTATACTTACAGCGTCAGATTATTCCACTTTGATTGGCATCTTCCATTCATCCAATGAGCTTTATATATTGCCTGATTTAAAATGGGGTTGGGTCTTTTGGTTAGCAAAGTGCTACTTACAGATTAATATATTTAACATAATTCCTGTAATATAAAATCATAATTTAATGTCTTAACCAATCTTAAATTGTTGACTGTTTGTTGATCTCTTTTTGAGAGAGATTTTGGGGATTGTTGTATGATGTTTGTTGTATTTTTTTCACATAATGATTCACATGATTTTTTATGTTGATTTTCATGCTGTCCATTTCTACTAAGCCATTTATTTGTAATGTGCAAATGACACTAACAGGATGAAGGCTCACAATGGCCGCCTGATAGGAAAGCAAAAGAAATGTAATTGTGAGGCTGAATGTTTAAGGGTCCAGCATGTGGTCTGTTAGCGACATGTTCATTCCATAAGTGCCTGCACGAACAACTCCTCTTTATCAACAGGAATAAGCAATCCGCACCAAAGTGTTTGGATCTGGTTTTCAAGTCATATGCATGTAGACAAGGCACTTTTCACAAACACCTGTACAAATGTGGAAGCAGGGTGGTTGATGTGTCAGTGTGGTGTGCAATTATCACCATGGCAACCTGTTGTCGTCGTCACACACGCTCTAACCCCCCCCCCACACACACGGGGACTGACCGAGATCCACTCGTCTGATTTGGTCCCGTTCATTTGTTTGTGCTTTTCATCGATTTTCATTACTCAGCCTTCTGCCAGAGCCTTTCCCTCCACGGACTCTTCAGCTCTTTTCATTTCATTTGCTACCAGACAGATATAGACCGAGGTAGATGCATATTTATTAGTCTGTATTAATCAAAAGTAGAAGTTTTGTTTTTCATTCTTTTTATGGATGATCTACTTGTTGGTAATCAATTTGTGCAATAATGGTTGTTCATCTCACTTTGTAACCCAGTTTTAATTGATGACATGAATGCAAGATAACCTTATTTTTGTAAAGAAACCTGAAAAGTGTAAAAAGATGTATGTATATGAGGAGATCTGACGCTCACACAGGAGCTTGAGTGTGATAAAGTGATGTTTGGTTTAAGAGGAAGGTTTCCCAGAAGCCTCAGTAAAAACTGTCAGAAACTGACTAGAGTCAGCATTGAAATATTTAAGACTCTGTTTGCACCTTTAGGCATTCAATTCAAGTAGAAAAATGGCTTTGACTCTTCAGTTTGGCTTTGGGAAACCGTCTAGTCTTAACAGGCTCTCTGGTGAATCCTGCTGCATGGACTGTAGCTGGCGCTCTTATACAAGAATCCTTTAAGCACTGATGCTGGGTCAGTTTTATCATGCTCCCCTCTATCCTTTTCAGTCTGAGGGGCTTTGATAAGACCCGATCTTCACATCAGCTTTCAAGGGTTATCTTTTATCCACTCCTTAGGGCTCTTAGGGACTGTACATTGTACATACTGGAGGCCCCCTCTATGGCAAACCCTGAAGGCCAAACCAGACAGAGCTGAACAAAATCCAGAGCTATTTTTCACACAGAAAAGTGAAACATTGTTTTGTATATCAGGGATGAATAAATGAGATTTTAACAAACAAGTATTTTGTGGAAGATTACTCTCTCCTAGGATTTGTGTTATTCTGCAGCTGTGTGTCTGTTTCTTGTCTTTCCTGAAAGGCAACAGCTGGAAAGCACCTGGAGTGCTGTTTTTGTTTTCTGCTGAAACTCCCAATGGGGACGCACACACAGTAATGCCACAATAATTTTCAGATTAGTTCATTTTGTCCTAAATCTTTTTATAGCACCGAGTGTTAAAGACTTTATACATGTGTTCCTAACCCTGCATTCCAATCAGATGAGAAGTCCTCCATAATACTGCAATATTCATATTTATACAGTAAAATTTTATGTTCTCCAATCCATCTCAGTGAATAAAGACGAAAGCATTTGATGACGATTTTGTACTAATGAAAATACATTTCTTGTCAAAGCTTTTTCACTCTTTACCCAATGAAAATACACTTATTAATGTATGAACCATAAAGAAATGCACCCTATCCTCATTCATTTTTAAAGTGTTTTGAGTGTGACTGGGCCCTAGGCTCTGTTTCTACTTATCAGTTTATCAAGCCAAAGCACAGACTTTTTTAATCTGTTCGTCATTTTATCAGGGAAAAAATGTTGCCCTTCTCAATCCAATGTAATATTGTCATAAAATTTACAAATTTACAAAAGTCAGATTTACTGAAGTCAAATTGTTAAAAACTAACCCAGAGTAGACAAACATTTATGCTCCACATGCAGAGGAGTCAGATATAACCAGCGTATGCTTTCTCCTCTGTAATGGAAGTAAGCTAACAGCTATGTGTAACACTAGTAAAGCAACATGATTGATCACTTTTTAGGCTGTGTTGAAAGACTGGTTTGATCCTAAGCCCTAAGCCTTGTACAGTCAGGAAAGTAAGGAAATCTCATGTTATCAGGTCCTTTGAAGCATCCAGCCATTACAAAGAGAATACTTCTGGTCTAAAGGTTAGCTCCACTCGTAAAAAGAGTGAGTTGGGGAGGGGCAGGGGAACTGGCTCTGCTCTGGAAATAATGCATGGTGCAATATGGGGCCATCAACATGTAATTCCTGAATGTCTGATACAACTTTTTAAATGATGTAATCCAAAAATCCAAAGATATTGCAGTTGTTCAAATGGAGCACCTCAGTTCCAGTGATACAGCACTAAACTTAACTAAAATGGCATTCCTGCTTAGAGTGTTTGCTGCAACAGTTAGCTCAGTAATGAACTAGCTACTGCACTTTTTCATGGGCTTGGTTTTGTGACTTGTGACTGTTTTTTGATCGTTTTTCCTGTCCCTCTCTTCTGGTGCTTCCTCAGTCTCAGTATGCACACTCACACACACACGCCTTCGTTCTGTTGTTTTTCTGTCTGTGAATGAGAGGAGAGCATTTGGACTGTTGTGGTTCATATCTCACCTATAATCTATAATCCACTCTAATCTAACTGTCAGTTAACAACAGTTGTGATGTGACTCCAACCAGTAGCTATAATCTGTGTAAATGTGTGTGTGTGTGTGTGTGTGTCTTGCAACAGTTGCTCAATAATAATAATGAACTGCTACTGCACTTTTTCATGGGCTTGGTTTTGTGACTTGTGACTGTTTCTTTGACTGTTTTTTCCTGTCCCCTTCTTCTGGTGCGTCCTCAGTCTCAGTATGCACACTCACACACACACGCCTTCGTTCTGTTTTTTTCTGTCTGTGAATGAGAGAGAGCATTTGGACTGTTGTGGTTTGCATATCCCTGCACAATCTATAATCCTCTAATCTAACTGTCGAATTTAATAACAGTTGTGATGTGACTCCCCAACCAGGTTATTAATCTGTGTGTGTGTGTGTGTGTGTGTGTGTGTGTGTGTGTGTGTGTGCTCAAATTTCTGGCAGGTGGAAATCTAAGAAAGAAATGACAAGAAAGACAAAAGCTACAAATAATTTGTCTGTGCAGTATCACCTCTTATTAAACACGCTGCAGTCATGAACAGTATTGTGATGAATGAGGTTATATACACTTAAGTGGCATTGAGCCCTGTTGAGCAAAGTGCCATCATTCTGTGAATATTAAATAAAGGTGTTACTATAAAAAAGGTCTTCCTGACTCCCCGTCACCGCTACAGTGTGGGAAGAGCTTGTCGCGCTTGGAGACTGATTGATGTAATCGCCAGTAAGAGGTGCAGACAGGCCTCTGGAGACAACTGCGCTCTGCTCTCGTGTGTGTTTGTGTGTGTCTGTCTGTCGTTCTGTTAATCTTCCTCTGGACCATCTCCAAATATGGATAGCTCAATATGAGCTTTGTTTACAGCCTGGTAGTGTGCAGTTCTACAGTGGGATGTAACTGGTTAAACCTGTTAGCTACATGCTATTATTATGAGCTAACATTAAAATTATCACTCACATGATAATGTTTATGTTAAAAATGTAGGATTCATCAGGGGAATTAACATTCAGAATGAGTTAGGAGTCAGGACAGTTGGGTTACAACTCATCTAACATTAGCAAAGCAATTTTGGCATAAGACAACAATTCTCATTTCTCTCCTGTTGGTCATAAAAAATATTTTTCTTGATTACTTTACCTTTTTACTAAGTTAATTGCTGATGACTAGTAATCATTTTTTGTACCCATTTGGATTCTATTCTGGTGATTGTTGCATCCCTAGATCTCTGAACAGTAGTGAACTATTGTTCAGAATAAAGATCAAATCAGAATAAAGACCAAAAAAATAAAACAAAAAATAAGACCTAAGTTGTCAAAAACATACACTGAAATTAAACATTTTTGGTTTAGAATACTGTCAAAAAATAATTCACCAATGTTGTATCTGTTATTGCCTGTCTATGTTAAAAGTTTGTTTTTGTTATTTATGTTAACAATGGATCAAATGTCAGAAAATGATCAGTGAACTCTGTTGAGCTATTTAACCTCTTTATCTCTTGGTTTTCTGACCTGCAACCCAGCTCTCATCAACCCAGCATCAAACAGCTGACAGACACAGTTAGCCACTAGCTGGTGAACATACCAGAGCATTTAGCAGCTAAAGAGCCAGATACTTCAGTCAGGAGTTGGTGGAAACCAAAACAAAGCTACAAGGAGAGAGAACATTGGACTTGCATTCATCAGGTAGCCAGAAACCTCCAGTAACAATAACACTAATGTTGCTTCAGCATCTGTTGGATGTGTATTAGCCAGAGTAGCAAGGTAATGTGTCAGTGTTGTGTTTACAACTTATTCTGTTGCCTCCAGGTGGCCACAAACAATCAGTTTTAATCAATGTAATTTAATTTAATTTATAATCAATGTAATCAGTTACTGCAGCTTTAAGTTACTGTGTTACTGTGTAAGGATACAGCAAAAGTTACATGTAAATTGGTGCCTTCTTGGAGAATGTTTTGCCTCTGTCCATGTAATTTATATTGTACTTAATTTATGCCAGGTGCCATTGTGCTGTCATTGTTTAAAGCCTCACATCAGTCCAATTATCTTGATTACTGTCAGGGGATCTGGGCAGGTGTTGTTTGTTGTTGACAGAGTGGATGCTGCTAATATCCACACATTTATGTATAAGGAGAAACACAGTGTGAACTCTAATCTACTGACTTACTTTTTACTCACTTAGATTTTATGTTAAAGAGGAAAATGTTTTCAGGTCAAACACATCCACTTTGATTGTTGGACTGTGTTGAGTGGCTTGGTATCTAACAGCAGGACTCCTCCACTCTGTGGCTCCTGTGTGCTGGAGTGAGAAAAAGACTAAAGAAACATCCATTACAATTAACAAAGATAATGATACATTTATTGTAAAAACATATACTTATTGCATGTCTAAGAAAAATCTTCATACAAGTTAATTTAACACAGCAGACAAAGTTAGTGGCCTGCTGTCATTGCACATTATGAATTTACAGGACAAACATGAAAAACTTAACTTAACTGCACTGGTCAAATATAAAGAGTGACTCAGTGAGTTACCCACTTTCAGAGGGTTTCTATATGCAGTATGTCATAGCAAAAAAAATGAATCTACACTGTGTGTGGGATTTGAAAATGTCTGACTTTGGCACCTCACAGTGGTACTAGCAAAACCCAACAAAACCCTTCAACTTTCCACTAACTAAACTTACAGTTTTGTTTTTGTTTTTTGTTTTTTCAACTTTTACATCTCCTCTCTATGCAGCACAACACACCATGACCTCATAAACATAACAATCTGCCATGTAGACCCCAAATGATGTTATCAAACCGTTGATAAAAGGAAAACAACAAACTGGTGCTGGACAAGAGGTCAAGGAGTCACCCTCATGGATATAAATCATAAACCATTAATATTAATGTTAACTGTCATAGCCATGTGCCCAGCAGGTGTTGAGATATTTTACATTGGAAATGTATTGGCCGAACAGATGGAGAGACTTGGAGGACAAAAATAACATTCATTCACAGACCTAATTCACTTAAACTAAAATGCCATTATCAACTTTAAACGTGAGGGTACCTCACTGACAAGGCTATAATAAAGTAATAATATTAAATCAATGGTAGCTGAGGTACCATGAGAAGCGCTATGAGGTCGTAAGTCAGAGATGAGCTTCACTGCGGTAGGTTGGAACACCCAGGTGCTCCAGCCCACTGAGTGCTGTGGTCCGGCGGACGCTCACCACCAGGGAACCATCAGGGTTAATGGTCCCACTGACCGACAGGGGGTCCATATCCTCCGGGAACAGGGACTTATGGGTGAATGTGTCACTGACGCTTCCATCATCCAATACCTTAAAGATATAGACTGAAAGTTAGAGAGGGTGGAGCTGTGAAAGGAGGGACTGATCAGGAAAAGCAGTTGGAGAGGGGTAAACGGGGAAGAAAAGATGATGAAAAGAAAGGTCATTGAGCAAGGAGGAGGAAAGGAGAAAGTGAGAAGAGCTACAGGGCCAAGAAAGGCGTAAGGGTGATAAAAGAGGGTGAGAACCAGTGAAAGAGAGAGAGGCGAAGAGGTCAGCGCTGCTCAGCTGGTGGAGAGGAAGGAAAAAAAACAAGGGAAGGGGAAGAGAGGAAGAAGGAAATGAACACTGACTAGTTCTCTCTGAAGACCTTTTTTTGCTGTTACCGGCCTTTAAGGCGAGCTGAACGATGGTGGACTTTTGCCAATTTATCTGCTGACCCCTGTTAAAATGATCTTCCTCCACCACAGCAGAAGCTCTCCCTCCCTGCTCTCCCACTCTCTCACCTTTTAAACATGATTAACGTCAAACTGTGAGGGAAGAGAGTGCAGGACAGACAGCAAGCTGCAGCTTCCCTACAGATCAATTCACAGAACATGTCTGACTCTACCATGATGGATATGTTACAGTTTGTCAGTAATATGTTTAATGGATGATTGATTTAATGATTCAATACTCCACTTGTTATTTATGAGAAAATCAAATCCATGTTTCATTCATATCTGCAGTCATATCTAACAGTCATATTCCTTTCATCATTGGGTGATCTCACATTTTTTTCTTAGGAACCCTTAGGGTTTGGTCTCCAGGCAGAGGGATACTACAATAATAATAATTGTAATTTCTTTTCTTTTTTTTCTGATTGCTCTATTAATATTGTTTGAAGTATCTTGGAAATAGTGTAATTGATGAGGTTTAAGTACGTCCTCCCTGCACCTGCATGGGTTCTCTCCAGGTACTCCAGCTTCCTCCCACAGCCCAAAGACATGCAGCTTAGGTTAACTGGTGACTCCACATTGCCTGTAGGTGTGAATGTGAGTGTGAATGGTTGTTTGTCTGTATATGTTGGCCCTGCAATGGACTGGTGATCTGTACAGGGTGTACCCTGCCTCTTGCCCAATGACAGCAGGGATAGGCTCTAGCCCCTCTCAACCCTTATGGATAAGTGGTATAGATAATGGATGGATGGATGGATGAAGTATAGGTATAATAATAGCATTAAGCTTCCACTCTGATTTAAAAAAAGGAAACATCTGGAATTCGTCTGAAATGAAAAGAGTCACATCTAAAGATGATGAGTTAAAGCTGCAGATCAGTCCAAGCTTCTGAATGCAACTGAGTGACCTCAAAAGTGAGTCAGTCAAAGTAAGTTCATCCTAACATCTGATTCATTCCCACAGTCATATATGAATGTGCTAATTGCGGTGTGACCGTGTATGTATGCATGTATGCGTGAATACACACTTGAATCATGTTCACATATGCTCTGCTAGTTCCTTCACACTCTAATAAGAACAAAAGAACACCTCTGCTAATTTATTCTCACACACCTTCTGGGCGTGAATGACGACATGATGTTTGTAGGCCACCACTACTATGTCATGTGGCTCAAACTGGCTGACGTCCGCAGACATGTAGTAGCTGTCTCCTAGACAATGTACCCCGCCGCCTGCGCTGCTCTGACGGCCTGTCACAGCGCCACCCACAGGAGCTGCAGAGGAAAAACACATTGTAGGACATGGAAGTATGAGAAAACATCAAAGCTCATACATACAGCAATATGCTAATAAGAATACAATTAGTGCAATTGTGGGAATATTATTTCACTGCACAAACTACACACATAGCTAATTAATGTAATTTATGTATTTCATAATGTCTTATTTATTCATCTAATATTGAACCGTCTGGGGCTCCATATAATCAAGCCAAACACCCCTGCTCAGTTTTTTGCATGCTCAGACTACAACACAAAGGTCATTAAAAGCAACAGACTGTTGTGCTGTAAATTTGTTTCAAAAATGCAAATATTTCACTAAAGAAGAGAATCAGTTAGATGATCAAACACTTTTGGGTGTTCTTTTTTATTTTGTTTGACATTTTGTCAAAATTTTGAGAGCCATCATCACTTCTCATGTCATTTTATACCGAGTTGACGTACTTAGATATTCCAAATGGGTCAGTGAAATCAAATTTTAAGCCTGAATATTGATTATACCTTAATCTGCCTGTAGTGTCACACCAGTGATAAACCTTTTTTTATTATGGCCGTTATTGTTGTGCTGCAGCAGAACTGTTTTAACACTTCATATTAGGTCTATAGAAGCTTCTGTTTTTTATATCAGCGCACCACCTTTTCTTTTCTTTTTTCTCCTCCTGCTATTAGTTTTTTATGTGGCCCAGTAGACGATGTCTGGAGTCATCCAGACTCCTTTTCTCACAGTACACAGAAGCTCTTATGGCTCTGGTTCATTACTCTCTCTCAGCCTCAGGTCGTTTTCTTCTCTGTGGCGCTTTTCTTTCAATCAACCCACCACTGTAATGTGAGATACTAATGCCTCTTTCCTGTGGATGGAGAAAATGAATGAGAAAGACTCTGCGCTGTACCTGTTGCCAAGGTGCTCATGAGCAAATCATTGATACCTCAACAGCCCCAAAACTGTTAATGTGAAATGATAAAGCTCAGCTGACTTTTTCACATTATAATAACAAAAGATAAATTACATTCATCAGTCTTGACTTGTGACCCTGTGATAAGTCATTTGTCCCTGATAACTGACTGTTTGCTAAACCCCGCCCCCACACAGTGACTGTCCATAGCCATATCTTAGCACTACTGCTTTGCACTACTGCTTAGCATAAAGCTAACAACAACAAGCTGGGAACAGCTTTGAAAGCAACTGGAAACATTATGAAGTGAGCTGGAGCTGGCCTAATAGTAGCTTACGTGTAATTAGCTGCATGGTTAACTAATCAAATCTGCCAGTAGTTGTGATTTCAGCAAAATGGATGGTCATTAGCTAGACATCCATTTTTGTCTACATCTATCTGAAATCTAGAACACATTGGTCCAAAAATTAATTATGAGCAGTAAATTTGTGCCTGTTATCATTGAAAACTGCCTGTGGCACAGCAGCAGTAACTAATGGAGATGGGGCTTAGTGAACAGTCAGTTCCCCTTACCAGTGTGTCCATAGGAGGATCTGGTCTGTCTGCTGAGAGGGGCCAAACAGGTGGGTCCCCCAGGGCCCTCTTCTCCAAACATACTAGAATGATCAGCAGAGTCGAGAAACGGCTCAAAGAGGGGGTCCAGACAATCGGACGATCCACCCAGTGAGCCCTCTGACCGGTAGGAGCTGGAGCTGCTGTAACGTGATGATGAGCGGTAGGATGAGGAGGATCTGCGGCTGGAAGATGTCAGAGATGCCATAGCGGAGGATATGTATCCTTTTACACCTGAACACACAGTTTGAAAACACACTCCTACTCTCTATGTAAGCAACCCTCAGAAAATAAGACCTTTTCTCAAATAAAATGTCTGGTAAATCTCTGTTAAGCCTCCGAAGAATAAAAACTGACAAAAGAGACTCAAAGAAGTTGGTTACCCAAAGCTATTAACCTCTCACTCACTGTCCAGGGGTCTTTGTGGAAGGGGTTTATATAAAGTCCTGGTGCATTGTGGGTCAGTAGAGCACAGCATGGGCTCTATATTGTGTTCTTACTTTAGCCATAAATGGCAGTTTGTCCAACCACTGGAGCCAAGAATGTAACGGACAAACTGATAAGGACTGAAGACCCCCCTCTTATTCACACACACACACACACACACACACAGTAGAGATAAGGCTGAAGGGGGCCTCTTTGAGATGCTACTGGCATGTGGTCAGAAATAGCAAAGTGGTGTAGTGGTCAAGTCGTCCGTTAGACTGACCCTGCACACAATGTGAACACTTTATCAATAATGCAAGAGAAAATCTGCCATTTAAGTTCTGCTTACCTGCTAATGGAATAACAGATACACTCTACAGTTAAAAACTGAAATGTAGAGAGCTTCCAGAGAGAGCAGATTCAAGGCCAAAATCACAAAAATGAAACGCTGTTTTACTCCTGCAAAAAACATAAATGCTGCCCCAGCTGACCTTTACATTCCTGCTTTAAAAGCTTTAATTACAGTGACATTTGCGTATTGACAACACAGTTGTCCTCCAAGCACTGCCGCATGTCAACGATGACATTCAAGACTGTCATATTAATGCTTTTATGGTATGTGTGCCTGTATGTGTTTTTCATTCAAGGATGTGAAAAATGACGTTCAGCAGCATGACATTTTGCCCTTCAGATTAATGAAGCTTCAGTCACACACTTCATGTGTGAGCTATGAAGCTGAAACAATCCAGTTAATACAAGCAGCATACATCAACATGACAGTCCAAGTTTGTGCTCTCAGGTGAAAGACTTGTACCTGTCCTTGTATAATACATTATGCATCAATAAATCCTCTACAGCATATTTTAAGGGGCTTTTCAAAACATAGTTAAAAAATATTCACTATATATGGTATGACTTGAAAAAAGTCCAGGATAATAAAAAATATATACAGTCTTAAAATGTAGAGACTCAGCTGTCTCCTTCAACTCTTCACAGTCAGCAGCAGAGGAGTTCATTCAGCTCCCCTGCCAGAGGTCCAGTAGCTCCACTGGGAGTTGTTTTATTCTCTGGGCAGCACATTGTAGTCTCTAGAGCCTCAGACTCTCTTCTGACCTCTAACAGATGGTTTTATCTTTAGTAGGTGCACCGTGGCTGAATTCAGAAGAGGGGGAACTATGACCTGATGGTGATGAGGCAAAAGCAGCTCGGAGCAGCCAAAGAAAGTAGAATAATGTCAACAAAACTTTATTTAGTATTTTTGTCTCTGTCATGTATTTACAGTGGTACCATAATAATTGAAACCAGATGCAAACAATATAGCTCCTTATTTATTGATATCAAATTGTATTAGTGTTAATATTGAATGTATTTAGAATGTATAACTGCTATGGTGGCAACCATTTGCAGTCATTTTGCCCTAATTATGGAAAAAGTGTCAGACCCATATAAGACCAGCCCCATCCATCCAGTTCAGAGGGGGAGAAGCCACCCTCTTCCAAGAAGAGCCTACTGCAGCTGGCACAGTTGCAGGAGATGTGGTTGGATCTGGGAATAAAACCACACTTTCCCCAGATCATCCAATTATTCCTGAGGCCTGACATAGTCATGAGGTCTGACGAGGCGAAGAGGATCGTCCTGATTGAACTGATAGTCCTGTGGGAAGAGGATGTGAAGAGGCCTAAGAGAGGAAGGCCACCAAGTACCAGGAGCTGGTCCAACAATGCAGGGACAAACGGTGGCAGACCTGGCTATTTTCAGTTGAGGTCGGCTGCAGGGGTTTCCCGGCACAATCTGTCTGGAAGGTGCTCACAGCTCTGGGAATAACAGGGAGGGAGAGGAAGCTGCTTGTAGGCTGGGGGAGGCTGGTTGGCTCTGGAACAGGCAGAAGGAATTGAGCTGAAAGCCGGGCAGTGACTGGCCATCACCACTAACTAGCCACCTGAAGAATGCTGTGGTTCAGGGTTAGAAAGTTGCACGGTACCTGACGTCCTCCTGACATCCAACTGACACCAAGCTTTCCTGGTCAAAAACATCACTCAAAAGAAAGTGACTGAAGGTGTTAGCATTGAGATGCATCTGATAGTATTTTGGATTCAAGCAGTTACAGACACCAGAAATAAAAACAACACAAGGATTTAGTCTTGACCCAAATACTGCAGGTTATGTTCAGTTCACAGCCTGTGCAGCAGCCATTCAGACCCAAGCCTCAAAATCAGATTTTTCGCTCTATGGTAGAGATCTGATCTTTTCATGGTTGCCTGAACTGGGAAAATCACATGTGGTTCCACCCTGTTTCCACAGACAACAAGATGAGATTGGCCCCACAAAGAAAAATTAAGTCTTTTTGTGTGTCATTTTTTTCCCTTGGTCCTGATGCCAATACTGACTGTATTTTTCTGTAGTAATAAAAAATACTTAAAACTACAATCATGCAGACAAGGATAGAATTATCCATACTATTTTTTCAATGCTGTAGGCTGACATTATGTCACATAAAATCATTAAACACAAACTTTTGAGCTCAGTACTGAGAAGCCTTTTATTGCAACATTAAATCTGAGACGTAAATGTGCTGATTCCTGTCACGTCTGAATTATCTTTCTGTGTAAGAGAGATGTTTTCTGTGTTTTTAGAAATGTAATGGATACGTGACATTATGATAGATGCAGTGTCTCTTCTTTTTCTCTTGTCTCAGAGAGAGCCTGGCTGCCAGGTAGCTCATAAGACAAAAGATAATCAGAAGAAAAGACAAGTTGAAGGTGGAGAGAAAATATAAAAACAATTGAGAGAATTAGAGGGTACTGTAAATGAGAAATTACCCTCTTCTTGTAATTCTGAAGTCAAGATCACAAAATAAAGCAGCAACAAGAAGAGTTTGATTCTGTGATGATGGTTCGCTGGTTAGCAGAGGATTCAGAATTTGTTGCCAACTTATGTGCAAAGTCATGTATGGGTCATGACAATACTTCACCTACTAACAAGGCTCATGGACAAGGGAGGCATTCTTGAAGGTGGCAATTCCACTTTGATTCCATAGCCACATCCTGGTAACTCCTGACATCACAGTCATGTGCTGCAGGGGCCATTCTGATCGAAGCCTTCCTGTAGATCTCATGCTCATTTCTTTCTTCTATGAACATGAGGCTCTGTTGGATGGTGGTGTTTTAACCCCTGAGAAACACACACACACACACACACACACACACATACACACATATATACACTGCTCAAAAAAATAAAGGGAACACTTAAACAACACAATGTAACTCCAAGTCAATCGCACTTCTGTGAAATCAACCTGTCCATTTAGGAAGCAACACTGATTGTGAATCAGTTTCACCTGCTGTTGTGCAAATGGAACAGACAACAGGTGGAAATGAGAGGCAATTAGCAAGACAACCCCTATAAAGGAGTGGTTCTGCAGGTGGAGACCACAGACCATTTCTCTGTTCTCATCCTTTCTGGCTGATGTTTTGGTCACGTTTGCATTTTGTCAGTGCTCTCAACCCTAGAGGTAGCATGAGGCGGTATATACAACCCACAGAAGTTGCTCAGGTAGTGCAGCTCATCCAGGATGGCACATCAATGCGAGCTGTGGCAAGAAGGTTTGCTGTGTCTGTCAGCACAGTGTCCAGAGCATGGAGGAGATACCAGGAGACAGGCCAGTACACCAGGAGATGTGGAGGGGGCCGTAGGAGGGCAACAACCCAGCAGCAGGACCGCTACCTCCTCCTTTGTGCAAGGAGGAACAGGAGGAGCACTGCCAGAGCCCTGCAAAATGAAGCCCTGCTAATATGCATGTTTCTGCTCAAACTGTCAGAAACCGACTCCATGAGGGTGGTATGAGGGCCCAACGTCCACAAGTGGGGCTTGTGCTTACAGCCCAACACTGTGCAGGGTGTTTGGCATTTGCCAGAGAACATCAAGATTGGCAGATTCGCCATTGGCGCCCCGTGCTCTTCACGGATGAGAGCAGGTTCACACAGAGCACATGTGACAGAACGTTCTGCTGCCTGCAACATCCTCCAGCATGACCGGTTTGGCGGTGGGTCAGTAATGGTGTGGGGAGGCATTTCTTTGGAAGGCCGCACAGCCCTCCATGTGCTAGCCAGAGGTACCCTGACTGCAATTAGGTACCGGGATGAGATCCTCAGACCCATTGTGAGACCATATGCTGGTGCAGTGGGCCCTGGGTTCCTTCTGATGCATGACAATGCTAGGCCTCATGTGGCTGCAGTGTGTCAGCAGTTCCTGCATGATGAGGGCATTGATGCTATGGACTGGCCCTGCCTGTTCCCCAGACCTGAATCCAGTCGAGCACATCTGGGACATCATGTCTCGTTCCATCTACCAACGCCACGTTGCACCACAGACTGTCTAGGAGTTGACTGATGCTTTAATCCAGGTCTGGGAGGAGATCCCTCAGGAGAACATCCGCCACCTCATCAGGAGCATGCCCAGGCGTTGTAGGGAGGTCATACAGGCACGTGGAGGCCACACACACTACTGAGCCTCATTTTGACTTGTCTTGAGGAATTTCTACTAAAGTTGGATCAGCCTGTAATGTGATTTTCCACTTTTATTTTGAGTATGATTCCAAATCCAGACCTCCATGGAATAATAATTTTGATTTACATTGATCATTTTTATGTTATTTTGTTCTCAACATATTCCACTATGTAATGAAGAAAGATTTTCAACTGGCATATTTCATTCATTGAGATCTAGGATGTGTTATTTTAGTGTTCCCTTTATTTTTTTGAGCAGTGTATAATGGCTTAGATGCATGATCAAACTACCAACCAGAATATTGGTTGGTTGGTAGGACTTTGGACAAATAATCATCATTGGATGTTTATTCAAACCCTAAACAAGTGACTTCAGCATGTGACACCTGAGACCAAGGTTCCCATCCTGTCTCCTACCAACAGTCAATGTTATGAATAAAATCACTGACCCTATCTATAGAGAAATAGTTAAAAAATTAAGTCAAATATGCTTTATCACATTCTTTCTGAAAGTAATGTGTTTTTTATTGCCTAAGCTTAACCCCACCTTATCTACTGAGGCGGCAGAAGAGATGAAAAGGTTATATGAGTCATTTGGTACAGTTACACGTCTCAAAACACGACATGACAGAATCTTTTTTTTCCAATTGGTGCGACAGATAGAGCTTTGCATGTTCACATTTTTAGAAACTTCACGAAGCATCTTATTTACACTTCAACACACCAGACTTATGTATGTATGTCTACTTGTCTAAAAACCCAGATGATCATACATAGAATGAAATCCATCAGGTCCTCTGCTCTGATGTCCCCCTCCCTTCTCCCTCCCAGTCCGCCAAATGGATTAGCAAGCTCCCCAGGGACCCATGATGTCATGGAAAAATGACATACTTACTGCTGCAGAATTACCAAGACCAGCTTGACTCTTTGGTTTCTCTCTGACTGCTGGCCTCTGCCCTGATAATAACTTAATAATGACGATGTCGTCATGTCAGAGGGCTAATTGCAGCAGGCTTTATGGTGTGTGTGCCACAGTGAATGTCCAGTAGTAAATGGTGTTGAAAGAGGTGAATGTAATAGTTCATTATCTAATCAGAGCCATAAAACACTGTGGCTCTGTATGGAACCTAGCGAGATTAATAGAGATTTCTACACCTCTGTTCTCATCTGTCTTTAACTACGGCTCATACAACATAAAAAATAACCACATCACACCAGAACTCTTTTTTTTTTTTTGCAAAGAACAATAACAATATTTTATTAATTTTATCAATATTTTTATTAACTCCAAATCATATCAGATGCAGCAAACAAAGATTCATTTTTCAAATCCAAGGTGGCAATATTCAAATAATTACATTCAGCCAAAAGAGGAAGAAAAGTATCATAAAGGAAAAAAAGGAAAGAGGAGGAAAAACAAAAAAGACAGGATTGAGATTTCAGAGGGACGAGAGAAGATTGAGTGTGTGTTTGACTGATGCTGATGGTGATACACAGCCCACTCAGGATGTGGATGGGACAGTACATTCATTTTGGGTCATCTGTTTTCCTCATACCCTGTTTGTTCATAGTGTCTTTGTCTCTGTTGGGTGAACTGTATGGCTTTGCTCTCTAAACTCTCACATGCTTTCTGTACTGTAAGTCTCTTTCAGTTTTGTGAAAGAGAAAGTGTGTGCGTGTGCCCAGTGTCACTGTGTGCACCCAAACCCCCCGAGGATTGTGGGATGTTGTAATTATGACTGTGGAGGCTAATGTGGGTTAAACACAGACCATCTCTCTCTGTGAGGATTATGTTCTCTATATTCAGTTCCTACAGCAGTTTTCACACTCTCAGTCTCAGTTTTGTTTGCAGGTTTTGTCCTAATATTCACCGCTGGGGACCTGGTGGTGTGGCGAGAGTGGTCCCTGGACCCTTCAGCTTTGTTCTAAAATGGAAAGTAGGGTATAGGGTGACAGGGGCACCACCACCAACTGAATATTCATGCGCCCTCCTGCCTCGACACTGTCCGACAGATGTTTTGATGTCTTTTTATAGCACTGGGTTCTTCCGCCACTATCACACAGTGACACACACACACACACACATACACACAGAATCTGGAGCACTTCTCTCTGATAAGTATCCAATGTCAGCACTTGCCCGAAGCAACAAACTAAAACACACTGCCCAGAGACACACACACTCACACAGAAAAGGAACATGTTTCCCTCTAAAGACATCTGTCTGACTCAAGGACAGCGGGGTGGCTCTTCTGTTACTCTGTTACTGGGCTACAAAATATTATATATATATATATATATATATATATCACTTCCAAACAGAGGGGTGAGCAAGTAACACTTCCCTCCATCGCCCATCGCTTTCCACAAACTGCGAGGAGTTTTCTGGGACAGCTAACCTCAAAAGATGTCACTTACAAAAAGCTTGTGGCAGCGAGGAGGGGGGCTGAGAGAACTGGAAGGGAGGGTGCAGATGGAGTGAAGGGGAAAAAGACAGGAGGACAAAATAAAGACAGACAGGAGAGAGATACGCATCTCCTGTTCGTCAGGCGGTTTTATAATCACGGGCTAATTGCCTGTCGGCAAAGGTAGCACTCAGATGTCCTCTTAGTTACGTAATGAGCCCCCTGTGGGGATAGATGGAGGGAAAGAAAGAGAGGAAGGGGGGAGGAAAGGACGGAGACAAAGAGGGGTGGGAGGAGAGGAGAGGATGGCGAGGAGGATGAGGAGGCAGGAAATGACAGGACAGAGACAGACGGATGGAGAGGAGAGGCATTCATCAGGCTGTCTGTGTGTGTGTCAGCGGGAAATCTTCTGTTCCTATTCTAATGAGGACAAAATGTTCTCACAGGGATACTCAGATTCTCCACAGAGACACTTCTACAAAGGTTATTAATGGGTTAGGATGGGGTTAAGGTAAAGGATTAGACTGAGTGAATGAATGAATTATGAGTCCTCACAAGTATAATCAGAAAAACACACTCATGGGTGTGTGAGAGAGAACTAGACAACTGGGTGAATGAAAAATGCATAACACCAAGGTGCCCGTCTTCTCTCTCTCTCTCTCTCACACACACACATACACACAGTCACAGTCTTACACACTTCCCGGAAGAGGGATGGGACACTCAGAGGCCAGACTGAGCAAATGCACAGTGGTGGACAGGTGAGCTGATAAACAGAGGGAGGAATGAACAATGCTGCATCGTCACGCGCCCAGACAAAGCGCCTCGCCTTGCCAGCGCCATGGCTTTTAATGTCAACCAAAAGGACAATAGCGCCAAACAGGCCGCTGTAACCTCCAGCTACAATGGCGACCTTCTAGGAGATGCAACAGGATATTTAGTGGCCCTGTCCAAATAAAGGTAGTAGTGTTTCACTCTGCTCCTGCTCATTTAAAAGGGAGAAGGAAAGGAAGCCAAGCCATGGCCTGAGTGACAGAATGGAGGATGTAGTGATGATGATGATGATGATGATGATGATGATGGGTACAACTGAAGGTGATGAATGAAAGGCACAGCTTCAATGTTCCCCTGAGTTGTCACTGTCATTCAGTTCTCCCTGTTAGCTGATTTAGCTATGTCGCCGGCTTACTTGTCTCCAACTTCTTCATCTCTGTAGGTACTGTCGCTATTTCCTATCTTCAGTACCATTAAAAATCCAACCTCAACAGGCTCAGCTACACCAGACACTGTTTTAAAGGGGCTCGCTACTCGTTGGAGGGTTCTGGAATGGATATACAATTACTGCAGAAAGCAGGGGAGCTTGCTGACATCGCCTAATACAGCCACACACACATTATCCACAAGCACACACTCACACAAAATGTCAAACATACAGACTACGCACATTGAGCTTTTCTAAACAATCAACGACATAAAGAAGGATGAGGGACTGAATCTGTACTTTAATTATTTGTAAGAAATAACTCGCACAGGCTTTCTCGCTCATATGACACACAAAAAATCCACACACACAGAGGATCAAGTGAAGTTATGCGTGCGGGCAGGATGCATTATGCTCCTGGTCCAATGGGATTTCCCTGAGTTGTATGAATGACAGTCCTCAGGAGAACCTCAACAGAGCTCCTCACATCACCATGGAGATGGAAGTTTCTGCATGTGTCACATAACATGCCTTTGCAACATCATAGAAAAAAGCAGTATAGAATAAAAAGCAAAGCTTTTCAGGAGTCAGTATGAGAGGAGGAAAGAAGGAAAGCATTTTACAAAACACAAAAAGTTCTTCATGGGATCATGACAAATGGCAATAACAAACCGTATCACAGTATCCTCTTTTGAAATAAAATAAAATAAAACTTTTGTTCACATTTGTTTTGTTATTTTTCCCAGTAGACTATATCACACAGTGATAACGAAAGAAAGGAGAAATCTACAGCCACGTTAGCTTCGTGCAAAAAAACCACATACCACTGCCGCATACGCATAGGCGAAGATCAAGCAAGACAAGCGCATACAAAATAGAAAATCTCCAATGCAACTCATCTCTTCACAGAAAAATGTTTTCTGTGTCTTTAGCCAAATGCTGCTTCTGCAACACCTAAGCGTGGAAGGTCACTTCAGGAACATTCTGTTTAATTTGTTGTCATCGCTGCTGCTGTGTAATTTTTTTAAGACAGCAAAGTTCTTGGCTGTGTCTTCATGCAGGAATCCACAGAGCCCCAAAAAGTATCCAGTAGCTATAGTTGATCATTATGGCAGATGTCCATCATAATGATGTTTGGAATAATGTGAACAACAACATGTTTGAGTGATAGAAAACTAGTACAATAAAAGCATATCATTTCTATCATATCATTTGTGACAAATCTTTTTTAACTTTGTTATTTTAAAATACATACTATGTCCTGTCACTGAAGACATTTTCCAGCATTTGCTCATAATTGGTAGTGACAGGGGTTAAATAGTTTAGCATACTCAGCAAGCCATGCCCAAAGGATGCTATTTTGTCTCTTGCAAAGGAGGGGGAGGGAGGGTAAGGGCAAGATCCCAGGATGCAGTGTCTTCTCCATGAAGATGCCGGGGTAGATGGTGAGGTTACACCAGAACAGCTGGGATTACAAACCGTGCTCAGGAACCTGGTCAGCCCATCTATTTCCTTGCTTACAAAACACATGCAAAGATAAGTCAGAGTTTTGGACTCAGTCATTTCTGTCTGCCTGGTGGTGGCATCCACTTTTGGAGTCACTTTCACAGGTAGGGACAGAACAGAAACCAAAACTGTGACGTCTTTTAATTAATTAGCTGGACTGCTGTCACAAGTCCATTACTCCTGTTCCTCTGATAAAAAAGATTGTTTGGGCGCCTTCAAAGAAAATAGAGTCGATACATCGAAGGGGACAAAGCAGTTACAGGTGGAAGGAGCTGAAATGTTGCAAGTAAGGCAAAGATGGATGATTTGTTTAGTCAGAGGAAAAAAAAACACATACTTGGGGTCCAAACTTTTCAGGAAGCAGCCATGAAGGAGGCGGAAGTTGATGCAAAAAGAAAAAACCTCAAAAGGCAGAAGGAATCAAACACTGAGGTGAGGAGAGAGAGTCAAGTGGTTGTTTTGGCTCTCTCTCCTCCTCCTCCTCCTCTTCATCCTCCTCATCATGACACACCACTCCAGGAAGCCCATCAGAGACCCTTCTGCGTGGGTCATAGTCAGGTGGGTACTCCACCCACGTTTCCCCTCCGCCTCCACCTGGCTGCAGTGCTCTCGTAGTCCTTGCAGGGGTGTCGTCATGGCCTCGCCTGGTGACAGAGTGCGTCTCAGAGTAAGACATGGGTAACAAGGAGGTCTGGCCCCCACAGGGCCTGATGCCCCGCCCTACCCCACAGGCATGGAAGACACAGTCTCCCCCACCAGGCCCTCTGACCTGCCCTCTGAAGGCGGGCCAACAACTCTCCCACTCCCTGCAGCGTGACAGGATCTTTGCGGCGGGCTGCAGTGTGGCTGTGGGAGTGGGTACGCGGTAGCCACCAGGTCAAGCGAAGTGTGGTGCTCATCCAGGCTACAGGCTGGAGCACAGGGTATCTGGGAGCCTGCCCGTCGGGGAGGCTCTCCTTTGCCCTCCTTCCCCCACTGCCTCCACCCCTCGCAACCCAGGGCCCTACTTGAGCCAAGATGTTATGCAGCTGGCTGTGGATCAGGTCCTTCAGTGAGGGGAGGATATGATGGCACATCTAGAGGAATGATACAGACTGTGAACATGAAGTCCTGAAGGAAGAGAGATCCAATGATAAGAAAGAAATATAGAGATGAAACTGTAATGTTTACTGTAGGGACTGAGCAATAGAGTTTAGTGGGAATGGTAAATTTTGTGTACATATTGCCAGTGGTAATTTTTTCTTATTTAAAGATACATTTAAAGGTACCCTGTGGAATTTCGACCAGTGTTGCTATAGAGTGATGTTTTGATGAGCAAGTCTCAGTTTGTGCCTGCCAACAGTTTCATGTTTTTCCACTGGCAGCACATGGCAGAGGAAAAGAAGCCTAGTACTGAGAAAACATGGATGAAACAATGCAGCATGTCATTTATGAGGACTGAATGTCATTCAAAATTATTCAGATCATTGAAACACAAGCAGAGTCCTGCACAAGCCCAATGCTGCAAGCCCACACCCACCCACACCCACAAATCTCAGAACCACAGTCGTGGTACATAACATAAATCCTGTGACGACCCATAGTCAATTAGACATATAGGCACAAAGATAACCAGTTTTGCGATAATCTGCATTGCTATTAGTTAGCTGCATTCTGCATATTTAGTTCATTTTTAATGCATACTCATACCCGTAATGTAATGTGGGGAAATATTTTTTATTTATTTACTCCTTAACTTTTGCAGGTTATCCATCCACTGCTAAAAGAAATGACTGAGAAATGAAAATGAAATACTATTATTTAATATTAGATACTAATTAAAGAGGAAGAAAAAATTATTCTGTTGGTATTAGTTTGGATACGACAAAAGGTTACAATACACTGCATGTACTGTAGTCTTCCAAGCTGGATGTGTTTTCATTAATTAATTAACCAGCAGTGCAAAATAGGAAATTTAAAAAATAAAATAAAAAATATGAAATATATACAATAGGACATTAAAGCTGAAATAAAATATTTTTGTGAGTAATGAGTAGGAAAAAGCAAAAACATATATATTAGAATCAAATTTTAAAAATAATTTACAATCAGTCTAGAAAACAGCTGAAAAATCCACATGTGACATGACAAAGAACTGAATTCTCATCTACAGTTTTGGAAAATAAAAATCTCTATCCACTATTAAGCTACCATTACATATACTGACTTATACTACAGCAGTGAAGGTTGAAATCTACTGTGACAGTGGTGCAGAAGTAGGTCTTACAGTGTTGGCTCAGATCAGGTTTCATGTAGAGCTGATTATCTTACGCATACAGGCTGAATCTGTGAGACTCCATTCACTAAATGGCCCAGTAGAGGGTAGAAACGCGATGGATATACGAAGATACAACAACAACAACACTGTGCTGAATGTTAATGGCTGCAGTACAGGTTATTGGGTAGCTCAGTGTAATCAAAATAAGCCGTGGTATACACACACACACATGGTCAAATACACTGTATTTTATAACCCCTCACACACCAGCCTCCATGGTTACTGTCTCTGCAGCAAAATGATATTAAACTTGCAGGAGGATGTCAAATTGCGCTGAGGAACAAAAAATGTCGGGAGAGGATAAACTAGGGCACTGGGACAATGAGAGATACAGAGAAAGATGGATGAGGAAGAGGGTGTGCAATAGGGTATTAAGAAAGAAGGGACAATATTTAGGAAATAAATGTGATTTAGCTTTACCATAGCTATTGTGTTATAAATTTACACTGTGTGTGTGTGTGTGTGTGTGTGTGTGTGTGTGTGTGTGTGTGTGTGTGTGTGTGTGTGTGCGTGTGTGTGTGTGTGTGTGTACCTGTGCTCTCGTGGTGATTATTGGGCAGAAGTCTTCATCATATGAGTCATCCCATTGGACTCATCGCCCGTCCACAAGGACCCAGGCCCTCAGCTTAGCCTCGTGATGGCAAACTGCTCACACTACACCTTGAACACACACATATATATATACCCTTAGGCCACACATGTACACAAACAAATACAGTTGGCATGGCAACAAGCGACCATTGTGTCTCCATGTCATACTGACTCTTTTTGTTGTTGGCAGGTCTGTGACAGGAACAACATGCAGTGTAGTAGTAGAGTGGTCAGAGACAGCATTCCAGCCCCAGCCAGTGCTTCATGATCCCATTTGGCTGGTGCACTTAAGATGGCTGTCACTGAGTGTTTGATAATTATGTGTACAGGTTGCATTCCTGTCAGTGAAGGAAACACTAAGTGGAAGAAGCACAGAATCCTATGAAAGAACAAATAATATACTGTATGTAACTGGAAATACCCAGGAAAATACTTGTTACTGAATGTTTATACCACAAATGCTGGTATTTAACCATGTCCAGCATGAACAAAAGAGCATCACAAATAAAATAAAAAACTTTTGAGCAGGGTGGGATAACTTTGTAGCCTAATGGCTCACATGGTAAATTCAAGCGTAATGTACATTTCCACAGTGATAATTCCATCAGTACAAAAGATCAATATCACTCTCACTGCCCCACTACTGTCAGATTATATTTTAACAAATACTAGTTTTCATTCATTTGTCTATTCATTTAACATTTTCTCACTTGATTTTAATCCATCATCTTTTCACATCAAGTAAAGACTGGAATAAATTACATCAAATTTGGGAAAATCAACAGGAAGCTTTGAATTTCATGACTGTCATCAATCAAGAGAAAAGCAAGGTGGAGCGAATGAAAAATGAATGAACACATTGCTGTCCTCTGTGACCCTATGATTGTGTAAAGAAACAGAAAATTGGAATAAAGACTCTAAAGACTCTAAAATAAGCCTGTTCTCTTGTGAGGTATATAGACTCAGCCAGTGTTGGAGGTACAATTACTTAAGGTTTGTTTGAGGCTTATCTGCCTGTCTGTATATGTAAAACCACTTTAGCTGCTTTTGTTGCTGAATTACATTTATACTGCAGCATAATCCCATAAACAATAGCATAATCATATAAGTGCAAAACCTGGATTTTCATTTCACACTCTTGATAAAGTGAGCTGAATTTTTATCAGTTGTTGTGGTAGTGGTAGTGGTTGTTTGCCCACGGATTGGTAACTATCATTAATTAATCACCATATTTCATGGTGACTAAATGCCCATTCACGTTTCATGTGAAACACTTGCAGCTACCAGAGAGGACATCAGTGTCTGTGTTTGGCTGAGGTGACTCAGTATGTACTTAGAACTCCAGTAATACAAGGTCCAAGTGACAATCACCTCCAATTATCATCAGCAGCTGACCAATCGACTCCACTCTCTTCTTCTCTCTTTATCTCCTGCTTGCCCTCTTCCTCTCAATCCATCTGTTTTGTATTCCTCCTATTCATCAGGCTCTCCTTCATGTCATGCCTTTCTTCAGTAGTCTCTCTCTCAATAAAAGCAGCTCTATCGACTCACACCTCACTCTCCTCATTCTTAACATTCCCTTTTCTTTTCACTGTGCAATCTTTCCAGCCTTGTCCCTCACTTCTCATTTCTATCTCTGACTCTCTAAGTCTCCCCTCTCTCTGACTCTGTCTCTAGTTGTTACTCGAAATGTGCCATGTGTTGTCTCCCGGTAGAGATGATACTCTCATTCATCTTCCACTGTAGCTGGGCCCTGAACTCCTCACAAACACGGTACATCTTCAGCAAATGCATTCGTGTGTGCTGCTCTTGTATTCTCTTTTGAAAGCCTTTTTAATTCCTTTAACTCAGGAAGAAAGATTTTCACCGCATACATACTTTTTATGTCACTGACCCACATACCACACA
Source organism: Lates japonicus (assembly GCA_033238685.1). Taxonomy (NCBI): domain Eukaryota; kingdom Metazoa; phylum Chordata; class Actinopteri; family Centropomidae; genus Lates; species Lates japonicus. Next base: position 3,096,134 of record BRZM01000015.1, on the reverse strand, counting down.
AAATAGGGAGATAAAGATGGTGCCATACAGACACACAAATCAAATTCGTTCTTCTGTATGTATGACCCTAAATCAATCCCAACAACAAGTGAGTGACCTAGTTTAATACTTTAAAATTCGAACAACAAAATGTTTTGTTTTCAAATCTTTACAACATAATACAAAAATTTTTACCTGTCAGATCTTTGATATTAATTTTTTCTCCAAATATTACATTGGTTAGGAGGGTGAGTAACTCATCCACATGAATACAGAACATTATCTTGTCTTGATACCCAAAATGCTCATTTCAAACCTGCATTATGTTTTGGCCATGGTGAAACAAACTGTAGACAACTGACACATCACTTCTGAGCTGATATGACAAAGTTATATCAACTTATCCTTAGGCATGGTAACATTGGCATATATCTAGCATTGCTTTTCTTGTTATCCCTGATGAATGCAGTTCAATATTTACTCTAATTTTAACTCTATTTTTGAGAGAGACTACAGCAGGTTAGTGATAATTGTCTACAGGTTTGTCATGTCACTATGAGTGACTTCTTTCACGTACACATGACATCAACTGTTAATAAAAATATATTGATAACAGCTGCTCCTACAAAAACTGATGTAGTTTAACATTGTGTCTTCACCAGTGCAACACTGCTGCATCATTAGCTGTCACTTATGTCAAAGACATGTTTGCCAACTGAAATTTTTGATAATCATGGCAGGGCTTGTTTGTTCCTGAAGTTATGTAAAACTGATGACTGGTCCAATCATATATACCTCTGCTACACTGTCGCACCTGTGCACCAGAGGCTGGAATACAGCCACTCACACACTAGAGATAAGTCTCTCTGTGTACGGTCAAACTGGCAGCCAGTATTCGCAGTACCTGCAGCCTTAACTACAAAGAATATGTGTATGTGTCTGTGTGCTGGCAGAAGTCAGTCTATCAATAGGACAACCCACCTGCAATTTCAATTCTCAGGATGCCCGATACACTCACACACACATACACACACATCAGCATGTTCTACCTTAACTGGGTTTTTATACACATCAAAGAATCACTTCACACATTCGTACATGCTCACTTAATGTACTAATGCGCCTGCTGACATTCCCGCGCGGTGTGTTGATCACCTCAGTAACACCATCACAGGCGCTACAAGGAGACAGTTGACAAAAATAAAAGGTCAGCACAACTGGCAGTTCCCTGATGAGGTGGGTGCATGGTGATGATGTAAACTAATGAGACAAGGAGAACTGTAATATAAAGTAATAAGTCCCCAACCCAGCCCACTGTTGGGCAACACTACACACTAATTAAATGCAGCAAAAGTGTGTACAGAGCATCAGAAATTCTTGCTAAAGTTAGACCCTGTTTTTGTCCATTTACAACTGAGCACTGTATGATGAATGGCCAGGTTCTGTTCTTAAAAGACTATCTATAGTGCTTTGAAAACTATTTAAAAGATAAAATACTTGAGACTCCAAAAATCGAAAGAATCATTTTGTGATACTTTGAACTTTGTCATTTCAATAAATTGGCTTGTTTGGATCATGATTACAGTCTGCGTAGCTAAAGAATACTTATATAGATCTTAGAGAAGAAGAAGATGTCATGTAAATGGTAAGATAAAAGAGAGGACAGAAAAAGAAAAGGAGGAGAATAAGGCACAGAGGAAAATCGGCTCAGTCACGGTGGCACTAGCCAGGAGCAAAAACCTGTGCAAGTGTATGAGTCTGCATTGCAGGGAAGCTGACAAGAGAATGGAGGAGAGCAGGCAGGAAGGACAGGGTGAAAAAAAGACTGAATAAAAGAGGAGATAAAAAGACAGAGGGCAGAGGAATATTAAAGAGACGATGTGAAAAGAGGAGGAAATGAATAGAGGGCAAGAGGCGAATGAAAGAAAAAGTAAAAGATGAAAGAGAGTGAGTAAAAGATAGAGACAGATGAGCTGTGGGTGAGCAGTGCTTTGAGAGAAACAATCTATACTGTGTGTGTGGAGGAAAGAGTTAAATGTGGCTGCAGGGCTGCAGAGACCAGGCGTTCCATCTACACCTGGTGTGTGATCTGTATCTGGATATCTTATCTGGATAATGTCATTTGATTATCTTCACATTTTACCTGGTACTAATACATCCTTGTCAGCCAGATCAATAAAGCTGCTGTATGGCTTTCACTTTTACCTGAGAGGTTCATCCAGCTTTTTGACATACAGCCTGAAACATAAACAAGGGGTTAAGACCTTCCAACTTGTTGGGTAAACAGTCCACTTATATCACATGTCAAAATCAGTTTACTCATCATGAGCATAGCTGAACAGTTGAATGATCTTTCTGTGGTTCCAGGGAAAGGGTTTGTCCTATAACAGACATGGAGTGTTTATGGAGATAATATCAATTTTACGTATAGGGTTAGCAGAAACCAGCTGTTTGGGCTAGTAGTTAATATAATGATATCTCAGCCACAATTTTGACCACTCTGTTGTTGTTGTTTTTAATGTGTCTTGTGAGCCCCCTAAACTTTGTAGGAGGGTGATATTACAGTAAGTACTGAAATGCACCTTTAACAAAGGTGATTACTGTACAGATTACATTCCACAGACCACCTTCAGTGTTTCCTAGCAGATCCAACTGACATTCTCACAGACAGCGTTCTGTGAGCATTTACAACATATGCTGTTTCCTCACCCAGATTAGTTGTCAAAAATGTATGTTAAATCAGGTTTAAAAGAATGAAATCAAAGTCTCAGTTTTCCAAAGTGTTAATATGACTACAGTCTACCACTCATATTATGGAAAAAACAAGTTTTGTTTGAAGCAAATTTCTGTGCGTTATGTCCTATCAAATACATGTGAAGATTTCATAATGATCTCAGTATTTTCCAGCATCTTAGTTGTAACTGAGTGTAATTAATGAGCAAATAAATATTAATCTGCTCCTTTTTAAATATATGTTTACCTTTTTGTTATGAAGGGATTTTTTTTTATTAGGATCCTCTGTGATCTTTCATCATTAAATTCACACATTTTAGGAGCCCTCTTGCTCTAGGTGTGAGTCATCTCTTCTGTGTTTGTTGTCAACTGGCCTGTGCACATTTGGCTTCTTTCAGTGTATGAGTGTAGCAAAGCAGGGTGTTTTAATATTTTAAGTTATAAAGCAAATCCCACAGACAAACAACAGAGAAGTCTTACCAGCAGCAGCGAAGCGTGCCTCCTATTCCTCAGAAAGATCAGAATAGGGTTGAAGTCCCCAGTTCAAGGGCTGCTGGAGTGTCCATGAAACACACAGCCTTTCCACTCTATTAGGTGGGCCACTCTGCCTGGGCCATTGCTGTAGGCTTTGTCCATGGTCCTTCACTACCTGGGAAATACCTACAAGGCAAGCGTTAGGGTTATGCCTGTATAATCTTGTAATGATTACACATTTTCAGTATGTGCAGATGCATCTATAGTGTGCTTAGAAATGTATATGTTTGTATGTAGTGTATTCAAACTTGTTTACATATTAAACATTGCACTTACCATGGAGGGAGGATCGGCGCTAATGCAGCTTAATCTCTTGAATAGTAAAACTCTTCTTGATTTTAGTAACATTTCAATGGTGTCATCAACATTCACCTGCAATGACAAGAGAGAAGCGAGTGTGAGCGAGGGTAAAATAACATAGTGCTAATTCAGTGTGAATGTGAGCCAGCTTCTAAATACATGGGTATATTCTGAGAAAACCAGTGTGTTCTAATAGCACGATGAAAGATCTCTGTGTTCAAGTACTTCAACTACTTCATTGTACTTCAAAGCCTTGGAAATTGAAGGTTTTTCTCTTCACAAGCCAATCAATGTTTTAAAGTCACAAGCTATGCAAACAACACATACATGCATTTATAACATCTGTTCAACTAACATCTGTTATTTCATGCTGAGTAGAAAAGAAATGTTCAAAACAACAATTACAACAACCAGTGAGCTGGAGGCTAATTGTACTCACATGTCCCAAGCTTTCAGTGGTTGTTAAATTAGCCTGCTGGCTAATTAGCAAACTAATAGTTTGTTCAGGTAACTGAGCTGACTCTTCTCAAACTTCAGTACAGAGTATTCTTATGTAACTATGACTGCAAACATGGCGCCTGAGAGAAAAAAAAAGTATGTCTGTGGTTCTAGATTGGTTTGCTGTATGTTTGCGTATTCCACATGCAGCCAATACCCAGGTGGACCTATGGGCAATGATACCAGATGTGGCTGTTAGGATGTTTATGTAAATACAAATGTTTTTGTGTATAATAATTATATCAAACTTGTGATAAAAAGTGATAAGGACTGTGCCCAGAGGCTAAAATGATAAATTCCTCACAATGACTTAACAGAACCAGACAGTGGGCCCCTACTCCAGGTCTATCCTCCATCAAATCCGTCTGTGCTGTAAGGTGACCACAGAGGGAGTGTCGGTGTTGACAAGTTCCTTTGTCCACTGACTCTTTTGTAGCCCTACCTGTACTCACGTGGAAACCATTGCGTCAACAGTAAAGGCACATGCCGACTGGCGTTGCCGTGTTGTTACTCAATATGGGTCAACACACATGGCTGAGCACTCTGATGACTTTTAGGCAGACAAGTCTATCTCAACAGGTACAGATTGAGTCCAACATAGCGTAGTTGATCTCAGTTCTCCCCAGCGCTCTAATTTCACCTGCTCTCATTTAGAGGAACAGCACTTTAAAACTATAGCTTGCTAGAATAACAGCCATTTAGTAAGCGTAATGCTTGTTGGATTTAGATTGTACAGCCCCACATTTGATTGCAGTGAATAAAGCACCAGATACTGTGATAGTAGCTCATCCCAGGCATCACCCTGACCTTGTGCCTTAAATTTAATAACAACAAAATAGCAACCAAATAAACAAGTAACAATAAAATTATCTGTCAATGGCCTACTGCAAGGCGAGGATCCGGCGATGTATCAGCTGACGGCCATGAGCGTGATAATCCTCTTGTGCATAGAGCAGCTCTGAATCAGAGGGAGGATAATCTGGAGGAGCCGTGGCCTTATACCCTCGAGGTGTTAGGGAATGATATTGTTTTGGCCTTTGATTAAAAATCAGATGTCTAGAAAATTATGGTGTCCACCACACTTCGTGTGTTTGTTGTCATCAATGGTTGCCCAGAGAAATCCCTTGAGTATGGTGTGGAGGTTATATACCTCAACTGAAAAACACCTGTCTCACCTGCTTAATGTATTAAACTTGATTTCCATTCAGTATTACAGTGGAGTATCCATGATGATATGAATGGTATTTCAGAGACATTTCTACCCAGACAAAATAAATTTGGACTGGGTTTGGGTACAATGGTCCAATTTAAGTATATATCAGCATGACCCTGTGCTTCTGACATCAAGTATCCACACACAGTTTCAGTTAGCAGCACGCTGGCTGCCGACTCTGCTCCTTCATTCACCTCCTCCACGCTCCTCACTGCCTACTGAACAGCAGGCGACACAGAGAAACGACATGGCAATTACTCAGAACAGACAGTTACACCCACTGTGCCACATCTTTTCCATCACCTCCAACAACATGCCCAGCATACCCATAAACATATGCATTTAAATACATTAACAATCCCAAAATATGACCTTAAGAGCAAGCTGAATCCTAACATTAGCTCTATATCTAAAGCAATATCTCAAAACAACACATATATCCCGGCTGCCATCCATTATACACACATAGAACGTCGTCGTCCTTGGTCTGAGTGAACAAAGACAGTGGAGGCTGTTGTGATGCTGCTCATATTCCTTTTGCTTTTAAATCATTGGTTAACTGTTGTCTCTGTGAGTGAGTGCTGTGGACCAGCATGGCCCTGGAGACAGCACAGAGTAAAAAAGCAACAGATTCTTCAACTGGCAACTGACAGGAGTCAGAGCAGGCAGGAGTTCAGGCTGACGGTGGGTGACAGGACAGGTGTCTCCCCTATCTCGTCATGTGGAAGCCAGCACACACACACACACAAAGAATTTAGCAGTTTTGGGTGTGTGTGTTTCCAAGACAGGGCTATACAATCCCATGATTTTGATTTTTTAAAGTAAAATGGTCATGTAAATCCTTTGTTACTTTCTCACCTCAACACCTGGTTTTTCCTCAGTGACGCATTTGTATTTCTACGGTATTTTTAGGGCTAAGTGAGTTTACATCACAGCAGAAATCTAACTTTGTGATTGTGCTTTGTTGAATAGATCAATACCCTTTTCTGCTGTCTTATCAAGCGTCAGCGACAAAACACAGCAGCGTAGACACATTTTGCTAGTTGAGGTGGGATTGCTCTTTTAAGTTCTCTGTCAAACACACATGCAGGCATACATAGGGTTGTTATACAAAACTGTATGAAGGGCGAACGTGAATGGTGTCTATGGGAACGAATTGGCATGATAACTGCTTCCTGTGGTGAAAATAACCTGAACATCCTTCTCCTTTGACGTTCTGCTCGACTGTGCATACCTCTCTCTCTCTCACCTCTCTCTTTCTCCTTTTCTCTCTCTATCTCAACTTTCCCACAGCCCAGACATTTCTATGGCAACTAGTAAGCATGGAACAATTTCTCTGGTATGCCTGCACTTCGAGTTCACTGGTGATGTCACACACTCAGAACGCAGCCGACAGCGTAGCCAAGTGTGACTCACACCTTCCTGCTTTTACTTACTGTAGGCGCTGCAGCACCACAACACAGGCGTCAGAGATGAGCATTTGCATCATCATAGCCAAATTAATCTCACATGTTTGCATTATATTGTGTGAGTGTGAGGGAAAAATGCAAGCTATCTATATTCATATTTTAATTTTTAAGTTTTATGACTAAGCTTGAATATTTTACAGTTACCTTCTTACATACATATACTCAAGTATAATGCTTAAGAGCTGTTTTATAGATCTAGATCTACTATAATACTTAGTTAAATGACAAAGTCTGAGTAATTTCCTAATACATAATCCTGACCAGCTGCCCAGCTAATTTGTGTCTTTTTGGATGGTACTTGAGATTGTAAAGCATTAGAGAGCCCTTTCTCTATAAAAGAGCTGTGATAAGATCGAGTCCAATAACCTGTCTCTCATCATGGCGGTATTCAATAACAGGCCCGCCGCCCATGAAGACGAGGAGAGAGCACATTTCATAATGGATCACTTAAGGCGCTGCTAATACCGTGCCTGGCTCACTCACGACATCAGTTTCACACACAGATGGTGTGCACTGATGGAATCAAGAGGCAAGGTGGTTCATAAGTCCTCATTACGTCATCATTGTCATCATCATCATTTCTATAAGCATCCTGCTAACTTAGGTCTACAGTCTTAGTTTTAAAACTACTTGAGCAGTATCATGCTAGAAGGTCAGAAACTCTGATGTAACTACTGGAAAGAAAATGTGACAGGCTTTTAATTCAAACAAACATTTGGTAGCTACTATGCAAAAAGTAGCATCTACAATGATTGATATTAGCGTGCATGGACTAACAGTGCAGCTGGTCCTACTGACTACCTCTGGGGAACATGTGTGTTATATTTTGTCCAAAGGCGAGAAAGCATTACCCTCTGTGTCACTGAGATTTCATTTAAAATCCAAAATTAAAAATTAATTGCTAATTAGGCTGAATATTTAAATAATTAGAAACCAACTGGATTAACACTAATGAAAACTAAAATTGAGAAAGAACTCAGAGTTGAAACACACACACATTAGACTTGGATGGCTTGATTAATAAGGTAATTAAACCAGGAAGGTTGAGAAAATAATTTTCCTGCTAATAATAAATTACATTTCAGACTGTTATCTTTACTTGGGAATATCTGGTAGGTGCCCAGCTAGATTTACACTAGGTTTGCTTGTAGCCTGGCTCCGTCATGGGAAGTGATGCTTAGGCAGAACATCCTACAATCATCTAACAACAATAAAAACGAATGTCAATAGAATACTTGGTTCCTCACAGTTAACCTTACAGAAATTGTTTTTCTGCTTTCAATAGGTAAAACAATAGTAAAACAATGGGTAAAACGTAGTTTAATTCTCAGAAATGGCGCATCAGTTTTCAAAAATAACAATTTTGTCGTGAGGTGGTATGGAATAAGCTATCAAACGTTTTTGCCAATAAAGCAAAATAATCATTTTGTGTAGAGTGCTGCTCTCTTAAATGGGTCCCTGCCACTTCCTCAAATCCGTCATTGCTTAATTTGAATCATCACTATCACTGTAAAACATATAACATTTCAAAACTGTCCTATGTTTAAATGAAAGTGGGCTAAGTCTCTCGAAGGTTGAGAATGCGACGTTTGGTTAAGCTACATTCAACTTCAGGCTATATATTACAAAACCAGACCAATGAGAGAGAGAGAGAGAGAAGGGCACCTCCTTGAGTCAGTGCATGGTGCTGTCAGAATCAGTCTGCGCGCGCCAAGCGGGTCGCGTGCTCCCCAAGCGCGAGGTCAGACAGGGGAGCTTGCCGCGCTCCCGGTCCACTGCAACGAACCGTCAACCGCCACTGTCAGGAGGAAGAGAGCCACGTGAAGACAATAGCAAATGAACAATCGTAAAACTCATAGTAGCTCCGCACCATATTCTCACTCCAAATTAAATAAAATAAACTGGTCTAATTTTAAGATTATGACAACAACGCTTCCACTTTAATGTGACCAAACGTTATTGTTCATAATACATGTAGTTTTATTAATGGAGCAAGAATCACCAACTATGAGTTTTAAGGATTTGGCTAATCCTTAGTGCTTGTTGTCTTACGGTCATAGTTGCAATGACCATGCCAACCCGTGCCTCCATGACCATATAAGGGAATGTAATGTTGCCGTATCTCACTGCAGTTTTCCCCAAAGAAAACCACAAACACACAGGCTACATAAAATTTCAGAATGCCCCCAGATAAACATATCAGCCACTTTCAACGTTTCTTTTAAAAGGACATAGGCTGCATCTACAAACAGTGGGGGGTTGAAAGGAATTGTAAAGCACAGAGATTCAAAGTAATCATCTGAATAAAGAACTTAAAAAATATTTCAAGGTTTGTTTTGAGTTCTTGTTTAAATAGTTCTTTACAGCACCATCAGGATGTAGTTAGGCTTTCATTTAAGGTGCTGGAGAACTTTAAAAGCATTTTAGGCTTGTACCGTGCACTTTCACTGAGTGTTGAGTTCTGGAGTACCCTTCCCTTTTTTGTGATGCATGGTACAAGTCTAAGTGTTGGGCTCAGCCTTCACATAGCCCTTTATTGCAGCGTACTCTGCAGAGACTACTTGTAGTGAGATAACATAAGGGGCGGGTGTGGAGGCCTACTTCCATGCACTTTAAAGCCATGCCATGTCATGCAGGTAAGGCTCTGGCAGTAGCCCAAGCCTGTTTGATATTTTATGAGGTTGGTTCTGCTTTGTCAGAGGGTAAGCAGCTGGATAAAACATAAAAAGCACAGAATAAGGCACATACCTGAGATGGCATTGTGCAGTTTTACTCCCCTGCTGTGTTAATACACATTTATCTGACGTGAACAGGCCACGTCATCAACACAACAAACACAGGCGAGCTGCGGAACCTGCAGCGGCGCGTGGAGCGAAAATGTCACTCAGCAACCTCCCGGCTGCAAACGTCACTTTAATGGCTTACGGATATAGGATTATTCTGTATGAGTTTAACCTTTCTAACAGCTGTCCTCGTCATGACATAACAGTCTCGCGGACCATGATGGACCCGAGGCGCTTATAAACCTGCGGACGGGGGCCTGGAACAGTTACACCTGCAGCGCAGCGTCCATCAGAACATTTCAGCACCTGGACAGCTCCCATCCGCCACGTACTGAATATTCATCGGCCCTCTACACACACACACACACACACACACACACTGGCAATCCTGCGCGTGCTCGCCACCCTTCAAATCAGATTTGCAAAACCAGATTAAGAGGTGGGCCTCCAAATGTCAGTGCCTGGCTCCTCTTCCAGCCCTCCACTGCGGGGACGCGTTTCTAGTTACTGGCGCTGAAAAGAACAACTCGCTCGATTAGTCGCCAGCACCCATCTCAAATACTAAGCCCAATATCAAGACCGATCACTCACCCGGGTCAAAAGACCTGCCGTTTAGCGCCTGAGCTCGTGCCCTGGCAGAATTCAATATGTGCCATTTAATTGGGTGTGATGAAATCAGATGCCCGGGGTGCATTGTGTCGTTGAATCTGGGGCATCTTGGTCAATGAAAGTATTGTTTAGAGGAGTGAGAGATGCGCACGTGTTGTGCATAGCGTTGGATTGATGAGCAGAATGTGACAGTCATTTGAGCCCAGGGTATAGGCTGTGCGGCCCCGCTGTTTTCTAAAAACCCACAGCGATTATTATGGTGACACGTCAGCAACTAATTGCCAGAAAAAGCTCATATTTCGCATGGATCGCCACAGATTCCTTTCAACCGATGAGTGTGTATTAAACGGGTTGATTGCCATTTACTGCGACACACAGATTCTAAATGACATTGTGCACGTGTCGATGGAAATATTTTGCATTCCTGTCTGCATTGCACAAATCCGGTAGATCACTGTAGCCCATGGTTTTACAGCAATGACCCTGAGTCAGACCAAAGATGCGGTTTAAGTGACATTGCTGTAGGCTGCAGATCAAATAATATTGGAAATAAACATGTCATGGAGCAGACGGATGGGACTCATCTGAGTTACATTCTGGGAGATACGCGAGACACATAGAACCATAATGGGTTTGACGGCAGTGTTAGCCTCTTTACAGCAACTTGTGGCGGCTCTCCTGCGGTCAGCCTCCATCAGTGGCTAATTTGTTAATTTGTTCGACGTCTTTTTATCTTAATTAATCTTCTTCCCCTGACTGTGATCTTGCTGAAACGGAGCTGCGGCTCCAATAGTGTCTCCTCTTCCCTCAAAGCAAACGAGAATTGCAGTCGATTTATTTTTATTTATTTATTTTACTGAGGCCTCTCTCTCTCTTTATCTCTCTCTCTCTCTCTCTCTCTTTTCACACACACACACACACACCTTCTCTCTGTGTAGTTGCCGTTGTCGTGGAAACTGCAGATGGAGAGACCTCCGCCGCATCTCTCTCGTGTCTTTCGGGCTTTCTGAAAGACTTATGAGCGAATCAACACAATTAGGTCAAGATCAGCGGCAGAGAGATGTCACACATATACAGGCTAAATATGAGCGTCAAACAGGTGGCTGCCGGACGACCTACTGTATATGACACACCTGATATCAGGAGTGTAGCTGTATGTGGGGGTTTATGGGACTAGGGCACGTCCTTACGCACTCCGAGACAAGGAGACAGGGACAAGGCGCCATAATCATCAAGTGAGTGAGGCGACAGATTACACAACCAATTAGAGGCGGAGAGTGGATCCGTGCGCATGGATGTGACGGATAAGTCACAGGTTGGAAGGTCGCATGTAACGTTTACATCACCTGAGAAAAATGAGCGACCACATCTATTTGTTCGGGATGGATGGATGGATGAATAGATGGGTGGATGGATGGATGGATGTGGGGCAGGTCTGATTTATGGAGGCTTACAGAGGGAACCCAGTCAGGCAAATAACATAGGGGAAATATCTGGGGGAGACACGCGTCTCGCGACGGGGCCCACGGCGACGTTTTAGTCGCCAGCGGAGAGGATGGAAGACACGTACAACAAAGGTGTAAACAAGTAGATGCGGTGGCGACAGGAAGCTTGTTTCTTGGCAACAAGCAACTATTGTTGCTGCATGTGTGTGCCTTGAAGCTTTGATGGAGTCCGTTTAAATCTGGACCTCTGTGGATGCAATGCAAACTAATCTGTGCATTTGACCTGAAAACTAAGAGGAGATTCTTAGAAATAACGAGTTAAGTGCCTTAAGATTTTTGTATTTTTTTAATTTTGGCACGATCGCATGCCTGACGAGAGGAGCAAAAAGGTGTCCTACCTTGCAACTAAACTGGGTCAGCGCGGTCAGAACCATCGTGTCCGGATGAGTCCCCTCGTCACAGATATGGGCTAAAAGCCGTTTAACCGCGCATCCCTCAACCGTGTCAAGAGCGCCTCTGCCTTCTCTGTCTGTGGCTGGCGTGCTCACTAAAAAGCTGATGGCAACTCTCGTAGCATCGCGATGTTTAGGCTGCAGATACCAGCCCCTCAGCTTGTTCCCACCACCCCACTGAAACGCACCCCTGCACACATAAACACCATTTAACCTCTGATGGACTGACACTGTTTAAATCCCACTTATCTACAACGCTTATAACGTGTGAGCTCCTTATTCATATGCATATGACTCAGCAGCGCTATCATGTGTCTCACATCTCGGGCACAGCATGCTGTGCACTACAAGCACCCAAATTCTCCCATAGCCTCTGCACCCGCGAAAGGCTGCAGCAAAACAAATGCGAAAAAAAATCAGGTTTCCTCCAGTGTGCTTTTTATGAGAGCAAATTTAAACAACTCTTACCAACTGGCGCTTTGGAGCTGATACAGCCCATTTTCGCAGCTGCATGTAGAGCCTTTCAGGAGAGCAAATCTCTCAAATTTTCTTTCCCTAATTTCCTTTTGTAGCTAAGAGACGCCCAGCGTACCTCACTGATCGAAAGCCTCTGTCACTCTCCTCATCTACGGAGGCTCCGCTGGGTTCCGGTACGAAGCGAAGCGATGCGAAGCGGCAGTGCGCCTCTGTGCTCAGACCGCCGGAGTGACGCCGAGGGCGAAGGGGAGTCCGGCCATCACTTCTGCTCCGTGTTTTCTGTGTTTTTGACTTGCTTCAAATCCATATATGTATAAAGTTAAAAGTGTGCGGTTAAGTTTTTACTTTTAGTGTGTTCAGTCTTGGATGAGTCTCAGCTCTACGTCACCGGTTGAAGGGTCGCGTCCTGCGGTTCAGCACCACAGCGGAAGGACAGCTCTCTAGCAGGCGGCGGCGGCAGCATGAGTTTCTGTCCCGGCCTGGCAGATGCAGGCGCTGGGGGGTTTCCCCCTTCTCGGTCACTGCAGATCAAGTCCACGCCACATCACACGTCAGCGCGGATCCGGTCTCTGTGCGCTCTGTGCGCTGCTCTTGCTGTCTCTCGATCAGACAGTGAACTATTAGAGGTTGACACATTGATACAAAAATCCCACGCTTAACCGCTTATATACAGCCCACACCAGTTTCCGCCTCCTTGTACTGTTTTTCTCCGCTAGGTAGAAGCGGAATGAGACGTGATTGGCTGGTGTCACCTTACATGCCAGCCGACATGGGGAGAAGGGCGGAGTTAGCGGTGCGAGCATAAGAGGAGCAAGTTGTCAACTAGAGGATTGCGTTTCTCCTCATCTATATATCAGCTGACATAATGATAAACGAGGAGTATGCTGCATATTTCAACAGGTCTAAAAGGGAAAACGCAGAGTTGATAACTGCCTGGAGCAGGTTATAGCGCTGGGAAATAATAATAACAGAGCAACACATACGCAGAAGGTGAAGCATTAATTCATTTTTTCCTGTCAAGAACAATCCAACAGTCCTGGAGAGAAAAGGTCGTGTTGGACCTATAAATGCCCACTGGCTTTATACATGGTGTTGTGCAGTGGTGCAGTAATGAGACCATCCAATTATGGCAGCAAAAGCACATGTGAGGAAAGTGACATTTTTCACACGCAGTCAGACACGTAACAGGACATCAGAAACCCATTTCATACTCCCACACTGTGTAGTGGCCTCGCTGCGGGCTCATTATGACCTCGACGTCCACGGCCCTAAATATGGGCAATGTTACCAAAAATAAACTCAGGCAGTCACAGCTCATGCATGTTCAATCATAAACCCAATATAGCACAACGTATTCAAAGAGGGCGTGAATACAAAAATGAGAGAAAGGTCTATTGTGAGGCCTATTATGGCCCATTTGTAATCGACCCACTCATGTCTCCAGGCTGCTTGACGCTGAAGCATCTTCATTCTCCCTCCGTCTCTTTTGACGCCCACCAGGACTCTAAACATAGACCCGCGGAGCTGCTGACCCACGCGGCCGCTCCTCCACTGCGCCTATTATCTGTTAGCGGAGAACAGATTCATCCGGGGGTCCCTTGAGAGGCACTTTCAAAAAGGAGCGACGGACAGGATGCATCTGAATGGGCTCTCAGTGCGTGCTTGGTTGCATTTAAAGACACCATGAACCACATTGCCCACATTTACCCGCGCACAGTGCTCGTGATGTCTTATTGAATTCGACCCTCAGCGCAGTGCGGGGCACACATTGCGGCACAGCTTAATGAAAGGAAAAGATTAACCACATGCTCCCATCAACATGTGCTTCATGAACAGCGTTCCTTCTGTGCGTTTCTAAAGGACAAATACAAGTGTGCTGCACTGACCTTTACCTTTTATCAGGCATAATTTTCCTCCAAACTGTCTCCAGTAATGTAATGTCTGCATGGTGGAAGTTTGGTGGTTAACGGTGATGGGTTAGATGCAACTTGCATTCCAGCTCCTGTTCAGTGTATTCAGAAGAACAGAGGAGGAGACAGACCGAGATGTTTCGCCTTGTTAGATCACTTTTATCGACACAGTGATACAGTCTGGAGATAAATGGGCGTCAATGGTCCCGAAGGATTCCAAAGGAGAATTTGGATCGATGCCACATACTGTGTGCGTAAATACGCGCGATACAGATAAAGAATGACAGAAGTAGAGTGAGAGTGAAAATCCAAGAGCGCCACAGATGTTTCCCCCCAACTGTGAATGCATCTTGACATCATGAGATCATTTAATGATCAAAAACAAACAGCTTTATCAACAGTAAAAATTCTGAGCGAATGAGAAACATCAAGTCCCAATAACCTGAAGATAAACAGGGTGAGTGTGTGCAGTTTGTGTCACTCAAACACGTGGGAAGACAAACATCAGTCACACTTTTATTTCTGCCCAGGTGGTTTTCTTATGGTCTGTCATGTTACTCTTTAGAGCCCACAAGACTGTAATCGCCTGTTCTCCGTCCTCTTCTGCAGCGCGCACTCGACTCTCATTTCATAACACATCAAAGTTGCGGCAAAGCTAGAGCTCGTTAAACCCGACCGGTCCTCTCAGTGCCACATATCACGTTATCAAGTGCTCTAGCGCCACCGAAAGGACTGCTGTAGTACAGGCAGCTGTGGGAGCCAGAGGAGTGCGGAGAGCCTGTTGCGCAGTACAGTTATGTGACTGCAGAGCTGAGACCGCGTGGCTGTGCAGGGAGAACATGAGGAGATGCCATTATTACACCTTCAGAGCATTAATGAAAACCTCCATGTTTCCTGCTCTTATGAGTGCAAACTATACCTATATCGAAAAGTCCCGAATTGAAATATCAAAGCACGTAAGAAAGAACCAGTACATGAAATTCATTACTGCTTTTTAGTTATAATTGGGGCGGCTGTGGCTCAGGAGGTAGAGCAGTAGAGCAGTCGCCCACCAATCAGAAGGTCGGTGGTTCGATTCCCGGCTCCTCCAGTCCGCATGCCGAAGTATCCTTGGGCAAGATACTGAACTCCAAAATGTATAGAACAAGTGCTGTATGAATGTGCGTGTGAATGGGGTGAATGTGACCTGTAGTGTGAAGCGCTTTGAGTGGTCGAAAAGACTAGAAAAGCGCTATATAAGTACAGTCCATTTACCATTTAAAATATTTGCACATAAAAATGTCCAATGCGTGGTGTTTTGCATATGAATGAATATATTGAGTACTATCAGAACAACGGTGAGATCAGTCCACTCTTGTTTCCAGAGATGTCAGTAAAGTGTGCAAAGGTTATAATCCTACAGATAATAACAAATAATAATCCACCAATCCATTAGATATAACCCTTAATAATGATTGAACACACAGTCTTGGCTATACATCTGTCTGACATTTATATTACAATAAGAAAATATACGATGAGGTAGAGATTGATTTCTATTATATTTACACTAGAAAAAATAACAGTCATAAGTAACTGTTTTACATAATAATGCTAAATTATTTAGCCATGATTATCCATGTTTGGTAAGAAAGAATGATGAAAGTAAGTGCATACAAATGTTACCAAATAGCAGTTTGACCTAAAAAAAAAAAAAAAGAGAGAGAGAGGAAAAAAAACTTTTCCTTTACAGTTGTTTCTGGAGTTTGTATGGTCCTTATTTGTCTGCTCTGATCAAACTCCATCTGCTAATAAAGACAGTGAGATGTGGTTGAAAGCTCAGGAGGGAGGTAGCACATGGTCCCTTTTTTTGGTAGTAAAGAGTCATTTTTGCACTGATAGAGACCAGCAGCTGTGTTCATCTTAATTTTAATGGGTTATAATGGATTTATAAGCAACTTTTTTTTTCTTTTCTTTTTTTTACAGTGGAGATAACTCAAGTAAAAAACAGAAAGCAGTTGAGTCAACTACACAGACTAGGAGCAGAGATTGAACACTCTATGGAATCAACAAAGCAGCACACACAAGAGAAAACAGTCCAAAATTCTGCTTCAAGAGGAAACAGTTCATATCCTGTCATGGTGTCAGTCATTCCAGACTCACCTGCAGCTGCCATCATATGGTCCACCCCTTGACAGATTGTCTATTGAGGTATCAGGGCCATAGTTGATGACCATTCAGGCTTGGTTACCTGTTTCAACTTCTAACCCATTACCAACTTTGGTCTGAGTCATCAAACAAGGAGACTTTACTTTTACTTCATCAGGCTTGTCTAAGAGTTGTGCTTTTGGGTCCAAACTCAGGGTTTAACTCAGCAGAGCATAAATCCTATAGCCTATCAGCTGAATAATAAGCCCTCAACTCACCAGTCTGTGCAGAGAATCAGTCCAAGTGCTGGTGGTGCCTGTCAAGCAAAATATGTTGGCGAAAAACTCAACCTGACCAATGTTGCTGTCCTCCGCCTGAGAAAGCCCAGCACA
Source organism: Lates japonicus (assembly GCA_033238685.1). Taxonomy (NCBI): domain Eukaryota; kingdom Metazoa; phylum Chordata; class Actinopteri; family Centropomidae; genus Lates; species Lates japonicus. Next base: position 3,079,213 of record BRZM01000015.1, on the reverse strand, counting down.
ACATGCCAGGGGTGATTGATAAATTGGTGGCCTAAGGTGGAGGGAGAGAAGTTAAACAGCTCTGGTTATCTGCACATGCAGTTCAACTCTTCAAGTGATTGTGCAGAAAGTTTGAAGTTAATAACGTTTGTGGGATTTCTGTTTGTTAGCACCGAATGAGAAAATGGACAACATCGGCCCTCATGCAGTCATCCACCAAAATGTAGATTTGAACTCGTCCAGCGCCAACCCTGTTCACCCGATTGGGAACCCTCAGACCAATATCTCTTCCCCAAGATAAAGAAGGAGCTCAGTGGTCACCATTTTGGCTTCGATGATGACATCAGCGCTGCTATGGACCACAAGTTTATCAATTACCCTCGTAGAACATGTGTGAGGCCAGTGATGAAATGGTAGTCTTCTGCCTGCAGACCAAACAGACTTTAATGTCCGTCTGCAGAGTTTCAGGCTCTCGGTGCTGAGGCTGCAGATAAAAAGGAGATCTTGATTAAGGCACTGCAGATTCAGCTACATGGCTTCTTGGCAACTCTTGTCCAGGAAGATGTGGTCAAACGGCATCATGGCAACCTGCCCAGCTGAGCAGAGGAACAGTGGAGAACAACAGAGTGACAGATGCTTTCTCAGATAATAACAAACTAGGTCTTTTTCTGTTGTATTTTTCTGGTAACACCTTGTAATGCAGCCTGTGATTTATAGTGTAATTTCACTCAATGAATCAGGTCCAATAAAATACTTACTGGTTCCTACTGGTAGACAATGGGGAACAGGGGAATGACAGTGGGGAATTTTGGAGGAAATGGTTAGTAAATTATCTTCCAAGCATTTTTTATATACTGGGTACCTACAGGGTGTAGTACTGGGAAACAGAAGTTCAGGAATAATGGCATTATCAAACTATTAACAACATCATATTCAGCATATAAACATGAGAGTGATATCAGTTTTCATATCCAACTCCCAGCAAAAAAATAAATAAGTATCTCCCAAAATGTCAAGCTTGAAATTCCATTCTTAAGTTTTGAATTTTAAAAAAATAACACAAGGTCCAGTTTACTCGCTGTTTTTTTAAAGCTTTTGAACAGACTGCGTGAGTTGATCTTTGTCATGGATATGGTTTAATTGTTCTGGAATTCTGATCTCATAATGACAGGTGAACATATATCCATAACTAAATTTAGGCCATATGACAACAGCTAAATGTGGTTCAAATGTGATTTAAGGGGAGAGGGTTTATACCTTGTGATTTGTTTCATTTTATGTGAAGTCTAAACTTACTTCGGCCTCAGGATGCTTGGGAAGTTGTGTGTATAAATCTATAGCTCAACATATCCTCATGATATTTTTGATGAGTACTGTAATAGTAAAATTGGTTATTTTGATGAATCCTGTCCTCATACATAGATATGTCCAAACTTAGTAATGAGATCATCTGATGTAAGAGAGAAGAGTCACTGTCCCTGATCACCACCTCCTTTTTACCCATAAATATAACTTCAATACCAGACAAAAGAGATAACACTTCCTCCTGCATGTCCTCTCAAGCTGTTGGGCCTCACTCCACCATATGATCTATAAATGAGTCAGACTGAATCTGTGTAAAGGATGAGAGCAGGCCCATCATCTGAAACAAAAATGATGGCCTCTGGCCAGTCTAAATGAGTACAAGGAGAGTCAAAATCAGGTTTAATAAACTCCAACCCCAACAGATGTCCAAAATAATTACTACAATCTGTCACCCAAAGATAAAAATAGGTGATCTTTAAGTATTTTGCATTATTAATGGATTGCTGTAGTAATGTCATCAAACCCAGTTGCCTCAAACCTCACTTAGCACTGCGGATATTGGGTGAGAGGATCAAAGGAATGAAGTCATTTTTATACTCAACAGAATACAGATTTGAAAATTCTATTTTTATAAACTGATATCTCATTAGCTAAGGCAATATCAGCATCCTGTGTTGTTTTAGCAAATATACAAAGCCATCTAATCATACAAATATGGTCTGACATATATATGTATATGTAATGGATGCTGGCAAACTCTGTCAAAGCACAGCCTGAGGAAATCACTGTATGTAGGCACCCTGAGGTGAATAGATGTGATACATTGATTGATAATTTATCTTGGAATAGGTTCATGTTTCAAATCATAAATATAAACATAACTTCATGGACTAGCTTGACATTTTGGAGAAATGTGCAGACAGTATCTGCTTTACTTTCATGTGAAAATACCACTCTCGTGTGTGTAAATATGAAGCTGAAGACAGCAGAGGATTTGCTTAGTTTAGCATAAAGGCTGGAAATGGCAAAAGTCTAGCAGGCTCACTCCAGTGTGAAAATAAAATAAAAAAATGATGTGCTTGTTTTTTAAATCTGTACACAAACAGAAATGTAAAAACAACAATTTGTGGGTCTCCAGGGGAGTGAAAATGCTCAAAATATTTAATGGCAACTTCCATCACCATGACAAGACCAGTGCTAGCTCCATACTTAGCAATCAGATATGAGCATGATGTAAACCACCAACTCTCAGCAAGAAAACTAATTTGCACACTTCCCAAAATACAGAACTATTCCTTTAAATGTGCCAGGGGGTGAGAGCTCCACGAAAAACTCTATTTATTTCATTTTTCAACATGAAACCTGAAGCAGAAAATGGAAATTGGCCAACTTGGAAACATTACATTTTTCAGATAAATTGAAGGGTCAAGTTCCTTTATGGTTTCTTCTACTTCTTATGCCAAAGAAACCACCAAATACCCATTTGATTGGTTGAAAAATGCATTGTTACAAAGCTGAAAGCAATACATGACATATACATTGTTTTATATTCAAATTAATAAAGAAACAAACCAACTTTCTAGTCAAGGACAGCTTTATTGTTATAACACAGGGATTCAATAAGCTGTTAAAGTTTAAATAAGGCAAATGTACATTCAGTAGATATTATCTGTGTAATGTTTGTGCCCATCTTCCTTCATCAGTTAGAGAATGGACACTAACATTAATGATTCTATTCAACCTCTGAACCCCTGCCCACTCCTCTGTGACCCTGACCTCTGATCTCTTGTCGCATGTGGAATGAGATCAATAGGATTCACTAGGGAAAGGGATCCTATATCAGCAGTGCAATTGCCAACAGTGCGCCAAGGAGGCTCATGAGCAGAGTCACTGAGCCATGAGTTCCCCCATTCCCGTTCTTATCATCGGTGAAGGTGGTGTGAACCACAGGTGGTTGAGTTTGCCCCTGGCAGTGCCTCACGTCGGCCCCCACACAGGCAGCGTAGGCCATAGCGTGGGCAATGTAGTTCTGCTCTTGGACGCCCTGGAAGAGGTGGGCCATAGGTCCACGGGCAAGCACTGCCACATCCTCTCCACTGTGGGTGGTCGACTCTGTGGGCGCTGCAGACAACTGGATGTAGTCTTTAGTTTCTGAAAGACACAGAAGCAGAAGATACATTATATTCTTTTTGCATTTGTCCAGCTACAAAAATAACGAGTGCATTAACATTACATTCCAACTCTTCCAACAGTTTAATGGACTTTAAAGCTGCTATAATTAATTTTTTTAAATATCTATAATACATCAAAACACAGCTCAAATAAGTGAACATGAACCTATTCATTCGGTGGACACAAACAAAACACTAAATTTATGTTAATAGTGAGCAAATAATCAACTTTTGGCATTACAACATTAGCCTTAAAGTGATAATATGTCTTCGTTGTAATTACATCTTGTTGAGCTGCCCCCAAGTGGCCAAGAACAATAGATTAATGCAGCCTTAAAGCAACATTATGTAACCATTTTACCTTAAAATAACAACCTCAAAATAATTTTTATGGTACACAGACTTGTAATAGGGAGAATGGTGCCTCTGTCATTCCCACTCCATGCCCCAAGCGCCTGTTCCTGCTTTAGTTAGCAGGTACGATCTCTTGCTAACTGAGTGACTGAGTCAGTGGGTGAAACTGCCAGAATAAGTTCTAGAGTAATGCTGCACAGACCCTACATAATTAATTACCACTTATGGCTGCAGAGGGCGCTGTTGTTCAGTTACATTGTGTTGATTTAACTGAGGTATGACTGAATATTACTAATGCTGACAAGATGAAATTAAATTTTAGTCATCCATGTACTGTAGTGATAATATGTCCATATTGTAAGGATAAAGATGAACTATTTGATTACGGGCTATTTACAGTGTTCACTACTGACTGTCACATCCCCTGTCTGCTGCAGTCATGTTTTCTGTTTTCCCCCACCTTTTGTGACATGTCCTGTTTCATTGCGAAACCCAAACCCTTTCTCCGTTCCAGACCGTTTGCTTCCTGTCCTGCCCTCCTGCCTGATTACCTGCCCCGCCCTATGTGTTGCACCTGTGTCTCATTATTTAAGCTCCCCCTTCCCTCCCTTCTGTGCCAGTTCATCTTCGTACCAGCATTCCAGCATTGTCTTTCTAGTGAATGTGCTGTTACCGGATTCTGAGCTCACCTTATGTTTTGACCTGCCCTTTTGCCTGCTGTCTTTTGTACCTTTGCTTGGATGTTGTGATCACCTTTTGTGCCATTAAACACCTGGCTTGAATCCTGCATACTGAGTCTGTGAGTCGTGCATTTGGGTCCAACCTGTTGAGCTCTGACACTGACACTATACCCTCCTTTTAATGGATTCTATTGAATTAGTTCTTACATGTATCTGATTACCACTTATATTACCTTAACTGAACTGTTGTTTTCTTTTGTGGTTTGCAAAAATATATAGGAAAATTAAATCACAAAAAATGTTAGAGAAAGACAGAGTTGGAGTAATTACATTATAAGGAAAGGTCATGTTGTGTTATAGGAAATGGATCTGAATACGGTAGGGTAAAATCTAAAGGTCATTTCAGTTTTGTGGAAATAGTTCCCTCACTGTGTGTTTCCAGTTTCTCAGTCCTTGAATGCACTCAAGCTAAAGAAAATTTAAAAAGACTGAATTACTGACTGTTTAAGGAGTGTTTTAACTGGTCAGAGAATTTTATTGACTGAATTCAGTGATTCTTTTGAGGAAAATGAAGAAATAATGTGTGCATCTTACTGGTGTTGACATTGCGGAGATCAGGGCGTTTGCCATTGGTGATTTTGTGTCCGGGTCCATTGCCGTACATCAGCGTAGTGTAAGGCAGCATGTCTGTACCCCACAGTGGTGATTTACCTGAAGAATACAGAAAGACCCGGGGACACGGGGTGTGTGTGAGAGAGAGAGAAGAGAGGTCTTTGGATCCCCAGGAGGTTCAGAGCTTGTTCAGTATCTCAGTGTTTCTCTCCAGATGAGCCATTAGCCTGGTGAGTCTCCCCACTGATGAAGAGCTCAGAGTTTCACAAGCACATTAATCACTGCTGCACCGCTGGGAGGAGGAGGAGGGTAAAATGAGGACAGGACAGGAAAGAGAGAGCAGAAGGGTGGGAACAGCAGGATGTAACACAAATGTTCAATCAGTATGGCCTCTGAGGGCTGATACTGATGTATCGGTGGGTTGGGTCTTTAAATGTTCATACCAAGAATTTTGTTACCTGGGTATACAGCACCTCTGAAACAGTGTTTAGATCTTTGAGAGAGACTCTTCAGTGACAATCAAAGAAAGAAAAAAAAAGGTGGATTAGCAGCTATGGAATAGCAACTGCCACACGTATCTGAAAGTTGATTTATCTTCCTGCAGCTGTATGTAGCCTCACAGATAGTTACCTGTATTTGTTCAGGTTTTTGAAGTTCCTTTCGCCACCTCAGTGATGTTTACAGCTTTGAAAAATAATTTTCATTAACTCAAACTCCATTTTTGTTAACATTTCTGGTCATCATTTTTTCTGTAGGTTACCGGCAGTGTTACCCCAACATTTCCTACTTCTGCTGCGAAAAAGCATTCAATTGGCAAAACACAAGGTGGTTTTACTGTGAAGTGTGACAGGAAACTCCATTAATTTGCTGCTGAAGATATTGTTCATCAGTCTTCATCAACTGCATCTTCAAAGGAAGACGTGATAATCTTCTGCATTCAACTGACAGCAGATCAGTTTACAACATTTCAAGGTGCAATGAAACAAGACAGTGCAGCCACAGTGAGCTGCAGGCAACAGGCTGCAAACCACAAGCTCTACACAACATCAGCAATTCCTGTTCAGGTTCACTGGAAAACTACTGGCAACATGAAATTATGGTGGGATTGATTAACTGATTTCTTTATAAAAACCACAAATTGTTTGGCTGCACTGTAAACAGATACACCACGACTATACACAATACAATACAACAATTTTTGTGTGTATTTATAAAGCTCCACAAAGAGTGCTGCCCCCAGAAATCTGTGACCTGCTGTATTAAACCACACTGACTGTTACCACCCAACCCTGTCACCCAGAAATAAAGCTTCTATACAACTGTTCTATACAACAGCAAATACATTTTGTAGGAAACATAAACATGACTGGATTAGCTCTACGGTAATGGGGATATGTTGTTAACTTATGTATCTGGTTGGTTGCAAATGTATTGATACTGATCAGTAAAATGTTCACAGACAAAATATCCAATCTTGCAGTAGGATATCCATTTATAGTGGCTTCAGCCTTATTCAGCTTTTTATGGTTATGGTTAGGCACTCACAGCACTTGGTTAAGTTTAGATAAAGATCATGGGCTGATTTAACACAGAGTAAGTTGTTAATTTACATTTAACATTAACCAAAGTGCTTTTATTAGCCAAGCCTCACCATGAACAGGACTCTGGAATCATACCCCAGTCTCTGGAGTGAGCAGCAGCAACCTGTCTTTCTGGGAACAGTGAACAGTTCTCAGATAGATAAATTTACAAATTACACAGCTAAATAAATTTTGAGTGGACAGGCCCACCTCTTAGATTCAATAATATTTAGATAAAGAGATTCGTTAGCTACTGAATTAAACCTCAACTGTTCTGTGGACCATTATACAGTATAGACAAACATATAAAAGTTGAACAACCCTGGCTGACTGATATCTGACATCTAGTCTAATACAGTCTAATAAACCAAAAAAACTATCATTGGCATATTACTCTCTGTTCCTCTGTGAATGTGGTAGGTTCATCTCAGGTTTTAAGCCTCCAGGTAAAGGAAGAGGAGAACAGTGATAGAGAGGAGACAGAGTTGAAAGAATATAGGTAAGGAGTAAGTAAAGTTGATAAAGAGGCGCTCCAAAGGGAGATTAACAGGTGAGAAAGACTGATAGAGTGAAGAGGAGAGAATAATGTAAGTGAGAGAGGGGCGTCAATGTCAATAGTCAGAGACAGGTAGGAGGGAAAGAGACGGGAAGAAAGCGAGGGACTGAAATAGAAAGGCGAGGGACAGAAAGGCTGCTGGCTATATGTGTTTACGCGGGCTGTAATTGCAGGGGAGAGAAAGCAGAGGAAATGTCAAGCTGCTGGTGGCAGAGGCACACTGAAGCTGAGAGGAAGCTGGCAGCGCACTAAGTGGCATCACACACACACACACACACATAACAGGCACAAAATACCACATTGGGTGGCTATTGTCATGGGATATAAACACACCTGGAGGGGGAATAGATGGATGGAGCAAAGGATAGAGGGAAGAATGGAGGAATAAGGGAAGGATTTTTCCTCTCTCAAAGGAGTTACAGTTTTGCTTTGCCTGGGAAAAGGGTTGAATAGATTTATACTGACTTGATATTGCATTGTAAAGCCTCTGGATCTCAAAGATTTTACAACAAAATTTGGAGGAAAGAACTGTATGCAGGAGGTCAGTTCATAATTACCTAGAATGCTTTGCCCTCGAAATGGGAAGCCATTGAAGGTAACAGGGTGGGAGTGGTCTGCCGTCACTATAGTGAGAGTTTCATGCTCTTTGGTGAGTTCAAGGCCCTTGGCAATGGCGTAGTCAAAAGCAACTGTCTCGTGGAGGGCCATGTATGCCCGACCATTGTGGTGAGCCTGGTCGATACGCCCACCTGACCACAGAGGAAGGAAAGGGTTAAAGATGATGACTGGTGACAGGTTGGTACTTTAGAGGATAATGTCCCATAAAATATGAAAAGTGCTTGGCTTTGAAAAATGCAACAGTGACAGTTAAATTAAATCAGACATGACCGATTACTTGTCTAATTCCTCCTTATTTATTTAGGCACTCTGAGTAAGTCAAAGATAAGTAAAATATTTGTAAAGAAAATAATGTAGGCACTCAGACAAGTAAACTTTAAGCATACTGTAGTGGGGCTATAGACCTTGGACTTGAGACTTGAGTCAGGCTTAATTCTCAAAGAAAGGGAGTTGGCACCTGACTTGGCCTTCCTTCTGATTTTATGACTGCCTAAAGACTTGACCTGAGCTTTGAACCATTCAAGTCTAAGATTTTGGCCTGGAAAAGCAACATGCAGGCCTTTCATAGCCACACATCATGAATGATTAATTAGTCCTGTATATTAAAATTAACTTTATCTTTATTTTAGTTATGTAAGAATACCATTGAGAGACCTAAAAGACGTGCAACGGTCTAGCAATTTACATCTGAAGACTTGTGGTTTGACTTCAACTTGTCTTTATGGATTTTTAACTTGACAGAAAACTTGCTATTACAAGACTTGAGACTTAACTTGGAACTCGTTTGGACTGACCTGAAATGCAATCTGGTCTTCTTGCAAATGACTTGAGACTTCTTTTGGATTTGTCTTAAATTAGTTAAATCAGACTTGACCCAGACTTTTTTTTTTTTTTTTTTTTTTTGAATGACTTGAGACTTGACACAGACTTGTCACAAACGACTTGAGACTTCACTCTGGCTTGTTGACTGTGACTAAAGACATATTTTGGACTGAGTGTCTCAGATGTCTCAGATGACCTGCACTGTACTCTGACTTGTCTACTGTGACTTCAAACGTGATCTGTATGTCTCACATAATTTGTCTTGAATGACTTGAGACTTGATGAGGATTTGTCTTTGATGATTTGAGACTTGACTCAAACTTGTCTCAGCTGACTAGATACTAGATTGAGGCTTGTGTTGAATTACACGAGACTCGATTCTGACCTGTATCAAATGAGTTTTGACTTGACTTGGACTTCCTCTGTGGACTGCTCTAAATCAAGTATTCATTCTACAAGACATTCAGAAAACATCCCAGAAAGTGCAATACATCTCTGAGGGGAAGAGTGAGTTTCTATTTGAATAAGATATCAAGTCTGTACAGTATCAGAAACACTCTTGCCAAGTTTAACTGATGCATACATACAATATGCAGTAAATGTAAGGTGAGGTCAATTCCAAAGCTGAGCCTTTGGGATCTGTTAAAAATGCAGTGCATTTCCTTTCACATTGTTAGAGGTGAGAAGACAACTTATTTCATATAAAGGTGATTCTGAAAAATATCTCCTGGAATAAAACATAAATTGGGAAAGGACTTGTACATTCTTCAGCAGAGAATCAAAGTTGAATTTTAGATCATCTCTCTTGCTGGGAGGTCATAGAATTTTTTTTTCTTCAGCAAATTCTTCCAGCACCTGTCCTCTTCACCTCGCCATACAGGAAAGCAAAGTAGACTGCAGTTAGTGCGTTGTGGTCTCAGTGAGCTGTCAGTGATTGGGTGCACCATATGCCTGCTTCTATTTATACATTTGCCTGTTATTTTAAAGTCATTGTGAAGACACCCGGTTGCACTATGGAATCCCCTGGCAGCTGCCTCAGATTAAAGGAGAGATGAATGAGGAGGCCGGGGAGGCAGTCGTGTGGAGCAAACACACGTCAGCCAACCACTAACACACACTGCGGCAAACTCATTGAGCTGCATGCAGAATCAATGTCAAGTCAGCAGATCCACTGCAGGTACACGCTGCTCTCTTATCTGATGTGTTCTGGACGTTGTTGCTGTAGAGCAGATATCATGAAGATCGCCTCAAGTGAACCCAGTGTCAATGATGAACATGTTATTTCATGATACGCATCTTGATGCTTTAGCAAACCATCACAATTGCTGTACTGTTGTCATTTAATTGCCACTTTGGCCACCTTTGGGAATAATGGGTCAGTGATTCCATCGATCCACCTGGACCACCCACGTGTTTTCTTCCTATTTTCAGCAGAGCCTTGGTGTACCAGGGGATTTTATTACCCTACCTTTGATTGACAGAGTAATTGATGGGAGTGTGTGGAAGATGGTTGAAGCTCTTGTCCTCACCCTCCACTAGCAGGAAGAAACCTTTAGGGTTTTTCTGGAGGATGCGGATGGCCTTTTCTGTGGTCTCAACGATGGAAGGGTCCATGCTCGGGTCCCTGTCCGCCTCAAAGCGCAGATCACCAGGTTCAAACAGAGCTGAGGGGTGAGAGGCAAACTAAATAAAAAGATGCAACAGCCAAAGCTTTGTGTAAAAATACAGTATATCTATTTTATCAGCCCACAGCAGAGGTGCAGCGGAAAGGAAAGTCCCATCCTCCTACTACTATCACTATTTTCAGCACACAGGAAGTGATAAACCACAGTGCAGGGATAAAATCCAGTCTCTACAGCAGCAAGCGCTCAGTCCAGAAAAAGTATGATGACTGGATCTCTACATCTCCTCCGCACCATCATACGCTTACGTCATAATGACACACAACTGTAATTTTCACATCTATAAAACGTAGCGCATTGCATTGTGGGGTTGTTTGCAGAAACTTTCTCATCCCACTGTGGAATTTTCTGTGAATTGTTTTTTCACCTTGAAAACATTACGTAGGTCAGGAACAACAACATGTTTGAGGGAAAACATGAGTAGCTCATTCAAGACTGACATCTGAAGATGATGTGACTAAGCTGCTGAATGAACCAAAGACACTATTTATGTTGTGTTTGTTGAGGGTCTGATGGAAAAAGAAGAAAATGAGGGCAAACAGAGATTCAAAAAAAAACAAAAACAAAACTCACCCATGAGGTAGTCTGTGGTTTCAGGGTCAACAGCATCAAAATCGGTTTTATTCCACACGTAGTGAGCTACCTGTGTGACACACCAGGACGTACACACTGTCACACTGAGTGGGAGGAAGATAGGAAAGGTCTTTGTGTCTGTTTGTCACTGGATGATTTTTCTTTGCCGCATGAGTCACTGGCTGGTGTACACTGTCTACAAATGCTAACAATGTTCTCATTTGACTGTGTTTTTGTTTGCAATCTGCAGATTAATGTGGAACATTTTAAAAATCCATATAGTGTCACTGCCTAACTAATACACTGATGTCAATACTGCAGAAAAAATACTGAGAATTTTACACTCTTGGTTGTTGTTCCAGGTGATTTCTTACAGATATTTCACTTATGGCTAAACAAAATAAATAAAATGTGGTCATTATTTAAGGATGTCAAACTAGAAAGTCATTCTGGCTCCATTGTGCATGTAAACAAGTGTGTCATTCCTAACTGCCACCTCTCCTTGTTAGCAAGTAACAAGAATGTATCTGCATGGAAAAGTGTTTTATATATTAATAACAGATTAAAGAAAGCATCTGCATGTAAGTGAGAACAAAAATATATATTTACCATCTTTGAACTTCTTTCAAATTTCTGGCTTTTCCATTCAGGTTTTTTAGGTGTATTAACACCGGTGGATTGATGCACACTTAATGCATCTCTCTAGAAACTGTGCCCATGGTAACTCCACATAATCTCCAGACATTGCTGTGAAAAGTATCCATTGGAACTATTTCTTTGGTGCAGCAGAAGCAGAGCTTTTACTCTGGATGTAGTTACTCTCTCAGAGGGAGACCTCAGCCCTGATAAAGAAAAAATGTTCTGCACTTGTTTTTAAGAGTTTTGATTTCACACTTTGCTGCCTTCCATTACCTATTGTTTTGAAATTTTGCTTTTTTTTTTTTTTTATTGTCTGGACTCCTCCCTGAAGTTGATCCTTTAAAAAAAGGCTGTGTTTCTGGTCAAAGTGTTACCTTTCCAATTTTCAGCCTCTGCCACTCATTGATGAGATTGCGTCCATCTTTTCTTTTGCCCCTAGAGGAGTAATCCCTGGGGTACTCTGGGTCCTTGGTGCCCCTGGGGGTCATGTACTTTCTGCCACCACCAATGATCACCTGGGGACACACGCATACACGAACGCATGTATCTACATTCAGTGTAAAATATTAAAACACAATTCACTAACTAAGCTAACATCAGAATGATATGACAGTGGATAATCTTACATCTATGTCTGTGTTATTGAGGAGCTGAGAGGAGATGTCTGTGCAGCCGTCCCTCTTGGCAGCATCAGGCACGTCGGCGTCACTGTACCACTTCCTGCTGGCACTGTGGGCATAGCTGGTTGCTGGAGTAGCATGCTGCACCCGTGTGGTTGTTACGATCCCAACAGACTTGCCTACAAGATCAATTTGTTTTATCCTTAATGTACAGTAGATGTATATAGGCCCGTATGTACAGAACATGAACTCTGCTATATGACTGTACAATGTATACTTTTTTTCTAAATATTAAAAAATGATGTCTTGCAAGCAACTTTCTCAACCTCCTGTGGTACTGTATATTATAATTATGTTGTAATATGGGGTAGTAAACATAGTTATTGTCCTTTTAACCACCTTTATACCAAGGTTTCCTCTTTTATTTAAACTTAGATGACTGAGCTGGAATCACAGCTGTGAAATAAATTCTGTACATGAAAGTGAAATTAAAACTCATCTCATCAACTTTCTATAGGACAAGCATCTGTGGTTTTGAACAATGTTTCATCATGAAAACAATGAATAATGGCCCCACTAATGTGATATGAGTACAACTTAAATCACTGGTGTTAGAGCTGTCAGGATTAGCTGATTGGTTAGTTGACCAGAAAAGTTTTCTGTAACATGTCAAGCAAAAATGGCCAATACCATTGGTTCAATTTACTATATTCATTTATTCTCCTTTAGTCCTCTATGATACCATCTGAATATATTTGCAGTTTGGACTGTTCTTTGGAGAGAACAAGCTGTCATCATGAAAGTGACACCTTGTGTCAGTCTGTGCTGTGCTGGGGTCAGGGTCATGGCACGCTGTGTGTGTTATAAGATACTTGTGACCATTGATAACAGTGGAACATGATAAGAGTCAAGGTTGGTTCCCTGCAGCAGATTATCCTGCAGTGTAACATGCGGCTGCAGGCTGCTGTTGCTCCCAGCTCCCTGGTGGCTCCTGTAATACTGCTCTGACAGGGCACTGCGACTCACAGCAGACTGCTCAGCTGTAAAATCAGGTTTTGCTGAAGCTGTATAAGACCTGAGGGATTTTCTATTGTCAGGACCCAGAACTAAAGTGTGATACAGCAGGGCCTGCTCCTCAACAAAGAGTCACAAAATCCCATTTGTTGCTTCAATCACAGCGCCATTTGAAAACACCCTGCATTATTATCATCAGTAATGGTTTTAGGAGTAATTTTCAACAACAATCACATAAATATGCTCATAGAAGATTTATTATTCCTGCCAGTTGACCATCAACCTTGACCTCACTCACATTTGTTGTCATTGTTGTAGGAATTGTTGTTACCATTTTCCTGTCTCTGGGGCAGGAAAATGACGTGCCCATTTCTTTTTCGTAACCTCAGATTTTATTTTATTTATTTTTATTTTTTACAAAAAAACATCAACAACAAAAAAAATATTTTAGTTGTGACATCTTACTGGGACAGTTCAGAATGAATTGCTCTCCATCAACTTTAAAACAATGATTAGCACTGCTTTAATGCCACTGAACAATACATGTTTTCAACACTACTCACGTTAACAGACTCCTCAATAGAAGAAACAAAGGTTAACACTATGAGTAGATTATTATTGTGACCTAAAGGTCACCATTTCAAATTCCCAAAACATATAGAAAAATGTATGAGGAGGGAATGGGATGCTCTCCCTTTGCTTGCTCTGTCAACTCTTGTAGAATTCCAAACAGGTTACAATATTAACTTCAGTTTTTTGTTTGTTTGTTTGTTTGTGTACATTGGCCTGTGTTAGTCTTACCAGCATCTTTGGCCCACTTCAGAATGGACGTGACCTCGTTGCCCTTCTGAGTCTTGCAGACTCCGTTGCGAGCTGCTGCGCTCACGCCGATGGTGTTCAGGTTGGTTTTCACTCCACATAGATATGCTGTGGCTGTGGCTGCACTGTCTGGGATCTGGAAGTCCACACTGTAGGTCTGCACAACAAACACACACACGAGGATGAGACTGAATAAAATATACTGTTGGACAAAATATGTTTAAACATTAATGTTTCCTGTCAGGGAAACTGCTCTTGTGCCAGAAAATAATAATAATAACAGAGGAAAAAAGAATATAATAAGAAATTAGCAAGTGGCATTAAGTGTGTAATCTATATGAACTGCAAATTCATCTTTTAGATAACTGCATACATGCTTTAATACCAATTCTATTCCTATAAACAGCTGACTTATTGTACACAGATTATTTTTCAGTATCATCTTGGCTTTTATTTCTTTAAAACATTTGACAAACTCTTATTGAAATGCTACAATAAATTTGAAATGTATTATTATTCTGCAATAATAATGGAATATATGTTAGGTGTGCAGAGTAATAGCAGAGTATAAAAAATAAAATAGCATGTTTTAGAGCTCAGAGCTTATTTGGCTTGAAAGATCCATCATATCTGTAGTTTTAGCTTTTAGCTTTTCAATGCTAGCCATGGCTATATCACCAGCTAACTTTCACTTGAAATAAGTCACTTAATTTAGCTTTCCAACATTAGCTGATTGTGTAGTGCAGTAATGTGACAAATTGTACATTAAGTTTTCAAGAAAATTATATATATCTGTGATAGAATGGTGATAGAATGTATTTACATATGCCCCAATTTGTTCTTACAGTCAGATTTAAGCCTCTATTTTGCCCAAATACACTGAGCGTTGGCTCTGTAGGCCAGTATGTGTATTGAAATCATGTTGGTTGTGATGAAATACAAATTCACAGAGGTATACACTGTAAATGCTTGTACAAATCCAAGTCCCTACATGTACACCCACACATGTACTTATACATCTGTGTATCAAGTTGAGAGAGAAATCCTAACTAAACTAACTATAGATATGTATAATTTGATATGATGCACATACAGTTACAGCTCTCACACAGCAGATGCAGCACCACCAGGCTGATTCTGCTCATATTCTATGGATAGCAGGTGTCATATATTGTACAGAGTGTAAAGCCTCATGAGACGTGATTTTATACACATAGAATTGACCTGATTTGACTGTATGAAAAATTTGTGACAGCACCCATGGGTGTTCATGTGCTATGGTTTGCACAGTAAACATGCAGTGGGTTATTCATGCATTATACTGGTGAATAGATACAAATGCACTTTTCATTTACATACTTGTGTACAGGTACCTGACGCATGTGTGTGTGGGAGTGTGTGTGTGTGCGTACTTTAACCAATCCCACGTTGGGGAAGGTGTCCATGGTCATCACTGTCTCCTCTCCTGTCTGGTTCTGAAGCTGTCCCTTGAGGATCCGAGCCGCTGTGTAGGTTGTGATTCCCATGCCTGATGCACGCACACAAATACACATGCGCACACACTTTTATTCATTCCATCATTTTGATCGCCAAACAATCATTTCCTCTGTTATAATTGAAATAATTCTCTGTCTCTCTCTCTGATGTGTTCAGGAGTTTATTTCTTGTGAAAATGAGGCAGGAAACAGTGGGCCCAGGTGGCAAAATTACTTCAAAAGTGGGTCAGGCAGTAATTCCTGATTCCGCTTGTCATACCTGCTCCGTTAGGTGAGGCGTCTATAGAGTTATTAGTGTGAGGAAATGACTGTGTTGTGTAACTTACCATCTCCAAGGAAGAGCAGGATGTTCTTGGCAACATTGGTGTTGAGCTTTCTGTCCAAAGCCGACTGCAACGTCTTCCGTGCCTGTGACCTCCAGAACTCTGGGTTCTCTTCCTCAACTAGAGGCAAACACACACATCAGACTGGTGTTAGTCCAAAAATATTGGCGTTATTGGTAGTATTGCTATATGTTGTGGTACTGGCGCACTGTTTTTGAAAAGTCAGATCAAACCTTACTTTGGGGAAAAATTTGTAGGTGTAGAAAAAAAAAAGATGAGCAACTACAGCACAAAATCTGCAGATTCAGAATCACACATCTCACTACAGATATAACTTCATGCTTTGAACAAACTTTAAACATATGTGACAAATATAAAGAGACAAAAATCTGTTCTGTGCATCCTGCAGACATCAGACATCAGTGTGAGCAGAATTAAAAACCCAGCTGAGTGCTCTTTGCTCAGGGACTTGAATGGGTGTATTAGCATGTTTGTTTGTAACAGCAGCTGTCATACCTCTATCACATGCTTTTTTATCTACTACAGCTTGTCTCTGTGGGCTGTAACAGGTAGTTGTTTTTTTTTAATACAGTAGTCCACTAACAAGCTGTAAGTGCTGATAGCAGCTAGTTACACAACTCTTCAAGTACTGAGTGTGCTGATTTGAAAAGTCTGGAAGCCCCTTACAAAATAAGTGGGTAGGAAAGTGTACAAAAAGACTACATGAAAGATTGCAAAGGATGAAAGGTGAAGGTAGAAGCTGAGGAATCATTAGGAAGGAAAGGGGAGACTGAAATGAGGGCACAAAGTGAGAGGGAAGGCAAGTCCTGAATTGGAGATGATTAAATTTTAAAACAGCACAGAAAAATAGAAAAGAAGTTTGACTCTAAAAAGGTGAGCAACATACATCACGCTCAGCGTTTTCAGGCCAAAAGAGCTGGTTTGGGTGAAAGCAAGGGTTTGGTAGACATACAGAAAGAAGAAATGTGCAGATGAAACAGTTATTTAAATACCAATGTTGGATGAGGTTGAAATAGCTGTTGGAATGGAAACAGCTGAAAGAAAGTTGAGGTGTGAGCACAGAGACCTGAGAGGGCTGGATAGAATGTCAGTTGAAGAGAAATAAATGAATGATATGTAAGCTGATGTGTGACCACTGATGGAGGCTGAACGGCTAGATGAAAAGAAAAAGATAAAAGCAGTTGAAATGTCAGTTTGAGTGTCAAATCTGAAAGCGGTTGCCAGTGGAAGACTAATCGGTTCAAGTGTTAGTTAAAAGGTAACTAGTGAAAGCAGCTGCAGTGTCAGTGTAGGTTACTGAGACATGAAGGCACAGAGCATAAACCTTTACCTTTTAGATTACAGAGAAACAGGTTTTTAGTTGAAAGTGTTAATCTTAATGACTATTTGAAAAGGTTCTAGGATGGACAGATTCTAGATGAGAAGAACATTTTTAGTTTCCCTAAAGTTTCTTGAAGAAAATAGAAATAACCTTAAATAATAGCAACCTAATAAAGACACACTGACTATCATAACCTTTTTTACCTTTGGCACTGGATGATCCGAAGGCCACCAGCAGAGAGAGAGCCAAGATGGCCACTCTTGTCGACTCCATGACCAAGTTCAGGCTGGAGACGAGCTCCTCTAAAACTTCCCAACAATCACCTCCTCAACTGAAATAATGCTTGTCTCCAATCACTCCAGCTGTCAGTCATCTTTAACAACATGTCATAAATGCATAATGACCCCCAGCCCTTTATGACCTGGTACTGAAAAGACTTGTGATTGAGTTGGAGCTCAAAATAGGTTGAAAAACGTATACAAATGCAAATGTAGCTATATCACTAGAAGAGTAAATGGAGCTGAGATTAGTACATTTGATCCAGTAAACAGTATTTGACAAAGTTTAAATCTGTTAATAATTAATTGAAGGATTTAATTATTAACAGTAGTTAAAGCTTTTATGATAGCATTTCATGATAGTGTTTATGTAGGGCATTATTTATGACATGTACCAAACAGCTATGGAAAGAGTGAGAAAGACAGAGTCCACTGGGACTGAACTGAATGACACAAACAGGCAGCCATTCTATTTTTCAATGAATACATTAGCAAGAGAAGAATGTTTGTATTGACAATCATGTTCTGTTTGATTGCTTGTCCAAAATTTCCCCATCACTGACACTGGGAGAAAAATAGGTAACGTGGCAACTGATGCAAAAGTGCGTTTCACGTCTTATTCAACAGATAACATGCGTCACACCATTAATGGGACATTTATCAGAGCTAATTTTATCACCTAATGTTCCCAATGAGTGCAGTTTAGCCTTGCAGATGTGAACAGGCTATCAATGACGGGGTCTCTGGATATTTTTCTGATATGCAAAATGAATTTGCTAAGAATGAGAAAGGTTTATATACTTTTCGTAGCACTGTAAGTGGAAACATCCATCCATCCATTATCTATACCGCTTATCCATTAAGGGTCGCGGGGGTGGGGGATTGGAGTCTATCCCAGCTGTCATTGGGCGAAAGGCAGGGTACACCCTGTATGGATCGCCAGTCCATCACAGGGCCAACACATACAGACAAACAACCAGTCACACCTATGGCCAATTTAGAGTTATCATTATTAACCTAACATGTCATGTCTTTGGACTGTGGGAGGAAGCTGGAGTACCTGGAGAGAACCCACACATACACAGGGAGAACATGCACACTCCTAAGTGGAAACAGTTAGATCTAAAAATATAATAAATTAAAATAAATAAATACATACAGAGAGGATTCAGTATACTGTATCTGGCAATCTCTTAGGTATGACCCTCATTCATAATGATGAGAAAGGAAAAGCGTGTGGGGGACATTAAAAAAACAACAAATGGGTTTCAGAAGGAGAAAACAGAAGTATCAAAGTAAAAAAAGAAAAAAGAGTGGCACACCATCAAAGCAGTCAACGTCTGTGAAGCCTCACATTTCATCAGAATCTCATTGCTGATGCATTTTGGTCAGAGGCTTTCCTCAAAGACTGAGTCGTGTTAATGTGGAAGACATGAAAGACCCAGGATCAGACTCCCCATCTAATTTGTTGATTTTATTTGATAAAACCCTCAGCTCTGTGCTATTCTCTTAAACTATTTCTTTTAATAAATTTCTGGTGTTAAAAGTACTATTAAATCTTTGCTTTCTAATGTTTTCTGTAGCAGGTAATGCGGTGTCCTCTGTTGTGTAACTAATGCTGTAAACAGACATAAACATTAACTGTTTACAGTGAGCAACATCATGATATTTTGCTGATAAATCAGATCATTCATAAGCAGAATTTGAGTATGAGTATGCTGATGCTAGCTCAGGGTTTGTGTTTTTAGAAAGTTTTGCAAATTAATATTTCTCTTATTTACAAAGGAAATCTGAGTCTTTGCTCCAAATTCTGGTCAGGTGCTTTTTGTTTGCTTTAATTATCCTAGAGAGGTGTTGAGAACGTACTAACTAGGAGTCAAACTGTGGCAAATTTAATTGCTTGGACGTTGTTTAGAAAGGCACACACCTGTGTGCATATACAGTTTCAAAATTCATACTGCATGTCAGGACAAAAACCAGGCCATGAAGACCAGGGAACTCTCTGTAGAAGAAAGAAAACTGTGGTGAGGCACAGATCAGGGAAAAGGGTATAAAACCATTTCTAAAGCTCTGAGTGTTCCCAGGAGAACAGTGGCCTCAATAATTGTGAAAAGGAAGTTTCAGTTTGTTTGGAACCACCAGGACTCTTCCCAGAGTTGACCGTCTGACCAAACTGTGTAAGTCTTAAGGAGCAGTCCAAAGTGCTTTATACTATGAGTCACATTCACCCATTCACACACACATTCATACAGCACCACTGTATATACCGCACAACACTTCTCTAACACACAGATACAGTGACAGTACACTGGGGCAATTTGTAGTTCAATAATAATCCGAATAATTTGCTAATTAGTACTACACACAGTAGCTGAAGCAGATGGGAATATCATTAGCTTAGCAGGCATTTCATGAACCAAAGTAGAAGTAAAATCTTGAGCTAATGGTGGCACAAATAGAAAAGTCAAGGGATATTAGGTTGGGTCATTAGAATTAATCCTCTGGGGAACATGATTGTAGAAAATAATGTAATGCTACATAGAAATGAATTTTCCACTCATCACCCAAAACAGGAAACAAACCACACAAAAACATGATTTTATTTCTGAGCACAGCTAATGGAAGTAATAAAAATATAAATGGGCATTAATAAGAAAAAGAAAACAGCAGATTAGTGATTATAGAACATAACAAGTTCTATTGGATTCAGTGGAGTAATGGGAACATTTTTCTCTGTAGTTGTTGTAGTAGTCCAAACTCCAAAGGCTTTTATTCAGCAGGGCAACTTAGTGACTGTTTGTAACCTGTTTTGTGTGTCCATTTGTATCTGACTGCTCTACAATCTGACATGATTTTTATTCATTTCTCATTTAATTGAATTACTTGGTGTTACTTGTAAATTGTAAACTACTACTACTTGTAAATTTCCCCACTGTGCGACTAATAAAGGATTATCTTATCTAACCTTACTTTTAGTAGAAAGTGGGATTTCTAAATAAATGTGACCTTGACCAGACTCTGTCCCCCCCTCACACAGTCAAACACACAAACCTCAGAATGCATGAAACCTGACTGCAGCTCTGTGCTGAGGAAGCAGAGTGTGACAGTTGAATGGATTGGTGTGGTACACTGCGTGGCGAGTCCAGCCGGCTGGCATGTTGTCAATGATGCTGGTGAAAAGACCACACTGTGTCCTCGCTGGTGTGGGTCTCAGCACCCAGCAGGATGGCAGACTGTTGAACACACCCCGCTGCCATCTGCTACAGAGTTCTGATTCATGATGATAGGATGTAGGCGCATTACTTTACTGTACATACGGCGGTGTGCATTTTTTGTGCAACTGCAGTGATCCCTGTGGGAATGAATGGGTCATGGCAGCAATTAGTTATTTAAAAGAAAAAAGGTCAAACATAACAAAACAGGCAATTCTAATGTTACAGGAGCTTTGAAAGGATAAAAGAATTAGCTGAGATTATGTCTGTATGCAAAATATGAAGCTGATGCTAAGTATGAAGCTAACTTAATGTTAAGCTAACTAGTTGTTAGCATAAAGACTTATTTCTGCTCTGCTGTGGATGCTGAGGTCAGGGTAAAGAGGTGTTGTTCATATTCTATAGTAGCAAAGAGGATATATAATGAGCCTAAATCCCCCTATATGCCTGGAAATACAGTAGCTTTCAGTGATGGTAGGTGGTCTTGAGTGTCTGAGGGTGTGGGGAGGTCAAAACAATCAAGTCGTCATTTAAACTCTCCACAGTTGGCTGATTGGTCATTTTACAGGTGCTTCCAGGCGTAGTCCACTCTCTGAAGATGTTTTACAGGCTAATACCATGTAGTTAAAAATGAGACTGTGAGATTTAGGATGGCTCTGTGTCACGTTTTCAGTCATATTGTCCTGTCTTTGTCCTCTGAAGTGGGTAAATATTGTTGAAATGGATTTAACCACTGGAATTTCAGTCCTTTGTCCAAAAACAACAACAACAGCAGTTATAGAGGTCCAACTTAGTTGTAAGAGCTTTAGACCATGAAGTAAAAAAACACAATAAATACAACTGTTCATCCTTCAAACAGGTTTATTCTTTTTCTGGGTCAAAGGGGCTGAAGTCTCTGTTGAATATTGAATGTTCGGCCCAAGTGTCAGCCAGAATGTTCTTCTAGTGAGCTCAACCGTACCTCTGCATGCCAGGGATAACACAATTAACTGCATGGGTCAGGAGCTAAAAGGTGTGTCACTGAGTTGATGTTTAAATTTAAAATGTTAGGTGTGATTTTTTTATTTTCATTATCTCTTCACTTACACTATGTATGACAATGGAAAACAGAAACAATAAGAAGGTGCAGAAATGAAATAATATTATACTGAAGAATTGACAGGCATCAAATGAAGTGGTCATTCATGGAGCTCAGATGGCTCTGTGATGACTGTTCAAACAATTTAATCCAGTCTTATGCATCAGAAACGTGACACAGACAAAACAGGAGTTTTGCTCACTTGTTTTCGCACAAATTGAATACTTAAGTGTCGTCATCAAACTTCATGGATCCTTATTATTTCAGAAGACATGTTCAAGCTGCCACCAACACTTACTACCATACTGAAGGTGGGTAATAGATATGCAGTGCAATGGCCCCCTCTAGTGTATTTGAGATGGTAAGTACTCAGTAGTTCTCTCCTAGTATTTTGGTTTTAGTAACTGTAAATCCATCCATCCATCCATCATCTATACCGCTTATCCGTTAAGGTCATGGGGGGGCTGGAGCCTATCCCAGCTGACATTGGGTGAGAAGTGGGGTAGACCCTGTACGCATCGCGAGTCCATCACGGGGCCAACACATACAGACAAACAACCATTCACACCTACGGGCAATTTAGAGTTATCAATTAACCCAACATGTCATGTCTTTGTACTGTGGGAGGAAGCTGGAGTACCCGGAGAGAACCCACACAGAACATGCACACACAGAAAAACCCTGGGCCAGAACCGGGGCTTGAACCCAGAACCTTCTTGCTGTGAGGCGACAGTGTTAACCACTGCACCACTCTAAATGTGTTTGCAAATTTATAAATGGTTGACAATTTCTATGCTGAAAAAGTCTGACTCCAGTATTTCAGACTCACTGTACCTAAATTCTAGGTCAACAAAAATAGATAGAAGAAGGCTTTGAAACACAATTTTGACCTCTTTATATAAACGCTTCACAAAATACTGTCATATAATAAAGATTATATAATAATATAAAATAACAATAGCAATAAAGTAGTTATATTGTATTATTATATAGTGATAGAAGTAATATAATACAACATAATACATGTTACTTCTTATATTACCACTCCCTTAGTGATAATACTAGTAATATATAACCAGGGACTAATAAATGTGCCAAATACTGTGTCTAAGTAGGTAGGTTGGTAGGTAGGTCTGTGTGTGTGTGTGTGTGTGTGTGTGTGTGTGTGTGTGTGTGTGTACCGTTGTCAATTACACATCACAAAAGGCAAAAATATTTATAGATTTTTTAAATGGAATATTTGTTTATGGGTTTGTTTGTTTGTTTTTTGTTGTTGTTGTTGTTGTTTGTGTTCCCAGACCTTCATCCATGATTTCCTTTGTGCATTATGCTGTGGCCCAATAGTGTTCTGTTCATCTCTAGCACACTCAGAAATCAAGCATTTCTCAGTATGTTTGCTGAGGTTTTGGGGTAAACTTTATTTTGGCACTTTTGCCGTCTGAACAGGGTGCACATCTGAAGTCCTGCTAACATTAATATGTAATGTGGAACTGGGACACAGGAAAAGAGCACACAGCTAGGAGTGTGTTTGCATATTCTTTGGATTTACCTGCCTCAGTTCAACCACATAGCAAACACAGATGAAATCCTACAAACACTTCAAACACTGAACAGATGTGCAGAGAGGGGGGTTCTATAAACCATTTAAAATCCAATAGCACGCAGCAGATGCAGATTAGCAGCACTGAGGAAATGTATTTAAAGCCTTCTGCAGATGGGTTTAAATGGTGTTCCCGCAATATGCACAAACCATCAAACAGATGTGCAGTCTTCAGCAGGTGTCAAACCAAACTAGGAATTAGAATCTCTTCTCCATACAAACCTTCTGCTCAGCCACTTTCATCTGTGTTTGAACTGAGTTCATCTGTCATTAAAATACATTTTCATCTTATAACTGACTTGAATCTGTGCATTCATCAGATTTACAGCATAAGAGTTGAAACATGCTGATCCAGATAGGAAAAAGTAGTAGGAATGTCATGTCAGTGAGCTCTCTGAATATTTTCCTTGTGTAGAATCTGAAGTGTACCTCGCCTGCCTGGCTGCACCAAATAACAATAGCCTGTGCAAATATACTTTAGAAGGATTACATGGAAAGGAATGATAGGTTCACCAGTGACGCAACAGTGTGAAAATGTCACCCGGAAACTGGGTCCAGCTGACTGTGATACTGCAGCCCAGTGAAAGCAGGTTAAAGATAAGGCTCCCCCCTCCAGGGCTGAGCGTGTCAACAGGGAGACAGCAGGTCTTGTAACAAGTGAGATAAGCTGATAAGGGCCGTTTAAAATGATGACCTGACTCTGGCTAAGGTTACACAAAGGTTGAATTACAGCCTACAAAGTTTTCTGATGCAGATCCATTGTGTGAAGTGCTACTGAAAAGAGAATGACCAGGTTTGGGTTGGGTGTTGGCTTAAAAGGGAAACTGTTGAGAGGAAGACGTGACTATGTAACAGAGCTCTGAGGTGATCGAAAATAATCAACCACCTAAAAATGGTCAAAGCGGAAATATGGGCTGAGTCGATGGGTTATTTTATATCACTTGAAAAACAAAAGTTTGCTGAGCATACACACTCTTTTGGTCCAAGATGCATTTTGGAGCTGTTCAGCACAACCACACTTTCTATTTGTGGCTGGTGCTGAGTGTTCAGGCGAGAGCCAGGGAGTGAAGCCCACTCCCCTCCCCAGAACTGATATTTCTGTTACAGTCTAGAGACTTGAACTGGCCACCCTCTGCCTACTTTAACACAGGTATGGGTTTATTCACAGATATGGATTACATTTAGTCTTTCTGGTAAAAGGCAGTGACACACAGGGCAGCTTTTTGGAAACCTGGCAGCAGTGCTAAAGCAGTGGTTTCTGTGTTGCTGCTTCAGAGTGTGGTGTTGTTTCCAGGAGAGTGTCCAGGCAACCTGACCTGCATGTCTTTGGCCTGAGAGAGGAAACCGGAGCATCCAGAGGGAACACTGGATATTCACCACCTTTCCCTTTCATTCAGACAGATGTAGTGTGAAAGCATGCCAGTCTGGTTGGCACATCACTGATGCAGTACATGTCTTTTTGATTTAGACTACCCACATCCGCTCTTTTTTCCCTTTATACCCAACATCAATATTTTAACCTTGTATCTGGCAATTTCTCTTTATTTCAGTATGTTTTTATGCAGTACACTGTGTTATATGTTACCAGATACAGACACTGAAATGACTGTATAGAGCTTTCACCCTTAAGATACAGTAGATTAGAAAATACTGAAGTGCTTTCTTTGAGCGGAAAATACATAGTTAATATCTGCTCAAAATGCTGCGTATTAAGGCATTTAATCACACCATATGTGGCTATATAAAAACATCACTATATTTGGAGAACATCCAATGATAGAACCCCATGGCAGTCGTAGCCAATTCCTCTGCAGATTGATTGTTGTGTTTCTTGGCTGTTTGTCCATCTCTTTGGCCAACTAATTATGTGACCAAATACTGAAGGTTCAGGGATGGCCAAGTCTTATTTTGTGGAGTTCCCCAAGAAATCCAGCGCTGTGTCTCCTGTCAGCGTGAAGCCCAGTCTGGAGATGACATCACAGAAGCTTCAACTTGTTTTTTTCCTACAGTCTGCTGTAGCTAGCTACCATTTACACAATTTCACCCAATGACCACAGCTCACTTCCTCATGGCCAGCTAAACAAGGTTAGCCAACAGGCTGTTTGTCCAAATACACTGTGCCACAGAGACTGGGAGTACTATCAAAATCCACAGCAGTATATTTATCACTCTGATACATGTCATGAATTTAGACTCTAGTTCAGGGGTACTCAAATACGAGTCTTAAAGGCCCACTTGCCAAATGTCTACACTTCCAGGTCCAGGAAGGATGGAAAACAGAGTGGGAGAAGTGCCTCCTTCATTGTGTTACAGACAGCCCTTGTTTGCATCAGCTTGTTTTGTCAAGTCTTTTTTAATTTAAGCTTCGAACTCTTATTAACTCTGGCTACCGGCAGCAATAAGGTGTGTGTGTGAGATGACATGATAGCAGTCTGTCACTTGTAAGTGATCTGAGACCAGATGCATTGAAATTTTGCTTCAGGTCCAAATTAAATTGGATTTCAGATGATTTGGACCAGAGCTCGCCCCTCGAGTCTGTGGGCTTGTTAAAAGTCAGACACAAGTATTGTGTTTCAGCTTTTCAGACTGATGAGAGAAACGATTATGAGAAAGAGGGTAGCGCGGAAAGAACACTGGCTTCATAAAGCTTTAGCCCCAGTGAGACCAGGCTTCGTCTGCATCTGCTCCACAGTCATTAATGATATAATGCAATTTTAATTACATACAGACACCTTTAAACCCCCTCATGCACCATGAAAACACATCATGTCAGTAGCATATACTGTATAACAATAAATCCACACCAGTGCACTTCATAGAACTTTCTCTGAGTGTCTGAGGAAGCAGCAGCTCCTGCTGACATCGTACAGAAGAGGCATTTTGCTCTGCTGTGAGAGAACGGAGGGAAAGGAGCATTCATGTCACAGAGACTGACCTCAGTGCTGCTGTCACAAAAGCAAAAGTATGGATTTTGTTTTTATTTGCAACAATCTTTATTATCTCTTCCAGTTTTGGATGTGAAAAGAGGCATTAATTTTCTTTAATTAAATATCTTTTTAATAAAGAAAAGCAAAAAAGTATTTACAAATTTTCAATTAAATGGTAATCAATGACTTGGGGTGGATAATTACAAGCACCTTCTGCCAGCTGAGGAGAGAAAATATAAATACAGGGGAAAACTGCCACTTTGTTTCAGAGGTGGGGAAAATTACATTAGCATTTTTTTTCTTTGAAAAAAACAAAACAAAACAAAAAAACTAAAGAAAAAACAAAAAAAATCCATCATATATTTACAGAACTCTCCTGAAATGCATTTCCACTCATGGAAGCAGAAAAGGCCTTAGGATTCGTACTGTTAAACTCTACTTTTTTAAAGTCCTTTTTCATTAAAGTGGATTTTTGATGTATACTTTTTCAAGTTTCAATAATGATATTTTGTCTTTTTAAAATCCAACAACAGGCTTTGTTAGAGGGTGCAGCCGTGAGCCCTCGCTCTTGCGCTCCCTTTCAGTCCACAGTATTTTTTGAAGCGAGGGAAACAAGTAAAACAGACACATGGGAGGGAGGGAGGACAGGTAGGGGTTTGGGGGGATTGAGTTGAGGGGCGTCAGAGAAGCATCGTCGCCCCCCAGCAGCAAAACGGTTAATGTTCATTGCCCCTCTTCTCAGTGACACCATCCTGTGTGTGAAATCCTTGGAGTCCACAACCGTTACTTTAACTCCTGTCTGAAATGTCCATTAGACAGCTCTCGCCACTTTTCTTTGTAGTTTTCTATTTTATTATAAAACACACACTCCAATCATCCAATGCCGGAAAAAAGGAACAAAAAGCTAGCGGTCTACATAAGCGCGTCATGTAGATCAAACACCATACATGTGACATGACAATGTTTCTGTGTCATGTCCACATGATAAAGGATGAAGTCATCAAAAATATAGACGTGAACAGCCTTTTAAAGTTTTTTTTATATCTGTCTTAAGCAAAGTGTCTTGAATAGTGTTGCCGTGGCGAGGAAAAGCCATTTGAAAACAGGAGATAAACCTAAAAAAAATAAAAATAAAAAATAAAAAATAAAAAAAATACTGAAGGAAACAGCATCATCTCCCACGGCTTGTAACTTCTCAGCATTCTCTCTCTCTTAACTATTCTCTATTTAATCTTGTATTCTCAATTATTTCAAAAAAAGACATTCGGTTGCACAAAGAAAAACAAAAAACCCCAAAACAAAAAAAATAAAATAACATGATCGAACGTTCGATCCATAATACAATCTCTCCCAGTTGAAGAATTTTTTTCTTGCTTTTTTCTGTTTATGCAGAAGGATTTTGCTGATTCAGATTTTTCTGAATCATCCACAGAACATTCACTCTCCTCAAGGATCCTCTCTCAACTCCCACCAGTTCTCCCAGTGGGGGCGGGGCGGGGGTGGGGTCTAGCTGTTGTCGGACTCGTCCTCAGCCTCGCGGAGCCAAGTAAAGAAGGCAGTGACAGACTTGAGGGCCACGCCCTTGCCCTGCTGCTCGGCGGGGTCTTTGCTAGACTCCCACTTGTAGAAGGCCTCCTCTTTGATCACATCCTCATCGTACAGAGTGTCAAAGAACATCCGCAGCAGATCTGATGGAAGGAAGAGGGAGTCAGGAAATGTTCAGTTATTCAACAGTTATACATCAAAAAGCTTCATGAGAACCTATTTATCAAGATTTACATCTGTTGTTATAACTTTTGCGGTAAAATACAGACATTCAGCAGAAAAACAGATATTTAAGACATCTGAAAGTGGTAGCAAACGTCAGATATCACTGGTGAGTATTTGAATGAGCCGCTCACTGGCAGGTTGCTCCATCTGCACCATTAGGGCCTGCAGGGCGTAGAGAGCCTGCAGCTCCTTCTGCTCATCCTTCAGGTATTTCTGCAGCAGTTTGGCCCTCTGCTTGATCTGCTCACCATCCACCTTGTAGGGGTTCTCACCTGCACCAGTACACATTAGGGAAACTCCATTTTACAGGACTGTTGTACCATCTGTGAGTTATAACTGACTTGACATTTCCAAAGTGTTAAACTGGTCTATATCTGCTACCTCATTGGAATACTCTCGTACACCTTTTTGTCTTATCTTCACATTCTTCACATGAGGAATGTGAAGAATGTGAAGAGGGTAAGTTGACTCACAGATGATTGCTGACTGGCAGATGCAGGTCATCAGAGCTCTGACAAACATGTTGGAAGAGGTCTGCTGCTCATCTAGGTTGGCCTACACAGAGACATATCTATTACCACACATGCACAAAACTGGAAGCAATGTGAACAGCTTCAGTCTTCCCACACAGAAAAAAGAAATCAGCAACAACAACATAATACTGGAATCTGCAACTTCAAAAGACGGAGGAAGAGGATAACATAGCAGCAGGAATACAAACCTCAATCCAGTCAAAGATCCTCTGGTTGTCGGCCTTGTCCTGGATCAGTCGGTCTAGCTGTTTGCTCAGCTCGGCGGAGCTCAGCTCCTTCTTTTTGCTCTTCTCTGACTCGTCACCCAGTGTGAACTCCACATTCTGCAGACAGACAGAGGCATTGTGATTATCTTTTCAACTTTACTCTGTTACCTCTACCCACTCAAGCTCTCACTGAGTACATGAAGCAAAAACTCACATTACATGACCTTTATCTGACCTCAAGAAAATGGCACATTCTACAATCCTGAACTTTAAGATGCACTATATATATGCTATATATATGTGAGTGACCTCTCACCTTTTCTGTCACAAACTTGTTGACATCTACATCCTCAGGTAGGAAGTCTTTCCACCGGAGGCCGGCCTCTCTCCACATTGTGCCTGCCTTTTTATGGCTCTGATAAAGAGACACAAATAGTTGTAGACTGATGGACACACACATGACTACTGATCACTTGCGTAAAAACTGGGTGGACTGTGAGCCTCTGGTGTTTGCATAAAAATGTCAGTTTTCAAAAACCTTTACAGGCCTTTAGCAGCTGGAGGAATGCACTATTACATGTGAAACAATATAGATGATGGAGTGTTTTTTCTCACCATTCCTTTGCAGAGTAAAGTGAGGATGTGGACCAGCAGGTCTCCAGCTTTTTCCAGAGGGATCAAAGGCTTTGAAATCTCCCTGGAAACCAAATGAATTAACAAATTAAAAGTAACCCCAAACTTATTTTCTCTGACAGATTTCCCTCCCTAACACACTGAGGGCTGAAGAGGTTCCAGGCACCAACCTGAAAAGTTCTCCCATGGGGATACCTCCCTCATGGAGCATCGGAGTGATCAGCTCTGCCAGGTACAGCCAGATGTGGGGGATGTCTATTGCCATATCTTCAGCCACCTCTAGGATTTCCTGAAGCCTGAAGAAACAGTGCACAAGTTTCAATATGTATTCAAAGATTCAGGAGTGAAGAACAAGTTCAACATTATCAAACAGATGGGGATTTTCTGGACTAACTACAGTGGTTTAAAGATTTCTCAGTTCCTGCAGCTGCTTAAAAAGTATTACTTCTCAGAGACTAGTTCACAAGCTATATCCATCATTTCTCCTGAGGATTCCTTAATTTTAAATCCTGCTGTTATAAACACTGTAACACTTAACACTTAAAGCTCTGAAAAAATGTATCTCACAGAAGAGCTTAGGTCTTACTGAATCCTCTTGGCTTTATTTGTATTTTGTGAAACCACCGTCTCTGAGGCACCATACTGACCCTTTATAGTACTGCTGTGTTGGCAGGATGCCGGTCTTAATAAGCTGGTGCAGCAGCAGGCCCATGTGCTCCCTGGCGATGGTGCTGCGCTCCAGCGTGGACTCCAGCCCATTTCGTACAAACACAAAGAGCAGCTGAGTGCTGTTCATCTCCTGCACACACTGCAGCGCCTCCTGTTGGGACAGAGACCGACATATAGGCAGAAGTAAGTGTAAGGTGCTACATGACTCTCATCTCCTTCTGCTGCAGCTTCACATTAAAAGCGCTCAACTGACAAACCAAGGGGTGACTTTTATTGTGAAGCAGCCAGAGGAAAAGCACAAAGGTAAGAAATTATCACAGATATCAGTGCGTAAGGTTTCATTTCATTTTCAAACAATTCTGTGTCAGTGCGAACCTTCATGTCATTGATATGGAGGTACTCCTCAATGATGGCTGTGGACTTCTTGTCCAACTCCTCCTCGGTCAAGGCAGGCTTGGTGGGGGTCTGGGATGGTGGAGGGGTGGCAGTTGTCTCCCGCTTCACTGTTCACACACAAAACACAGAGGAAATAAAAATCCTATTATGGAAATCTGATTTTATGCTAAATTTTCCCAGGAAAGGTATGATTTCCAGTTTTCCTGTTGTAAAGCCTTTTTTTGGGGAGTATAGTATGTAGTTCAGAGTTAATAGATACAACAGCTGAAGAAATTACATTAAGATTGTTTAGAGGGAGATTTCTAGAGAGAAATATTAGATATATATCCAGGTATATCAGAGATTTCTATCCCTAATATGGAAGACATTTTCAGATTTCAAGTTTCTACATCTACATCATGCCATGTACCATTCTCTTTGCTCCTGGCCCTCTCTCTGCTGCCTCGGTCTCTGTCGTCTGTCATACTTGCTACGCGGCGGACAGGATCGGCAGAACCGCGCTGCTCTCTCTCGCGGCTCCGCTCTTCGTTCTCGCGGCTGAAGCTGCGTTTGGTGACCTGCAGCCGGTTGCGATCACGGTCGTCCCGTCTGTCATCTCGTCGGTCAAAGCGGTCGCTGCCACGATCAGAGCGGTCAAAGCGGTCACCACGCTCTCGACTCGAGCTGTTTCTATAGAGGGACAGATGGAGAGCAGAGTCAAGGAAAGATGACACAGATACTGAGTGCTCATTGTAATACATACACAACAGGAAACATTTTAAATGATATCTGTGTTTTGTCAGGTGTAGAAGCTGCCTGTTGCATGTCCCGTCCCTCACCTCTGAGGAACTCGTCTGTCTGAGTCCAGTGAAGAGCCTGAGGAGGATGGAGGCTGCTGCAGGGCTGAGAACCTGTTCAGAGTGCTGGTGGTTGGACGGCTGCCTGACTCTGAGCCTGGGGATGAAAATACACACATAGCACATGTTGAGTTTCAGTTTTAAAGCGTCCAACTAGATACTTTTAATGTATAACCACATCAGCCTGGGAAACCTACCAGAATCTGCAGGTTTGGCACTGGTGCCACCGCTGCTGCCCTTACCCCAGCTCCCCCATGTGCCTTTACCTCCTGGGGCAAGCAACTGATTGTTGAAGTCAAGAACAGGAGTCTGAAAGAAAAGGCTGATGGTTAGAAACAAACTATCTGCTGAAGTTACAGACAGGAAATACCAATAATGGAATTTTAACAGATGTCTCATGTCCTATTTGAAATATCCTGATGACAGTGTGTTTGTGTGCAGTGATTACTTGTGATGCACTTTTTGACCATGTGAAAAGCAGCGCTCTCCTCCTACCTTAGTGATTTTGCTAAGGCGAGAGGTGTCAATAGGTCGGTTCTTGGAGATGGGCACTGTGTTCCAGCCCTCGTCCTGGGGAGGAGCTCCACGGCCCGGAGTGTGAGGGCCCCCACGTCCGCCAGGACCTCCTCCGCCCATCCTGCCTCCTGGGCCTCCACCCAACTCCTTCTTGGAGATGAGGGCTTGCTGCACCTTCATCTGCTCCCTGTGCTCCTCTAGCTCAGCCTCTTTGTGGATCTGGTCGATGGTCTTGGGACCCTGGTCACCTCGCCGGGGCACCCAGTTGTTCTGGCATGGGGTAGGGAGAGAGATGGAGAGACATGATTTGTCTTCAAAAAATGTTGGATGTTGAAAAATACATATTTTTTGAAAAAAAAGAAATAAACAAATATCCATCCATCCATTATCTATAACGCTTATCCTTTAATGGTTGCAGGGGGCTGGAGCCTATCCCAGCTGACACTGGGTGAGAGGCGGGGTACACCCTGGACAGACTGCCAGTCCATTGCAGGGCAAAATAAACAAATACAATATACAAAATGTAAAATAAAATAAAATAAATAAATAATATAAATAAAGATGTTACTGTAATTTTCACAAAGTCTAACAACATGACTCAAATTGTTAATTAAGGTTAATTGTTAATTGGAGACTAATCACACTAATGTAGTTCAAAAGTATTTCTTGATTTGGCTGAGACAAAGGCATATTATATTATTTGTCTCTTTAAACTGATGACACCGGCTGCCCTTTATGACCATGGTGTTTCTGAGAGTGACCAGAACTAAAAGAGATCAAGAGAATGACATCCTAGTGACTCTTAACTCTTCTCTTCAGTTTCTGCCATGAAAGGAAATAACACAGGATAGTGTGTGTTTCACAGTTAAACTGGGCCAATGTGCTGACTTGGAGCAGCTGATTTTGGCTTGTAAAAACACTGAAGGCAGCAGGTTTTGTAAAATTGAGTGGGCAGTACTGGAAGCCTAACTACAGGACTGCAGCATTCCTTCAGAGAAATAAACTGATGCAACTAGACCCAACTGGCTGTACAAAAAAAAAAAAAAAAAAAAAGGACTGAAATAAGGAAACTACCACAAGACACAAACACAAAGTGACAGTACTACATACTCTTTTTTAATGAATTTGTGAAAAACACATAGAAGTAAGAGTAGGCTAATTAACATGCTACTAGAGGAGATGGTTTTGTTTTGGCTGAAAAGCCTGTTGTCTCAGCCTATGGCACAGAGCAGCTCTGTGTTTAAGAGCTGCCCTACATTAAAGAGCTGAGGAAGACATTTCTTTCTTAGCCCATTTATGAGACTCACACAGGCCAGGGCTGAAGGACCAGTGTGGACACCTCTGGGGCTGTAAGTAGGAAACCTGCACATTCTCAGACAATAAGGAGTGTGACATGTCCAACCAGAAATGCCAAAACAAAAGTAAAAGGCAGTAGTTGAGAGGAAAAGATGAATCCTCAAATTTAGCTGCCTTAGTGTAGATGTCATCTTAAACACAAGACTCACAGTCACAAAACCAGAAACTATCACATTTATCCTGGAATCCAAACATAAAAAGCAAGAATGAGCACTATGAGACATGACAAATATTGTGATGAACATGCCAATGCAATAA
Source organism: Lates japonicus (assembly GCA_033238685.1). Lineage (NCBI taxonomy): Eukaryota > Metazoa > Chordata > Actinopteri > Centropomidae > Lates > Lates japonicus. The sequence continues at coordinate 3,045,760 of BRZM01000015.1, read as the reverse complement.
AAACCCTGGGAGAAACTGATCCTTCAGTAAAAAGGAAAGTGTTAAGCAAACTGTGACATCATATTTCCAAGTAATATGGTGCAACGCCTTGTTGAATTCTGTTGAACTACTACGTTCATTGTCATATTCTGCAGATATTGGTCTACCTTGGATATGGAGTTAAATTGTAATAATGTTTTGATAATTTCTATATTGAATGTATTGTGACAGAAAGGATTAGCAGTGACAGACCATCACCGGTCATTCCATGTGGTCTGGTTGGTTCTGCTTCCAACCACTAAAACAACGTACAGTTTTTGACCTATATACGTAAAGTAGCTCATTGTACACAGTGTGTGTGTTTGTGTGGCACCTATGACTTACCCGTCGAAGGTCCAAAACATCCTGCAACATGAAGCGGATCCTAGAGGTGGTCTTTCTCTCCTTTATTATTTTCTCCATCTGATTGAAGTACTGGTCCATACGGGGCTGAACACAACCACAACAGTTTGGTGAGTGTATCTTCTACATTTTAATTACAACTTCAAATTAAAACCTGATCAAACTGCACATGGATATGTACATTATGTGCAAGCTTATGAATGCTATTTCCACTTTAACCATATTGTACCTTGGCCTTCTCAAAGTCTAGGTCCTTGCCGATGGTGGATAATAGTCTACACAGGCACTCTAGGGACTCCTCGTCATGGTTTTTGAGCAGCTTTACAATGCAGTCATGCATGATGACCTCTGTGAGCATTTTAAGCTTGAACAGCTCACCGATGAACTTAATGTTACCCAGTGAGCGCCTCCTGGCCTTGTCTTTAGCATCTTCTAGCTCCTCAATGAGCCGCTGCTTCTCCTCCTCCTGCCAGGGAAAGATGTTGCATGTATTGAGGATGAAAAAATGGAAACTGCAGAGGGAGGGTGGTTTTCTTTATATCAAAAACTTTTCAGATATTTAACACAAAACAACACAATTCAAAATATAAATATGAAGTTGTCAAATTTTAGATTTAGTTTAACTATCAAATTAACTTCCTTAGTGCATAAATTAAGAACCCAACCCATATTTCATAAGGCATTAGTATACCCCTGACGCAGCCTCCAGCTCCTTCTGTTTCCTCTCGAAGATTTCATCGTCATCTTTATCCTTTTCAAACTCCTTCTGGCATCGATTTAGTAGCAGCTTGCGGAAATTCACAGTGACTCCCGGCTTATCTGTGGTTTGGACTTTAAGCTGCAAAGACCAGAGAACAGGGATATTAGCAAAGAGCAAGAAAAGACAGGGTGTAGGGTTATGTAGCACAAGTGGCTCCTCAGTTCCTCAATCCCATCACTTAGATCAGTGGCCCAGACACGTGGCACTAAGTTTAGGTCATCACTGGAGCCTGGCAGAGGTATGTGTAAACTAGGACTACCATGGTGAACATCACTGCAAGAGCACAGTTCTGTTTGTTACCCACAGTGCCAAGGAACAAAAAACACCACCAGCTATGGGTATCATATTATCATTGCCCAGTTATTTCCGAGGAGTTATTGTTATTAAGTGTAGGCTTTATAAATGAATCAAAAAGGAAGGAACACTTCCACTTTGTATTCTTTAACTGAGCCATTTTCCCCCATTTAAGAGGTTTCTGGTCAATATCTAAGTTCAAACACCTTCACAGACCTCACTTAGAAGATTTTGAAACTGTCTATCATTTCCTTCATCCCCTGATGCTGGAAGCATATCTGTAATAGGTCTATATGCAGTAAATTGATTTTCTTATCACAATCCCAGCTTTTATTAGCCTGTGGTAAAGAGCCCTGGGGGTGATAAGATGCAATGCCCCAATTTTGTTATTTTTTAATATCAGCCATAGGATTTACAGAAAGACAATTACAAATGCTCTTCATATTTTAGCCCCATTTCGACAATTATGTGTTCAACAAAAATAAAAACATAAATACGTTTTAAAAGGAAAACAAGAAAAAGAAGAAAAGCAAAACTAATCTAAAAAATGCTGGGCTACATTTGGCTTGTGTGCATTTAGTTTAGTCTCCAATATATATTCTCTCTGCAAAATAATGTGAGACTCAAAACATCCCCATGCAGGCATATGCCTTTTGTGTGAGAAATGCAATTTACTCAATTTATCATTTACCACATCACATCATAGTAACATGGCTTTGATCACTGTGTACACCTGCACCGCAAGTAAACACATTAACCACAAAAAGTCTTAAAGTAAACATTGAAGCTTATTCAACACATAGTTTCATATCGTGTGTGGCACCACTTACCCCCATAAGGCAGCGGCACATGTTGGCATAGGCCACCGAAAAGTCTGGCTCAGAGATGGCCTTTTCGAAGGTGAGATCTATGACTCCTTTCAACCTCTCCTCAGTGTCAATGGTCAGTTCTGTCACCTGTTTCATTAGTTGTTGAAACTTTTGGGGGGTCAGTTTGTTGAGGATGCTGCGGACCCGTTTAAACAGCTCCTGGGTCTTGATCTGCTCTGAATCGTTCTCCTCTGTTTCCTCTCCTCCACGGCTGCGAACAGTTTTCTTCACTGAGGGTTTCCAAGCCTTCTCTGCCTTGTTCAGCTGCACGTCGTCACTGAGTGACATGCTAGTGATGATTTTCCTTGGCTCTTTCCTCTGGATCTGCTGAGAGCGTCGTGGACCACCGACTCCGATTCCCATACCCGGAGGCTGGAAAGAGAGAGGGGAGGAAGAGACAAAGATGTAATTTCATCTCTGGTCTATGATCTTCATGACCATCACAGGCCTGGAATGTGATGCGAAGATTAGATTTAAAAAATGTTAACTTACTGGTCCTCTGCTTCCTCCTCCCATGCCAGGCCTGCCAAGGTTGGCAAAGGAGGGTGTGAAGTCAGGACCACAGTTCATTCCTGGTAGACGGCTTGGGTCAAGTTGACGCAGAGGGGTCTTATTAGCCTGAACAGAGAAAACAAATAGATAACAAAAGTGAAACAAGGTGGAACCCGAAATAAATATTCTCCAAGATCCTTAATCACATCCTATCAATGTTTCTTTCATGTTAAAAAATATAACAAAAATAAAATACCTCATGACTCAGAGGATGCCATTTTCTTTACATACAAGGGCTCAATTGTCAAAAGCAAGGCAAACCAAACAAACAGAATTATTAAGATAAATCATTTAAGTGTGAGTGGTTGCACCTTGTCTAGGACAACATCACTGATGGCTGGTAGACCCTCAGGTTTGTTCATGCTGGCTGAGATGAACTGGAAGCCCAGAAGGAACTCCCTGTCATATTTCTTTTTCTCCTCTGGGTTAATTGGCTTCCATTGTTCTGAAACAGGGACATAAAACAGAACATAACCACAATATTCTTCTATTGAAGACACTTGGGAACCTCTTTCAAATTGGTTTTCTCCTCAGCATCAAACCAGAATCAAACAGGAGCACTGTGTCATAGGTTTTACTCTCCCCACAGAGCCAAGTAGCACTGCAGAGGGGAGGAGAGTAAAAGATTCTGGGTCAGTAAAACTATAGATGCTGTCATCCCCCATAATGTCCACAAGGGGGCAGACAGACTAGCAAATGAATGAATGAATGACTGAATGAATGAATAGGCATAGGACAATACATGTGATCTGTATTTTGTGTAATACAAAGTACATCTACAGATACATTTAAATATTTTGTGAGTGACAAACTTACTCTCTTAAGCTTTGGCTGTGAATACACATGTACCATTTACTGTTTTTTTGGCAGGTATATGAAAAAAAAAGTTTCATGACCTACAAATCACCTGAGTGGCTTATTGTTTAAATATACAATTTAATCATATAACTATCGTTTTCCACTGAACTCTCGTATCAGCAGGAGCATATGCAGGTAAAATGCCACTCCCTCATTTTCAATGAAGCAAACATGAATGTAGTAAACTGACACATAGCAAACTCATGAATATAAGTGAGATAAGATCAATGTTCAAACTGAATGGCCAGTGTGGGGCACTGAAAGGAATCAAGGTTCAGAGACCCACCCTCTTTGTATTGGTACTTCTTGTCAGTGGCGGTTGGCTTGGGAGCATCTGGCTGAATATTCTCAGCATCCAGCTTGTCCTCCTTATCCTCCCAGGTCAGGTCCGCCTCCTCTGGAACAGGAGGGGAGGCAGCAGGGGGCTGAGGCTCTGGTGTTGGGGCAGGCTCAGGCTCTGGTGGGGTTACTACCTGCTCCTGGGTCATAGATGGGAGAGGGATTAGGACAGTCAGACTGCAGGCTGGTAAAAATGTGTAAAATTAATCAACCCTGGGAGGTTTCTTTAAAATCCAGCAATAGTGACGTTTAGGGGTTGATCTGAATTATACGCTGAGTCAGGAGTTTAAATCACTGTCTTCAAATCAGCAACTGTAGACTCATTAAAAACAGGTAGTAGAAGCACGGAAATGAAAGAATAAATGCATTATTGCACACACACCTCTTTAAAGGCATCCAGGAGGTCTCCCACTGCCTCCTTTTTGTTCAGATCCTTCATCTTTCTCTTTTTCTTTGGCACAGACACAGCAGCTACAGGGAGGAAGACAAACACCATCAGCCTCATCAGTGTAAACATATCTGACAGTCTTGCAGAAGTAGAATATTCTCTATAGATGATGGAAAATGGAGACTATCATATTTGATAAAGGATTTGTGACAACTTGTAGAAAACAGAGAGGGAACAGAAATCAAATACACAAATATGGGGAAGTGACTGACCTTGCATAGTAGTTTCTACAAGGGCAGGGGTAACTGTCTGGGGAGGAGGGATTTCCTCCTTCTCCTCTGCTGTGGAAGGGGGAGGAGTGGGCACTGTTTCTGGGGTGCTGTCAGCTATGGAAACCGTCTCTGCAGGAGATGGCGTCTCTTCCTTGGCAGTGGACTGGGGCACTGCGGTATCTTGCTTAACATCCAGGGCAACCGCAGGAGCTGTGTCTTCTTCCTCAGCCTGTGCGGGTGCTGCCTGGATGACTGGTTCAGCTGGAATCTCCTGGACAGCGGGTGCAGGTGCAGGCTGGTCAACAGGTGGAGTTGTGGCTTGGACAGCGGATGTAGGCGCTGCCTGACTTATGGCTGTGGAGGTCTGTATGACCGGCTGCTGAATAACATCAGGCTCAGCGATGGGGCTGTCGTCATGCTCGGCTGCACTGATGGCGGGGGCCTCGGGGTCTTGAGGGGCTGGCAGCGGCAGGCCGTTAGGAAGGCACAGCTCCTCAGGTTGTGCAATGGGAGACTCCAGAGGAGCCTCCAGGTGAGTTGGTGGCAACATGACCGACAGTCTTTCTGGCTCGACCAAGGCAACACCGTTAGTTGTGGAGGGAGGGGCAGGAGGTGTGTCCAAAGAGGCAGCTGCCTCTTCTGCTTTATTCTCCAACTCTTTCTCCACCTCCTCCTCCTCTTCCTCCACTGCTGCTTTCTTGTCCATTTTGTCCTGTGCAGTAGAGGTGGACACAGGGTCAGGAAGGGGTGCAGGATAAGCCGGCACCTCAGGTGCTGACTGAGGGGTTGGAGTGGGTTCCCTTGGAGATGGGGGAGCATCCATCACATCTGCAGCAGGAGCGCTGGGTGCAAGTGTGGAAATAGTGTTGAGAGGAACGTCCTCTGATTCTGATAGTAGAGGGGGCGCAGGGGGCTTAGTGTTCGTGTCAGAGGACGTAGCCTCTGTGGGGATGGGGTCACCCTTAGAAAGTTCAGGGGTCTTTGACAGAGGAGGAGGCGTAGGTTTACCTCTGTCATCTGAAGGTTCAAAAGTCAGACAAACAATGATATTAAGACTGCTGACAATATGTTACATATAATACTCCATTTCATGAGTTCATTTATATTTTTATAATCTACACGTATTGGGACAATGACAGCAAATGATTTCTTTTCACTTTACAGACTTAGAATCACATTCACAAAAAACCAAAGGAGAAAAAAGGAGAAATGAAACATTAGGTCTGTGTCAGTCCTAATTGTTAAGGTGCTAGTATACTCATCAAATGCTTGTTGAACAGTTTAAACACTTCAGAAACCCGTCCCCCTTTGAAAACTGCCAATTACATATTCATACCTAAGTGATTGGTCAGCTGTGTGAAGGTGAGATAGAAAGCAAAGATTTGAACTTCCCTCAACAACTCTCTCCTCTTACACTTTTTAGACTACTACTTATCGCCACATTTCAACACTGATTGCATTCTGCCTAACTTTATGACAACTTGCTTCCCACCCTGTGTTCGAGAGTGCCCATTCAGAACAGCTCTAAACACTTCTAATGTGTCTGGACAAGAAGTTGTACAAACCAGTCTTTTTCTAGCATGACCAGCTCCTTCTACATTCCCTGGCTTATTGCCTGTGGGTAAAATAAAATGCTACACAGTGCTACACATTTTCTTTAGCTGTCTGACAATTGAATGAGATTTTCATCAAGACACTAAGAAAAAAAGCTGCCTTCATGGACATCACTTGATTTCCTGGTTTGTTGTTCCTACAGATGAGAAACAAACATGCACAATATACTTGATATTGTCCAGGTTCAACTCACAAGTCCCTACTGTCCAGCTGCTGTGCGATATTGCTTGGTGCCAGTGTCTGTCCCTGCAGGCTTTGATTCATAATGCCTTTATATCCAAAGAGTTTAACCATTACAACAAGGAAGCTCACAAAATGTCGACTTGTTTTCGTAATTGGGTATATTCCCCTATAAACCAGTTGCTGTAGTAAGCTCATTCATGAAACATGAGGTCATACATAGCAACAAGGTCAAACCCTCACTCCCTCTTAGCTTAAAGGTCCATTTCTCAGTAAAACATGCTCTCAACAGTAAATCGAGCTAAAGAGGAAACCATTAGGTCGGAACCTTAAAGTGTCATTTTTAACCAGTAAGATAATTCAAGTTGAGGACTCTCGTGCTCAAGTTTAATTTAAGACCTGTTAAACAGCTGAATGGAAGCTAATGACAGTTTTGACAATGAGAAAGTAAGAACATGTATTATTCTTTATCTATTTTGAAGTATTTATGCAGCACAAAATAAACTGCAAAAATAAGATCCCAGATACATATACAAATAAAACAAAAGGAAAAATAAAACAACATGTTATAAGCAGTATTAGCAGCTGAGGTAAAATATGAACAACACTAAAACGATCATTAGGAGATTATATTTATATCTCTGTGTGACTGTGTTCAGGGTTCTGTGTATGTGGCACTCACCTGGTCTAACCAGTGCTGGTGTAGCGGCAGCTGTGACGCTCTCACCGTTGGCCTGCGCCACTGCTGTACTTTCTGATCCAGATATGGCTGTCTGTTGGGAGACACACACACACAGCAAATAATGAGTTATGGCCTCTATAGTGAGGGTAACACCAATTTTCCCACTTGAGTAGGAAAAACATGGTCTATATTTTTTGTTAGTGTTGTCACTTAACTTACATTTTTCCCCACATTTGAAAAAAATGTATATGATGGATTCTGGAAGAGTAGGGAGTGTCTATGTAGCAGCAGTGATAACGGTGGGATAATGGTGCTGTAGCTCACCTGTGGTGGGGTTGGAGTAGAGCCACTGCGGCCCCCTGACATAATCTCCTCTGTAATGTCTCGACCTCCTTGGTTAGGGTCTCTTATTCTGATCTATGGAAGAAAGGGAGGAGACCAGCTGTCAAGGAGCGAACAGAACTAGGTAAAACAAGAGATGACCGAAAGTAGGGAAGTAATAAATCTGCAAGGTAGGGAGAGCTCTTAAGTAATTTCTCTTCAAATGAAGATGAGTAAGCAGAAAAAGGAGGAAAGGGTAAGGAGTAACATGTAAAATAAAAGTGGCCCTCCCATGATACGCCTATAATCGTCAGCCTTTTCTGCGTCCTCCCTTTCACTATGACTCGCTAGCTGCCTCTCATTCAATGAAAGCTACATTTCTCACAGTCTGAATACTGAGGCAAACCAAACCCAAACACCAGCCGCCATGCAAATTCCTCTGCTGCACAACTGAACGTGCTTCAGCCTCTTAGTCACCAGTAAAACTGTCCGACTGAGCAAGAATCGAGAGTTCACCACCTTCAAGCCAAATTGTCAAACAAATTCCTCCGCTAGTTTAAGTTGTGAAAATGCCTGACTAATAAAGGCAAAACACAATCAGGCTTGACAACAGACAGCTTTCCTGTGTACACACACAGCACTCAGGCAGAGGGGGAAAAAATAGAGTGAAAATCTGATCACTCACTCATAAGGAGTGCCCATACATTGCAAACACGTGTTTTCTAGTCAGCACTCTTTTTCTCTCACCCACACTCTACGTACTTACTTTTGGAAGTCAGAGCTGTCATGAAACTGGTACGAGCCAGAAAGCCACTAAATCAAACAACGCACACAGTCTCTGTACAAGTTAACAGTGAGCTGGTTCAACACTTCTCGCTCTCTTGCCTACTTTTGATTTAAAGAACAACAATATTTGCTTGTTGCTACTGACCTTTAACTGGTTCAGTTTGTCAGCAACTCCTCTCCCGGAGCATTACAAACTCTAGCAGGCCTCTCTCATCCTGGGGCTGGAGTAGCTGCTCCAGTAGGCTCGGGGTTGGAGTTTAAACCCCACAAAGCAGGATGGTGGGTAGATAGCGTAGTTTTATCTCGACTTACAGCTCACACACATCCAGGGTGAGCTACACGCCAGCAGAACAGGACAGAGCTGGACCTGACTGTCAGTAAACTAGCTAGCAACTTGCAACTTGACTCACTCCCTCCCTCTCTCATACGCTGAACAGAACGGGGGGGGGATAAAGCGACTGGCCTTGTAAAGCTATGGTATTGGAATGCGCACCCCCCGCCCACAGAGACTAACAGACAGTTAAAGGGGCCGAGTGAAGGAGGGGCAGGCTATGGGGGAATGGGAGGGTTTCCAGGAAAAAAAGTTGTTGTTATCAAATGAGCTGCAGCTAGCACCAGAAACTCCCCCTGTTCCTCATTCTCTTTCTCTGCTCTGTCATCCTGTACACTCAAGTTTCTCAGATTTTTTCTGGCTCACCCCTTCTGCAGAGCAGAGGAAACCAGTACAGAAGGAGAGGGAGAGGGAGGAGGAGCAGGAGGAGGAGGGGGGTGCCACAGCAGCAGAGGAAGACTGGTTGGTTAGCCCTTCCGGCTCAGAAGGGGGAGGAGACCAGTGGCCACGTGGAGCTGAGCTATGTGCTGACATGTCCTTCACCCCCCTCCCCTCTGGATTTTCTCTTTGACACAAAGTAAGAGGGAGAGTGAGAGAGTAGAAAAGTAGGAAAAAAGGCAATTTGCAACGTTACAGCTTTTGCATGTCACCGGGTTTTAAAGAGAGCAAAAACTGCATAGATAGTGGCAGTTAACAACATGGATGGACTAGACTAGACTTAGAAACTCATTTTATAATACTTCCTCTCCTTCTCTGACTTATATGCAACAATGTAAAGGTTGTGTAACTCTGAGCAGGAAAATAGCCATAACATAACTGCTACAACAGAGCCCTGTGTCCTGTTGATGTGTCTTTACAAGACAAGAAAAAAATCTCTACCTGCTCTCTCCAAGTGCTTCACCCTCAAAACCAAGTATGCAAAGCTTGTGGTGTGTACTTTTGCACACACACCTTTATGGCTGAAGTATGAATATCACTCACTCAAGCAGATTTGTGCTACAGTTCTTCAGAAAACTCTCTGGCTATCTTCTTGAAATCACTGTGGGAGTTTTACATTTTGTGTGGATGTATGTGACAGAGACAAGGAGTGTGCATAGGACCTTGAGACCAGTGTTGTAGCACGGCCTGGGCCCATGGGAACGGGCCAAAGTCCACCCCAGGCGACCACAGTCGCTGATAAGCAGCCAAGTTCCCCGGCGAGAGGAGCCCAGACATCATGCAAGTCTTGCGACAAAAGCACACTAAGACCCTTTTCCAGCTAATACTGGTAACAGATTACAGGATTCATACTGTACCAAGCCTTAATATATGAAGGATTCTACATAGAAATAAAGACTACAGATAAGGTCATTGTATTTCTTTCAACGATTTGAAAAATTTTATCAGATGAAGACAAACAAAGATTTAAGTTCCAGCCTCCATAAGGTAAAACAAACTTCAGTCAGTCAGGCTAAAAATCAAACACAAACCCACACAAAATGTGGCAAAAGCTCAGAACTAGCCAAAACCAGTTTCAAGACACAGCTGATGAGCAGAGAAATGAAGGAAAAGCCATGCAAATACAGACACAGACAAACATAGCACAGGTTTGTGCCTCTTGTAATTTTACAAAGACTCTCTCATATGTATGTATTTAATGTATGAATAAAAAAAACGTGCTATACGTGGTGATCAAGGAGATATGTCACTGTGGCCAAACGAAATAAGTTGCATCTTGTGAAACAGACTGAAACACATCAGTGTAGAAAACAGAATATTTGTCATTCTGACTGGATAGAACTGGATTTCTCTGAATCAGGAAATGTCTCTGGGAAAACTAGTGGCTTTTATTTGTGACTCGCCTGTAACCATCAGCACAGAAGTCTCAAATGTAAAAACGATGATTACATGAGAGGCACAAACTGGGGCTTCAGTTCACAGAGAGCTACCACATACCAGGCGAGGGCCATCTTAGAGAGCAGAGGAAACACTAGACATACTGTAGAACTGGGGAATATGTCGTACAGCAGCTTAGTCTTACAGAGCACCAAGTTAAGGTCGACTTCACCACTATCTATTTCAAACGGTGAACTGAACCCTATGTCCAAACTCAAGAATGATTCTAGAATTATCTTCAGAGAGATTACAACACAACAGTTCATCTCAATACCATCAGGTCACTGGGTTACTGTGGGGAAACAGTATTACCTCTTAATATTACTGCACAGGGCCTGTTAAATTAAAGTCTTTTACACTTAAAAGGTAAATTCAAAACATTCATTTTCCATATTCCTCATTCACATTCCTACAGTGACTCTAATAAAGTTAGTATTCAGAAAATTACTGGTAAAACTGGTAACTCGGACATAACTTTTATAACATCTGCTTCTTAAATTAAGTTCCATAATGCAGAAAAACTCCACTGATTTCACATTGCCTCACCAGACTCAACATGAACAGTTGAAAAAATAAGGTAGACATAACCTTCCTTGTCAAAAATGTAATGCCTACATTACCCACAATGTCACATAAAAATGTCTTAAACTATCTGCAGTGGAGCCCTTGACAGGACGTTTGCTCCAAAAGCTCTAAAAGTGTTAAATCTGAACCGAAGATATTTTCAGTTTAGCATATGGTTACTTAACTAGATAAGCAATGTGCCAAACTAACCTAGAACAATAGAAGTAGGCAGATGTGAATTGTTTAAAGCTCTAATTGAGATGTTAAAATGTCAAATTTAAATTTAAACGCCAACCCATTTAAATTCACTCAAAACAGCTTGCAAAGTAATATATACAGGACCTGAAGCCAAACTATTATATTGAGCCTTTGGAAGTCCAATTATTTACTTTTTGAGATTATTTCAACATACAAAACTACGGTTGTTCCAGAATGACCTTGTACAAGAGTCTTGCATTCATGAGATTCATTAAGATCCTACCTTTCAGGTGGAAACTTATACATGTGTCCCATATTTAAGTATATTTTTTGTTTTGTGATTGATATTTTAATATTCACCGGCTAACAAAACTTGCTGGTGACATTTATTCTTGTCTTGGCTGTTCTACATTATTCAAAAGGCATTATTTACGCTAGACATATAAACTCACTGACATCGGGGTGAATAGTCAATAGCTGTACTGAGAGAAGATACTTCATTAGACACTCAACCTAAATGTTATCTCATTTGCTGCTCACTGACTTTACTTAGTCTCTTGCATGATCACATGATCATGCATGCCGTAGCAAACAGAGAAAGCCATTACATTATCACAACATACAGTATAAAATGGTGATCAAACTTTTTTCTATCATTCAAGATCCAAAAATATTGTTTGGCTTTTAGTCTGCAAAAACTCTAGGATATGCTGCACATGTAGATGTCTGTACAGATTGATCAAAATTATCAGAGGAACCTTGAGTTTATCTCACAGTAGGTGTTTGGGGCTGGGATTTTCTCATGGCTAGAAAATACAGATATGGTGTATTCACGTGGAATTTATATAAAAGACTAGTTTGAGTACCTGACTCTAATAAACAGTTGCTGACCAAATAGAGCTGATAACATTTTCCATTTTAGGGGAACTGTTCTTTAAAGTCTGAGTTCCTATTAACACTTCCACCATGTTTAACAATATAAAAGCCTATTCTATTATAGGTTCACTAATGGTTCATTCTGCTAACAAAATATCTAATTACTTGATATATGAGGAAACTATAAGTCGATAGCATGGAAATGTGAACTGCATGTGTGTTCTCAAAGTTAAAATATTATGGTACAAGGGGTGTAACATGTTTTGTGTTGTGGAATAGTGACTGTACCTGTTTGCGTTCCCGTTTGGTGGGGATGTGTTGGGGAGGCTGAGGTGGTGGTTGCTGCTGCTGAGGGGCAGGGTTCATAATGACGGGTGCCGCCTGCACAGAGGGGGTGAACTGAGGCTGGGCGGGGTAGTAGGCCCCTGTTGTGGGTCAGATAGAGAAAAGAATGTAAACCAACACATACTGGCTTAATCCTATACCCATAACTTGAAACAAACACTAAGACAACACATAAGCTGTGTTTACACAATGAAAGCCCACATCACTAATGTTCTGAAAGTCATGTTAGGCTAATTTGAGGCAGTTAGACAAGCTGCATCTAAAATGTGAAGGTTTGATTTCTTGGGGATTTGCAGCCCAACAGCTGCAGTTTTATATCCACTGCAAAGTTATAATGTCATTACAGTGAGGTAACTGCACTTTTTTAAGTACAAAAGTCTTTTCACAGCCAACTGAAAATGTGTTAGGCTTAGATTTACATTTTAGGCATCTATCTAATGCTCCAGTAAAGAACAGCTTACAATCCGTGTAAACACACTTCAATTAAACTTCTATTCCTAGACTACAAAAACAAACAATGTTTCAGTTTGTGCTTAGAGTCAAGACAATATTCCTGTGAACACTGTAGAGAAAAGTGAGAGAAGGCTTGGAAAATATTTAAAAACCCTATCACAGCAGCATTTCATGGTTACTGTCACAACAAAATTGGGCAGAGTAATCTCAAAGCATGAAGTTATGGTTAATTAGTGGATAAACAACTGAATAAATAAATGAATGAATAAAGGTTTGGAGACTTAAAGGGACAAATACTGATCATTTAAACCCTGTAATGACATTCTGACCAACTCATCAAGAAGACTGTGGAACAATGTGATTAAATGCCAGGTCCAAAAGGTTTGCGTAAACCATGCTAGTATGTTCTTTACCTGTATATTGTTAACAGTTTGAAATATGTGGTTTTTCATGTTCTGTCATACAGCCAGACTATTCCAGCGAAACAAGGCCATGCACTGGGAACCCACAACTGAAAAGCTGCTTTCCTGACAGTACCTGCTGTTTATCTCGTCATCTTGCTTAATTTGAGCAAATTAGACCACTAATGAAGGGCTCCAGCTAACAGCTAAAACAGTCATGTCCACTATTTTCCCATTTAAGCTATAAATGTGAAAAATAGTAAAAAAAATAAAAATAAAAAATAAAAATTGTTAAGAAAAAAAACTGTTTAATCCAACAAACAGCCCCAAAAACCAAGAATATTCAGTTTACTAAATCATCAAAGTTTCACATTTGGGGCTCTGTAAACAGCAAGTTCTTGCCATATTTGCCTGAAAATGAAACAATTTACTCATTATCAAAACAGCTGATAATTAATTTTGAAGCAATCTTGTCATCTCAGCTCTGCACTTGTGCGATTTTGCAGCCCATGTTTTCATGCAGCCCAAGTAACAAGTGACTGAAATCAAGTATCAGGTGATTATAATTAAACATTTTCTAAAAATACGTCAAACTGCAATTGCCTCATTTCTGCCGAGCCCTTGTCTTATTGCTGCTCCAAATATTGTAAGTAATGCATCTTAAGATTCCTGCAACTATTTGCTTATCCTCAATTACTGTAGCACCAATTAGAAATCCACTTAAACTGACACCATTGCCTCAGAGTTCAGAGATCAGTTTCTAATAGTGTTTTTTCACTGACTTTGTATGCTCTTGTTCCATCTCAAAATCTCCCTTCGTGTTGTATCTGGATACAGACGTTAACCACAGCAGACATGGCACCTGGAAAGCACCACAGGTAGGCCATCAGACCATGACACAGCAGTCTCTCCCTCTGCCAAGCCATGAATTGGTTTCTCTTATTTCTTAAGGCTATAGATATTTATCACTCTCACATTTATCAGGACAGCTGCTGCCAACAAGACCAAGAAAAAAAGTAGGAAAAAAAAGTCACAAGTTCAAAGAACTCCTATTCGCCTACCCAGTCAATAATGTCAACAAGACATCCAACCATTCAGTGATATTACCTGGCCTTGTAACTGGCCTCAGCTATAGTTCAGAACCAGTTGTAGCCCAATTTCAAAGAACTGGGGTATTAAGGTCGTCGGATTGAAGAGGCCTCTCTCTCAGCCTGGCAGTAGCTAGCTCCTGCTCTGCCTCTCTCCCCCTCTGCATGCATTTCTGTCTAACTCACATTACTGAGTCTGCATTGTTGACCAGGAGCAGCACAGCCTAAATATAGTCAAAAACCCACACCGTCTGGGGGGAAGAGAGCACGCAAGAGGGAAAGGGAGGGAAGACAGACAGAGAGAGGTAGAAGGGGAGCATGCTCGAAACCAGTAAGCCAAAAGGCAGAATGAGACTTTTCTTGGACAGTGTCCCGACACTGTAAATCAGAGGCTTGAGATATGACTCACAAAGTGCAGGAGATTGAGAGAGCAATGGGAGAATGGGGCTGCAAAAAGACACACTGTCTAGACGACACCTACCCTCAGAGTCCTGCTGCTCTTGAGACCCACGATTCCCCATGCTGAATGCCTGCTGAAGGCAAAACTGCGTACAGACAGAAAAAGGAGAGGGGGTTTCTGTTCAAACCCCCTCTCTGACTTCTTCCTGTCCTCTCTACAGGTGCCCTCTCAGAATGACTTCTTTTAATGCTCAGCCCTCCCTCTTCCAGCGTGTCTCCAGTTTGCTCCTCCCTCTGACCTTCCTGATTCCTCCCTGCCTTTCACTTTTTTTTTTTTTTTAACCTTCCTCTCTCCCTCCCTTTCCCCCTCCAGAGTGTACTGGCAGGCAAGTTAAACTGTTCAGTTATGTCATTTAGACTGGCTCTGATTTGGCTTGAGACTTCTCTATCTCTCCACCCTGGGCAAGTGATCCGATCCATGCTGGTAAAGACTTGATAGTTTACTACTAAGGAGGTGGATTGTGTGTATATACATGGGATAAGTTCAGCAAATCACTCAACATAGGGGGAGGGAGTCTTAAAAATAGTCTTCAAATTCCATCAGCACTATGTATGTGTGTGTGTTTACCTGACTGCTAGAAAAGGACTCAGTGGTCAAAGAGACTGTAAAAGTTAAAGGACTGGGGGATCTGGGGAGGATTAAAGAATGATTTTGTGGGATTCTTACTATCCCGTTATAAAAACATACTGATGAGCACTGTTGGTGCTATGGGCAAAAAGCTTCATCATGTCTAGATATATAGCATATCTGTACCACTTTCTTGCCTCTGCAACATATCATGTGCCTCCGCACAAAGCAAATATTAGCAAAGCCTATCAAAGAGGCCAGAATTTGAGAGCCAAGTCTCATTGTCACATGACCACTTGTTTAGGGTCATATGCCATCCTGATGTCATGACACATGACTCACAGAATGACCAATGTGATACACACCTTCCTACACAAACACATGGGACATTATGTCCCCGTACAATCACAGAAATAAGCAGCATAAATAGCCACACGGCTCTCTCATACCTCCGACAGCCTGTTGTTGTGAGAATAACCTACGTGGGCAACAAATAGAAAGCCACTAAATTAACACTAAACCTGGCAGAACCACACCAATACACATAACAGACATATGAGACATTCTCTGCAAAAAGAAAAGGGCAGGAAGTATTTCAGAGGTGATCAATTTTTGTTTACGTGAGGCATATCTAATTTCAGCAGACAGGCTTAGTACAGGAACAAAAAGTACAAAGAAGTGTTTCCATGAGGGTTAAATTGATGGGGGTTTTCAATAGTAGCTCTTTACAATGAAATAAAATATAATAAATAAATAAACAAGATCATAAACTGACACTAAGGATGTTGCAACTTCGTACTTCCACTTTAGTTGAAGGCTATAGTGGTGATTTATTTCCACTTGTTTGGGCAAATAAGAATGACGCTTTTCAAACTGAGCAACTGCTTTGGGAACATGGAACCCTGAGGTGCATGATTGGTGAGAAGAGAATATAGATCAACAACAGAATATTGTTGGCTGCAACAGAAAAGGGTTTGGGATCTCGTCTGTTATCTAAAATCTATCAAATGCATTGTGTCCTCTAAAACTAGTGTGCATTCCCATCCTCACATTTTAAAACATCACTACACATTAAGCAAAAGGCTCATTAATCAGTCTTACTAACATAATACATCATAACATAACATAACATAATACTGACTGCTGGGGGGGATCTAATGTGATTCCAATGTGAAAACACCTGCGAGAGATGTTTACTTCATACAACAGATGAAATGGATGTAATGTCAGCTCAGACTAAAAAATCTGGTCAGACACAAACTGCCTCTAAATGGAGATAGGGTGAAATTTAACATCAAAATATCCTGTTACACTGATTGTGACTGCTAGCCACACATAACACAACCCCATTCAAGACAACAGCTTATGAGTTTTGTTTTTCATTTCTGGTAACAGTTTTGGAAAACATGCACACACAGGTGCAGAGTGTGCAGAGGTATTGTTCAAGTACCATGCAGATGATACAGTGCACACACTGTACAGTGCAAAGAGCATGACATGGACAGCCTAATAGAAGAGTTGTGTTTTTACAGTCAGGCATTCGGGCCTGTGCATTCTATTGCTGATGAGCTACAGTTTAAACAAAGACAACACATAGTTCAGATGCCTGCTGGTGGGGGGTCAGCAAGTTTGTTTTCAGGGCATCATCAGTTCTTGTGGTGTATTGACACTCGGCCACCTCTAGAGGGTGTGACAACCCATGGGATCAACAGCAAACATGTCTGTAATTTTACTGTGTTTAGTAGATGTGAAGTAATGCAAGTTTATGTCAACAGAATATGAAAGAATGAATAAAAACAAAGCAAAAAGGAGAAATCCCCATATGTATTAATTACTAATGACAGCCACATTTTGTGTGTGTATTATGGAGACATTAATCTGAAATGCTACATAAGAACGATATTTACACTGACATGCTTCAGTTCGTTTTTCTGGTGAACCCTTTTCACTCACTGTGCTTTGACTATGACAGTCAGCAACCTCTAACATTTTCCAGAATACAGTCACACCCATCACTAAGAAAACAATATGTCTTGTAGCTGCATTTCATTATGGCCATATGGTCTACGTTGGCTGAGAGAAGTCATCTCTGCTGATTTCTCCCTGTGTGATGTCATTACACAACTGACAATCTAGAAGGATGTTGCTACTCTTTATTTCTGAGGAACTTAAGCCCAGCGTTGTTCAAAAAGGACAAAAAACGAGGAAAAACATTCTGCCATGTCATCCTCTTAAAAGCAGAACAGCTTTGTGTTTGCATGTTGCATGCAGAGTCTCAGTGGGTACAGTGAGTTAAATTCCTGCCTCTAAACTTGCTGGTCTATTAATGCTTATTTCATATTAACCAAAAGTGTCCTAAGTAACAAGATGAGTCAAAAGCACTGACAAGGCTTTTGAGGTTGACTTAAGATAAAGACACCATTAATTCATAGCAACATCATAGGTCTGTGATTTATTAAAGGTTTTCTGTAAACACTGATATGAAAAGACAAACAGAAGCTTAGGTGTATGCCAAAATAGGGTGGCAGATGGACAAAGCCCAGATTTTTTCCAAAGCAACTGAGACTGTCGCAAACAACCTGAAAAACACAAAGACTACAGAGACTACAGAAAATGCAGCCAAGAACTGAAATGATAATGGAAATCTACCTGTTGAAATCAGTAACTGTCTTGGTTGGGGTAATATGCAAGTCATCAGTACCGTATCACCACTACTGATAACCATGGTAGATTTTTTTTACATTTGGCTATCTTTGTTAGCTTGCCATTATACCTTCCTTTTGTCAAAAACATTGTCCTTATATTCCATTAAGGAGTATTACACCATGTATTTTATGTTGTGGACATGGTAAATTATAGTTTGCTTGGCTCTCTAACTGATTAAATTAAGTGTAAAAGCCCTGTGTAAAAGTGTCTTTTGGTGTGTGAGTGGCTCAGGTGAGGCCCCAGGTAGAGCCTCTTACCGTAAGTACCATATTCAGCGGGACTGGTGCCTGGGTAGAAGCCTGGGGTGCCTGCTGGGACTGGATATTGCTGGGGTGTGGCCACGTAGGTAGCTGACCGGTACTAAGGAAACAAACAGAAGGGAATGTGGAAGATGAGACAGAGAAGACAGGAACAAGGAGAGGGAGGAGAGAAAAAGAACAGAAAACAGAAAAATAGAATCATGAGACAGAGTGATAAAAGCTCTATAAAAAGAAGTGTAAAATAGATGCACAACTAGATACTTTCCCCTCTTTTCACAATAAAGGGCTTGGCCATCATATTTTGTGGATACAATGTATAAAGAATTTATTCCAACAGGGAGTAAGAAATAAAGCTCAATATTCAGAAAGGCATAAGAAATAAAACAGAGCATGGAAATTTGTGTGTGTAGTGGTGGTGTGCCATGTCAGCTCAATTATTTGTACCATCTGGTTTGTGTATAAAGAAAATCTGGCAGTGCCACAAGATGAAAACATCCCAGTTTGTGCCCCCTACCTGTCCCTGTATGAAGTAGGCAGGTCCCTGTGGTGAGCTGGGGAAGGGCAACTGTTGCCCAGGGATCATCATCATTTGGGAGCCCGGCTGGTAGACATGGGTGGGCGTCACGGGGCGAGGGGCGCTGCTGGGAGGGACACCTCGAGGCCCACTGCCAGGAGGCAGGCTGGCCCTGTTGGTATAGTAGGGCTACACAGCAGGCAGGTGAGCAAACCAAGGAGGGAGACGACAGAGAAGTGTGGAAGGTGAGAAAGGGCAGAAGGAGAAAGGTGAAGATGAACAGTGATTGATGACAGAACAAATGTGGATGATAGAGGGAAAGAAAAAAGAAAAGGAAAAATATGGGAAGAAGAATGGGATGGAAATGGGGGGAGAGAGACAGACAAATGACGGATTTATTAGTTACCTTTCTGAAACTTCTGACCTAAAAAAATATCCCCCATGCCCCATTCATGATTTTATCTCTTGGACAAAGTGGAGCTAGCTTGTCCAGCCTAATAGCAAGGCTCATAGTTTGTCCATGAATCTGTGGCTAGACTCCAACTGGAAACATATTGGCCCTGCCTGCCAGAAGAGATAAAGCAGCTAATGCTGGTTCATTCAGAGCCTCCTCATTGACATTCTGCTGCTGGCCTGGGAGCTAACCACCATAGCCAGCAAAATGACACCAAGCCAACAAAGCACAACACTGCCAAATATTAGTCACACACATATGTGCTCCTCAAGAGGATGAGGGAAAAAAAGGAGGGAAAAACTGGAAGAAAGAGGAAATTGAGTTACCTGAAGCGACCTGAAGCTTCCCTTCAGCAGTGCAAACACAGATCACACACAGAGACACATCAAATGGAGGCAACAAGAGGTTGGGAAGAGAAGGATTGAGAAAAAGAGAGCACCACAATCAGTTAGAGAAGGCCCAGGAACCATCCGTTCTGAGCCAAGCAGTGAATTGACATGCAGCATGCAGAGAACAGGCAGAACAGTGAATCCCAATATCCAGACTAAACGTCAACAACTTTAACTGGAAGACAGACATTAATCACCTAGAAATTTTCTTGCCTCAACAAAGAGAGAGTTTGGCATTGACTTGTTTTTTAAATCAAACTAATCACTTTCTCCTCAAACTTTTATGATAGTTGTAAAACACGTGTTTTTGGGTAAACCTTTACATAGGATTTTCCTATGCTCACATTTACATTATGCTTACAGCTATAATTCACTAAACAACAATTTAATACTTAAATACATTCCCACATGTGCAGTAGGTGAAATATTAAATGACAGAATGACATATTGTTAAATATCAATTGTTGGTTATTAATATTCTCTGCCATCAAGCTAATTTTATACCCTTTTAAATTTTTTTGTATTGAGCTGCACTAAGACTCTTGCATGTTTGGGGTAGCTGCCATTACCCTTACTCTTGTAAGTTTCCAAGAATATCATGTATAAATATACAAGGTTATCAACATCAAGGTATTAGGTCAAACCACCCACCCAACCCCTCTGATGTTAGTCAGTTGTGCTGTTAGTACCTGTTGATGTATAGGTCGGGGCCCTGGGGCAAACTGGAGGAGGAGAGGCAGACAGGACAGAGGTTAAAGATAAAAGCACAAAATCCATGCTTCACTCTCCACTGACAGGCGCCTTCCAGTTCTGCATCTTTAAAACTACAGTTAAAGGCCATGATAAAACTCATTTGGACAGTCATAAAGTAAGGGTCTGACCACTTTCCATAGTGACTACTTTTTCTTGATTTGTTTGGCCTGGCATTTTCTAATTTATAATTCTTGAAATTATCAATAACTATAAATAAGACTGTCAACAAAAAGTCTAAAACAAAATATTTTACTGTTTGAGCTCTGAGACATTCAGTAGCATTAAGGAGTAAAAGAGAGAAAGGGGTTTAAATCATGTAGATAAGGCCACTATGAGCATGTAGCACACTAAGCTGTTATACTTTGTGAGGCAGAGCACAAAGGACAGGCTGACACTGATGGCTAAAATGGTGCAGAACTGGTGAGAAGTATGCAAACAGACATGCAGGCATTCTAAGAAATTCACACATAGACTCAGTAGACTATACACTATGTTCTCCACTGGGAGGATTTCAGATAGCAACAGTGAGCAGCAGTTATGCCAAACTCGCACACAAGGACATTTGCAGCATGAAGAGAAGACCTTGACACTCTCTATCCCAGCTTTTTATCCAGATTGGTTTGTCTGTCACTCCTCTGACAAAAGTGAGGGTCAGGAATTAAAATAAACAAAACTTAAGATTTACAATGCACCAGACTTGTGTGAAGGGGGATGAAACAGAGGTGAATTGGAAAGGTGCAGTTTAGCTGACTGTTTTAATAATTTGAGAACTACTGTCTCTGATATGTGATATAAGTACTCTTTTTTGGGGGGGATGAAAGTCGAACACTGTGCTGCAGTGACTAGTGGGCAGGCCTACCTGTCGGGGCTGTGGTGTTGGGTTCATTTGTGGAGGTGGTGGGGTGGCAAACACAACAGAAGGGGGCTGCCCAGAGGAGAATGAGGGCTGCAAGAGACAGGAAGTGATATCAACAGCAGAAGAGTGGGACACAGGAGGAATAGGGAGTGGTCAACAGGTGAACATATACCGAGGACAATATTTGTGTTCAGGTTATTTACTTTTTTCCTATTACCAGCATCTTTTCATATTTACTTGAGAGAAGACAAAGGGCATATAAGTAAGTTCTTTGGAATACACACTGTATCCTAAGTAGGAGGGGTGGCTTTCTGATGTTATAAAGAATACAACAACTATGTCGTGGCACCTTCTGAGACATGGTTGAAAATCTCCACCAAAGAAAGCACATTGTTGTGTGATCTGCTTTTCATTATGTGCACAAAAATGCTGCTACAACAGCCCATTTTCTGTGAGGAACAAAGCAGGATAGAGCAACACGCCCTTAAAGAGCCAATACAGACAGTGAAGTATCAGGGATCATTACCTGTGACAGGCCAGGGGAGGGGGCAGGGTGGGGGGTGGAGGGGGGTCCCGTTATAGCCTGTGGTGCTTTATTCATTTCATGGAGTTCTGCATGGGGAGGCGGATGTGGACCTGTGTACAAATCTGTACAAAGAGAGAATGAGAAGTTAAATAATAAGAAAAACCCAACCATTTCAGAAATTATTGTCATGGCCTACACCACTGTGATGAGGCCTGATGGGTGACAGTGGGTGACAATGTAACACTATGTGCAGCAGAGGGATAGAGTGGGATGTGGTACAGTTTATTATTAGAGAATGAGGTTTACTTGAATACCTCTTCAAGAATAAAATCAACATAACTCAGCCTCCTCCTCCTTAAACTGGAGGGTAAACCCAAACTTAATATTTCCTGTTAACAGTCTCAGCTCATCTGTATACTTACATTTATGAATCCTTTTAGGTCCTAAGTCTGGTTACGCTGAGGAACGGTTTGTCCTACAAGACAGGCAGAGGGAGAAGCCTTGTTACCAAGGAGCATGTGTTGGCCAATAGCACATTTCAGGTTACTTTTTACAGTGTTTACAGTAACTACAACAACCTGATGTTTTTATTTATTTATTTTTTTACTTAAGAGGGTCCTAAGTGGCATACCGAAACAGACAAATATAACAGGTGTTTCTGATTACACAAGTACCAAATTTTACAGTCCAACATGTTATGATGACATTAAGATCATCTTAAGGGCAGAAGATTTACCATATACACATTTCTGATGAACTCCAGTTTGAGATGGCCCACTACAGAGGAGACTCTAACCAGAGTATTATCAATGACACAGTACAGAACAAAACTAGTGACCCCTGGTTGATATTGCTAAAATGTTACAAATGAAGCCAAGTCATTTGAAAAACAGAAATATTTCACAATGAAAGGTCCAGAACTAAAAAACAACTGCACACCTTTCATTAGTGAGATTCTTTTGTTTTTTAAATATTTTTAATATTTGATATTCTATATGTCTGTCTTTATTTTTGATGACAGATTCAAACCAGTCTTGCACAGATCTGTGGTGAGATGTTCATCTGTTCACAGGTGATTCTTTTCAGCTACTCTTTGCTAGAGGGGGCTTGTTGCTCTACCTTATACTTTAAAAAACTCCAAATGTGCTCTGTTGGATTCAAGTAAGGGACATACTTGCTGTCCAGGTCATGATTTTCACTTTTTACTTCTTTAAAACCCCTTGTGTAGTTTGTGCATTATGTTTGGGATCAAACACAATGCACTGTCACATTGGAAAATTCCTCTCCTGCCAAGCTCCTCGAGACTGGAGTTGTCTTTTCATTCAGTATCTGGGTATAAAACTTGCATTCATAGTGCCATAAATAAATGTTATCTCCCCTATGCCCCTTGCGCTCGTGCAGCTCTGTATCAGCACACTTCCACCTCTATGTTTCACAGGGAGTACCGTGCAGTGACTATGATAGTCCCGGCCAGGTCCACACCAAACACACTGGACTCGATCTGATCCAAACTAATTTATTTTGATCTGACCAAAGAGTGTGCTGCCAATATTCATATTTCATGTTCTTTGGCAAAGTTTAATCTTGCAGTTTTGTGAGCAATCGATTTCTTCTTAGATGCCATACGTAGAAGTAATGTCCTTCGCACTTCGTCAGCAGATGCTGAGACACCAATGTCTGCAGATAATCCTTGTGTCAAGTCAAAAGCACTTACCCATCTGTTTTTCAATGCCAGCTTGTATAAGTACTGTACTGTGCGTGGCGTCAGTTTCTGAGGCGGACACTGCGCCTTCTGTTATTGGTAGTATGACTCTCCCTATACCTCCCTAACCTATACCTTCCTAACCCCTGTTGCAACTGTGTTTCAGCTCATGTCCATAAGCCTACTGATGCTCTTGCACCCTGTGATGTCTTTATGAGGTCTCAGTCTGGTTTCTTCTGTCAATTCCTTACCATGTAGAGCCATGGTGCATTAGACAGAACCCAGGCCGGAGGTGTTCACAGGTTATTTTATTACCTTTTTAATGCAATTAACCCTAACTGAACAGCACAGGTGTACAGGTTCCATCTATATGGTGAGCCAAAAAACTTGTCAGTTCTACTCTTATACCCAGAAAGCATCATGTTAAAATACAGTCTGCTCAGAATGGATCTTGATTATTGGTGAACCAGTCAGACATTATTTGTGCCTGTAATAAATATCTACAAAGAGAGGGTAAAATTAAACATCATCTCCAAACAGAACTGAAATGAACAAAGAGAATGCGTGTGTTAAAATCATCTTGGTCTTTGTGGCAAATTTAATTCCTTAATTATAAACTGTAGTATACAGTATATTTACCATAATGCTTGAAAAAGTATTTATGAGGTGCTGTTAATTACCAGAACAAATCTTCAGAGCAAGTTACTGATAATCTGAATTTTTTGCATGTTCACTTATTCACAAAATACTTGAAATTACCTGCTATGACTTTGTTACACAACTTTCATTCTTACAGTTCTGCAAAATGTATTTGAAACTAGAGGCCAAACTGAAGTGAGTTTTGTTAACTGTATGCAAAAGAAACTGCAGCATCATAACTGGATGTTGGATATACGGAGAAGGAAATTTAATGTTTAACTTTGTTGAGAGGTGAAAAGGGCACAAGTGGTACATTTCCTTAACTGAAAAAGAGAAAGGAAATACTAGCTTGTCGGGAAAATAAAGGAAATTGGCAAAGAAGTGCATTTACGTCAAGATGTCTCCTTTAACACTTAAATGACCTCTACCGGTGCATCCAGGGGACTGGTGATTGACAAAGTGACTTGCATGAAAGTTTTCTCATTTAATCCAATCACATTATCACATTTACATTATGATCAATGTCCAAAATCAACTGTATGACAGTGTCTGTGACATTAAAAAAGGTTTTGTGTCACATATAGGGTCACACTTGATGTTAAACCTGTCAGCTCTGCATTATTTATTGCAGTTACCATTTTGACCATCTTCATATAAGTGGAAGATTCCACACTGTGAAAACAGAGTATCTGTTTTCCAAGTCAAGAGATGTGATCAGCAGCATACAGACTGATACCAATGCTCTTTAATCTATCTCTAGTTAAAAATCTGTTTACCTCACTGATTTAAACTGACTTTATTCATTAATTCATTTGAATTATATTGTGGGTTTGTCACAGATTTACAGACTTGCACTGTTACAATCTTATGATAACACTGACAAAGAAACTGTGTTTAATGTCGGGCATGCATGGCCAATTTACAATCCATTTACAGTAATTAGGCCACTATTGCCGACACCAATCTAATGTATCACATCAGTTTGTCTAACCAAACCTGACTTGATTTCACCTGCACCTCCAAGAATATTTTTTTGTTTTCCCACTGGCATACTTCCTTTGAATGTTTTTGCTACTGTACCACCTCTATATAATGCAATTTTTCTCAGAATAGCTAAAACTATTTAGACCATTTTTACACAAAAACTGTCACCCCACTGATTCAAGGGTCATTTCCTGATTCCAGTGTGGTTATCCTCCTTAGGTTATGGTCTTTGCAATAGTGACACATTTGGTATTTATAGCAGAAGCCTACATTATCTCTGCCACTGACACACACATACTCCCCCATTCCCTGATACACATACACACACATACACACACACACAGAGAAGCAGCAGTGTAAAAAGCCTGAGTCATGATGAATCAGGGTGTTTTTTCTTTTTTCAAAGAAGAGGAAATCACGCTGCAGTAATGGTTGTAATCACCACTGTTACCATGACTATCAACACACAAACAAAAGAGGACGAAAAGATAATGGATTTTAACTAAGTGAGGGTTCCCATACTGCCAGATGAAATCTCTGGCTTAGAAAAACACTGAGTTACATCGATGATAGACTCATCCCCAGCGTGCTGGAACCTTAGGGCTTGGAGAACAGCAGCAATATAAGAGAGGGTGTAGATTTAAGTATGTGTAATGTAAATTCTGTCACTGTATGTGTAACTTTATCATTCAAATCTTACTTGTGAAAAACTCATTTAAGATTGGTTTAGAAAAAGAGGGGTGACAAACAGCACTTCAAAGGCTCATCCACAGACAGAAAGACTGTCAGACTGAGCAGGGCTAGCTGGGAGATGAAATGCTGAGTAAACACTCTCAGGGCTAAAATAGGGTCTCAGACTAACAACCTACACTGCCTTAGAGGCTTTACTCCTCTCACTGGTGAACACACTACTTTAAAACCTTTAGGTATTTGGGGAAATGCTTTACCCTGAAGTAGTGAGATGTGGTTGGATTCTTTAAACAACCATTGTGCCAGCGACGCACACTATCAACACCACACAGGTTAGTCTGCAGAACTTATGAAAATGAGTAATGAGCACAAATCCTGGGTACAGTCTGCAGCATTGCAGAACTAACAAAGAGGGGTACCGCATAGGCCCTCATTTTTGCAGGAATCTGTGTTTTTGGGGAGTTATGTGAGCTAATCCAAGGCACCCCCACCCCACAACTAAATCACACACAGTCCAGTCATTCGAGCTGGTCTGACATGCAGCACCGTGGAGATCCAGCCACCAGCAACACCGCTGGTGAAACATGCTCATTCAACGGTTGCATAAGCCTCTGCATGCACTCACATGACCTACTAAGGAGTAGAGGGGAGGAAAAGTTTGTTGAAGAAGTTGGCTGTCATGTCACCTACAGTATAGAGGGTATAACCACTGTGAGTTTGCCACTGTGCAGCCATGATTTAGCCTAACTGTACCCAGTGCAACTTTGTTGTTAAATAAAGTGCTGCTTTCCCAAATATTACCTATACTGAAAGTTAAGCAAACTTTACTTCCTGGTGACATCAGTAAAAAAAAATACATGAGTCACTGGCTTTGGGAGTTCATGGCCTACTGCAGATTTCAAGATACTTTATAATGTCATAATACACAACGCACAAACTGTTTCCTCTGCTATTGCTAAAAGCTTATTGCCTCTTACTTATACTTTCAGTAATTCTTCTGTTGTACATGGCTCACTGGCCTGCAGGCTGAAATAGCAATCTGTACCTGCCACAGAGCCACAGTGTTGGCTGTGGTAGTAACACAGTGACACAAAACGCTCCAGTGGTGGCAGGCTTTACTTCACTCAGCTGGATCAATTTAACTGTAAAACTATAGCTTGAATTTAGGCTGCAGAAAAGGGGAAGCAGCATGTCTGTTAGGTAAAACAGAACAGTGTTTTGGTGAACCCTTTATAGGTGGAACCAATACATTTAGAGCAAATTAGGCCTATACAGAGTCTGATGACCTAAAGAGAGTTATGAACACTAGCTGATGGGTTTCCACAGTGCCATAGTCTGGGTTAAATTCCAAAGACACTGATTAATACACTCCCATGAGGCAAACACATAGCACCTGACATTAGACAATCCCTGTCTGGTAAATACCCACATCTTTTAAAATCAACACTCCCGCTTTATAATGGAAGATTTCTGCTACAAATTTAAAGTCTCAAACCCAATCTGAGAGAACCCTGACAACATCATCAGGGTTTTTTTCTGTCTTTAGAATGATCCCTCCAGAGCCACAGAGGACATGGCACCACTGTTTTCACAGGTTGTCTACTACTCCTCATGACAAGTAATCTTCATATCTAAAACAAACAAACACTAACACAAAGTCATAGCAGCTTAAAAACTAAACAACACTGAGTAACACAGATTTAACAGAACAAACAGTCAATACAATACTGCTCTTTACCACTGCAAATTTAAAACAAAACTGGTTTGCCATTATCATATTTCCAACCATTAAGTGTCAGTGACAAGCACTTAAACACAAATGTGGCTTCAGTCAGACATTTCAAGCTGAGAAGGATGCAAAGACAGTGAAAGTTTAGCTCCAGTGACACAGCATCACACCAGCACAGCCTGTTCTTCCCCCATTCCTCTGGTTAAATAACATTCTGCCAAAACCCACACATGCCCAGACTCTAGCCTTTCGATTTTCACAACAGGAAGCTCAGTAGTGTCCTTATGTCAGGCAAACTGTGACAGCCTGGTTCTGACACATCATGCATTTATCCTGTGAGTGCTCTTACTGCTATTAGCTTCATTCATTCCCTGTGGCTAAAGCTTGTCTAAGACCACTGCATAGTATTGGACTGATGAGTGGTATACAAAGATTTTATAGACAGACAAAGACATTGGACAAACATCTGCCCATATCAGCTCTATGTTATCCAAGTGCCATGCATAAGGAACAAGATCCATTTTGGACCCACAGTCTCAGCTAAGGTCACATGTCTGCACTCCTCAACACCTGCCTCGTGCCTGCCGGAGCATACAGGCTGAAGTGATCATCAAAACGGTTTAAACGTGAACATACCAGGGATGCCGCCCCTAATTAAGCAGCCAGACACAATGTTAGCGTCGGAAGACAACTACGACGTTCATTCCAGGCTTGGTATCCAGTGGTAACACACCGGTATAGGTATACTAAAGCTGTGGGACACTTTTGCTGTGACACAGGGGCGTGCCTGCCAGTCTACTCAGGCACACAACGCACGACAAACACAGCTATTTGCATGGGATAATAGTACACACGCAAGTCTTGCTAAAACACCTATAAATATGTGTGCGAATACGTGATGCTGTATGTTGTGCTGTTAGCCATGTTGCTAACTTTCATAGGCCCAATCTGGATTTACCACGTGGTTTCTCCTGCTATTGGCGCGATGCACATCACAGCTGCCGGCTTCATGCCAGCCACACCTCAGCCGATATCAGCCGTGACAACCGTCTATTTTATGAAAGACACAAACCGTACCTAACAAACGACGTTTCAGGGAGTCAGCGACGAGGACAGACGTGTCGGCAGCCGTGACAATGAATGGGAATACTAACCTAGATAACTGTCAAGCTAAGGAGGTCGCTACTGGTTGTTAGCTCGTACGATCGTATTCAATAGCTCAACATGCTACACACATTCAGTCGCTAACTATGCTGGAAAGCTTTAGCTAACTAGTTATGAACACAGTAACAGCGCTGTCAACGGTGTCGTGACAAAGATGAGTACTGTAACTAGCCAGACTGAGTCAGCCACCTCCGTTTCACTTCGCAGCCAAACATCGCCCAGTTTAACAGCAACATCACCACTGCGACAGCCTACGTTTACACTGATGCATTAAAAAAGGGATGCTGGTTGTTGGGAGATGCTGATGGGAAATCTCATATTTGCCAACTTCCCGTGGGGTACAACTCCCATAGCGGCTAATGTGAGGGCACAGCTACCTGTCACCTGGCTTCAAGGTTCAAAACAACTGTCAAATCAGTCTCCAATCACCCTGCGTATCCTCCACCAGCAGAGTCTCGTACTTCTTGTATGCATGTTACAGCTGCCACTAAATATTTGACAACATTTAGTGTCAGGTATTTTTGGTTGTCTGGGTAACTGGAGGAGTTGTGATCTTTTAACCACCTTTCCATACTTTACCGCCTAACGCAAATGGTTTCAGATTGCTGGCACCAACTTCGTCATCTACATCTACATCGTCATCACATGGTTTCAGGTATCAAGTTATCAGTATGCATGATATTCACAATCACAACTGTCAACAGACATATCTTTATATGAAGCCATGCTGACACATGAGTACACAAGCTCCAAGACCTAATGCTAGGAGGCGGACAACAAGCAAAAACACGACATCAACACAACCAGAGTGATTTAACCTACTGTTACCTATAAAGCCTTCTGTGTAGCTAGCTAGCAAGTAGTTGGGTAGCTAATAGCATACCCTGCGCTAACCGGCAAAACCATCAACACTGCGATGCGACAGTCTATTTGTCGCGCGTCATATATAACATATACAGAGATGATATAGCGTGTTTCTAAACACAGAAGTAAGGACTCAGCTTGGCTGTCTATGGCAATGTTAACTTGCTAGCTGAACTAGCTAAAGTGAAGAAAGAACACCCACGTCGTCTTCGCATGGAATGCTAGCAACGAGCTAGCTAGCTAATCCCTGAAAACACAGCAGGAACACCAGTCAGCAGAAACCACCTAAGAAAGTCACCACAGATAGGTGTATCTCCACATTAAAGGTGAAACGTACAGTTGAATGCCCTTACAGAGTCTCTATGTGACAGCGACTTGATACTCATCCGAAAAATACACATTTTAATAAAGAATACCGCGTAGGACCGTGGCGTTACCTTTCTCTCCTTGAGTCCGCAGAGCCGGACGGACGGAAAATCTTCCCGGAAGCCGGTAGCAAGGTAATTCCGGCAAAATCCCATCACGTGAAACTTTCCCAGTAATCGTGTTCTCGGCTGGGAAATACTCTATTGTCGTATCTTTTTTGTATTTGCATGTGACTAATATGTTTGGACACGTTTTGCGTTTAACATATTATTTAAGACATGTAATCATTGTTCCTAAAATAAACCCAAGTTCCCATTTCCCACCATAGAAAACATCAGCATCAACTAGGTTCCAACCATTTATAACAATGACTCTTGTAATGAAATTATTATAGTACAGTTTCTGTTAGTGTATATTAAAATGGTCTGCACAGAGCAATTAGAAAAGCCTTGTCTTGTATTTTGGATTGGAGGTCCTCTATAGGCTGAAGCAACAACTAATCAGCCACTGTTTATGAAACATGCCTATAATGATCAAAGCAAAAATGATCAAGGCACTTGTTTCTTCCAGGTGATTATTTCTTCAGACAATTAACAGGGTCACTTACATAATCTACTATCTGGGAAACCTTAGTTTTAAATGTGGCTCATAGATATTCACAAAAAACATTTAATGGATTGATTTCAAAAGCTAACATTTTGTGTCTAACAGCCACAAGCATAATTGTAGTTCTGAGTATTTAATATCCACTGCAGGTTACAGCGCTGGTATATTCTATTAATTCACTTCTGCTAACAAGTATATTATGATCTTAAACACACACAAAAATAAACCCCCTTCATTAGAAAAAAGAGCAAATAAAACATCACATTTAACTGTGAAACATAATGCACCACTGTTAAAATGATGCATCAATCTATTCTATTAATGGCATTCTCCAGGTCAAGAGTTACATACAATTGATATAAATAAGCAGTTCAAAACTACTGCTGCCATTACTTTCCTCTATAAATATATACATAAGTGTATATATTTGTATGTAGAGAATATGTATACTTAGTATACATATGCGTATTCTGTATCCAAGATTTTGCTTCTCCTTGTGGAAAACCTGCAGCAAGCTGAAACTGAATGACCACTTCTGAGTTTGAGTAAATAATAACCAAGTTTCACGACATACTTTGAACCTAAATCAAAACAACACACAGCCATCACATTTCCACTATGTGGATGAGTTTTTATTTTTGATTCAACCTTGTACAGTACTCTAACAAACCCTGCCCAACCCCCAAACAAAAAACATGGTGAAGAATA
Organism: Lates japonicus; assembly: GCA_033238685.1. NCBI lineage: Eukaryota > Metazoa > Chordata > Actinopteri > Centropomidae > Lates > Lates japonicus. The sequence goes on along the minus strand of BRZM01000015.1, from coordinate 3,014,396 downwards.
CATACTTTTAAATGTTGTAATTACAAAAAAATGACTGAAGATGCAAGTAGTGGGGAAAAAAACTTATCTTTAGCACTGATATGGACTGAGCAGTTGTTATTTGTTTACTGATGGCTGAAACATACGGTAGGGTGGTGAACAGTCCCCACTTTTGAGGAGGCCCCCGGTCAGTCAAACAGCTGATTCAGTACATGTGGGAAAGGTGGATCAGACTTAGAGTAATGAGGTAACCATCTATGAAGAGTGGATAAGGTCCTAGTTTAACCTTCTCTGTGTCATACCGGTCCAATTAACCAGACCCCAACCATCAATTTTTACTGACTGCTGGAGCTGGGCCACAGATGACTAGAAGACAAAGCAAGGAAGAAGGATTGGCCTGCCTCACAGTTTTCAACTATTCAGTAAACAACAAAATATAGCAACTGCCAAGATCCATGGAGGGCTACCTTACAAACAGAGGGAGAAACCAGCCAGAATGTTTTTTTGGGTGCTGTCTAGGTTTCGTAGTTGGGGTTCTTGCGGAGGATAACAAAGCCCTCTAGGATAGGGGTAACAGGGAGGTACTCCTCTGTAGCCAGCTCAGCCCTCTCTCCATGGGCCAACAACACTGGTGTGGTGTGAGTCTGGAAACCTGTGATGGCCTTTGGCTTGCCTGCCTGGCCCACGACATCCACAGCCTGGACACAGATCATACAAACAAATTCATTAGATAAAGAGATCTTTTCCTTATTGTAAGTCTGTAAACTGTTTATTTTCATAAATATTTACATTTTTTAGTCTTAACATTTCTCAGAGTAATTATCCTTGACTTTACCTGTCCAACTCTGACAGACACAGGCAGCGGTCGGAGCTCCTCATCGAACGTGACCAGCATACGTGGCTGCATGGCTGCTACCAGGCCGTACAGAATATAGTGTGATTTTCCCAGGATTACTGTAATGCACACAATGAACACCAGGGGGAATATTAACACAGGAAAATCACTAATGAATACTACCTTCAAATTGCATAACCATAATGGACAATGTTAAGTGTGCGGAAACAGAGAGCTGAGGCAAGCAGGAGGAAAATAAACTGACTGTTCTTGACATCGAGGAAGGAAACGAGCACGGTGAGCAGTCCAGCGACGGCAACCTGGCTCATCAGCTGCCTGTCGCTATGGTAGGGACAGAGTGTCAGTGTGCCTTTGCCCAAGTGAGTCAGACCCTGTGGAGGCACAAACAGCAGAGAGTCAATAGTCACTCATACACACTGTCTGGTACAGAGTGCCTTTTGTGTAGCCACCCACCTGAGCCAGCCGGACCATGAAGAGATTGTTAGGGTCTTTGGCGTGATACTGTGCCAGCTGCCGCAGCATGGCAGCCAGACGGGCGTTATTTGTGCCTGAGGAAATGGAAAAAATGAGGAGTCTGTTAAACGTGTTAAGGAAGTTGACACTTGAGGCTCTCCCAGAGGAGGCGGCACTGTGCATCACTGAAAATGGCAAGTATGTAACATACACCTTCAATATTCAATGCTCAGTGGGGTCAGCTGTTAATGTAAGGAATAAATACATTTTTATGAGGACAGATACTTTTTGTAAAGTTTTCAACTTGTTGAGTTTCAAAGCTTGAGCATAATAAGCCACTATGTAAAATAAGTAACAATAGTGAAATGGAAACACTCTCAGTAATTGTAACGTAATCAAACCCACTTTGATTAATTTATATATATATATATATATATATATATATATATATATATATATATATATATTATTTCATTACTGAATGGTATAGGTTTTACATGTTCCATTATTGTAACACATAACAAAAATTAGCTATTTATTTGTATTTTCAAAATAGGCTATGGCTTATGAAAGCCCTCAGGGTAAACATTTCGAGACATGAATTCATACAGAGTTTGATATTGTGGCAGCCATTACAACACAGTTGACATTATTCCGTGTAATAGCCAGAATCGTACGTACCACTGCCCACCATGCCCATGGCAAAGATGGAGTTGTGAGAGACCTCGGGGTCAGCATCATGGGAAAACTTGCTGAGGGTGTCCAAGATATTGAGACGAGGGTTAGACACGGATATGAGAGCCAGGGCGAGGGGCACTGCTCGCCTCAGGGTGGGCTCACCATAGCGCAGCTGATGGAATAGATAGAGAGAAAATAAAGAGTTTAAGACATCGCTGAGATGCAAATGTGGCTTTAATTATTTTTTATTACCCACTTATGTGTCACACCCCAGTATACATAATTGACAGATGACAGAAAGGAATTCTCATGCTATGTTCTTAGTCTGATTTCATTAAGAACTTTAGGTTGAGCAAGAACAGAGCAATAAATGACAGATCACAACAGAGAAAACTGTAGGGAGAGGATCAAACGAGGGATGATGTAATGTGGATCAAAAGAAAAAAAAGGGTGTGATAGGGTGTGAAAATATGAAAGCACAGTTTTGTCGAGATAGCCAGGCAAAAAGGCCTCTCCTCCTTGAACAGAAATAGTAGACAGAACAACATGAAGTAGATCAAAGCAATAGGAAAGGTTTAGATGATATGACATGGGGGAACAACAATGCATTCAGTTAAGGTAAATAAACCACAAAAAAAAGAAAATAGAAAACTGACAGTAAGCAGTGATACTGACCAGATGTCCAAATGTTCGCAGTGCCATTTCAGAGCCGATCTCCTCCCCCATGGCAATCAAGGCAATACCAAGGACAGCTACACCCTGACAGGAAATCATAAATAAACTGTTATCTCCTTTTTACAAATAGGAAACATCCACACATCTATAATATAGCTGATAAAGGAACAACTAAATGTCATGTAATGTAGGTAAATAAGTGATTTGTGTGGATAATTGTGGTAATAAATTAGTCCTTGCCTGGTGGGAGCCCATGTCAGTAGCAGTATCCTTTTTGTCTTTGTCTTTCTTGTCCTTCTTGTCCTTGTCCTCCTCTTTTTCTTTCTCCTTGGCTTCATAGTGCTCACTGCAGATATGGAGCTTCTGCACCTTCAGCACATTAGAACCTGAGATGGAGGGAAAACAAATTATTAGAGTGAGATTATGGCAGCCTGGAAAATCAGTAGATATAGGTCTGTATATGGATTTGAACTATGGGGGCTATAGGAGGTAAGAATCTACGTAATGACGCGATAACTAAATCGCTAAAAAGTACTGGGGCCAACCTGCATATGCAGATATGGAAACTGGTGTGTTGGCAAAGCTGGGGAAAGGTTCAGGCACAACCTGTAAACTGCCAGGGTTGTCTCAATTGCTTCTCCTTTACCTAGGGACAGTGCATGACACAAATACAACAGATGAAACGGTAAGGTAAAGGAAAAAAAGATGCAGTAGCAGTGGGACTAACCTCTACAACAGTTTTTGACCTACAAACTGATTCAGAAAAAAGCAGTCACATCATCTATTAGTAGGGGATGCAACGATACACTTTTTTCCAAACCGATGATTGGATCTGAGTACTTGCGATGCGGTACGATATGAGTGCCAATAGTACCATTACCTTGATACATTTACTTGAAAACATGTTTTATTTTCATCAGATATTGTTTAATTCTCTGGCTGTAAGAAATTGCTGTGACTGACAGACATTCCATTATATATGGCACTGCCGCATTTTACTCAAATAGAAGTACTGTTAAAGAATGCTATTTATTGACATTTAGCATTCAACTGCATCTTTTTTAACAAACAGGAATATCTTCAAGGCAGGGTAAAAAAGGCTGGGTGGAATGTTTAAAATGTCCAACTATTTTCTGCCACAGCATCAGCCACGCTCCTCTGTGCTAAAAGCCCCTCATTAACAACTGACAGGCTTCGGAGTCCAAAGCGTCACTCATGGCTTGATCATGTTTTCGCATTATCCATGTTTAACATGAACAGAACTTTTAGGGACCCCCCATGTCCCAAGCATGTCATCAAACACACCTAGTCAATCTGCTGTGCAGTTAAACTGATAAAGAGGACACTGGGCTAACGCTGCTCGTCAGAATATATATCAGTGGTGGTGAAGCTGAGGGGCCAAAATGTGTACAACGAGTGTGGCTGTGCCTCTTCACAAATGAAGTGTAGCTTTGTAGCAACACTGTGATGATGTGGTGTGTGGCTGAGGATCTCATACCTCGGCTCCAATGCGCTGAAGGCGTCATAATCCATGTATCAACAACCGACAATGGCTGGTCATCAAAACCCAATGTACTGGAGTAAGAGCCTCTGTTATTATTTTCTTTCTTGGCGGGTTGTCTCTTAACATCTTCTCCCTCTTCTCCAGGTTTGCTGCTGCAAAGTTGGTTGTTGCTGTTTGCCATTATTAGCAAACTCTTTGGAGCTCAGCGCCGTGTTAGTTTTAGAATGTTTTATCAGATTTGCTTGTGTTGAAACTACTCGCTTTCGTCCCTCTTCATATTGGCTTTTGAGCATAATTTGCAGTCCGCTTTACTTTAGTCAACAACATCATCCCACTTTGAAATACCTTCACGCCGACATTGCTCCTCCTTGCTCTCAATTAGCACTAATACGCCCAACTGGGCGTCACGCTGCGTAAAGTGGAGATCGGGCTGTGTTATCAGAACACTTTACAAATAGTGGGAACGGTGCCGGACCGATGCGATACTAATGTCGATGGCGGTATATCTAATATTAGTGTATTTTTTCTTCTGTGGCCCCTGAGCAGTATAGCTCACAGTTCTGAACAATCTGAAGGTATTTAATACAGTTATTAATATGTTGAAGCCTGTGGCTCCCTTTACCTACCCAGGTGGTTGGGACCCAGGCCTAGAGGCAGCCAAGCAGGCATATTGTCCTTCAGCTCCTGACCGTTTCTTCTCATGATGGTCTGGACAATGGTGGAGGTCACGTCGCCATTACATGACCCTGCTATGATCATGCCACATGCCAGTGCCGTGCTCAACCACCTGGAATTAAACAAACACACCCTGAATGTTGCTAAAACTGAACATAGGACAGAATGAGAAGAGTCCTTAACACAAAACACATATTTATACCTCCATGCTGGTTTAGGTCTCCCATGACTGGGAGAAGCAGTGAAGGACATGTCTTCCCTATTTAGACCCAAGCGTAAACCAGGCCCGATCTGAAAAACTTACACACACAAGTCACAATCTGCCATCATAAGATAATACTAGAGCTGATGCCCAGAGGAGACTCAAGTTTAACAACAGGACAGCAAGACTACAGAGGTCATTGAATGGTGTTAAAAACTTAACAGAAAATATAATTAAAAAGCATATACAGCACTAAAACCTTAGCTTATAATTTAGAAAGAAGAAAATTGTACTGACCAAAGAATGGCTCCTATCCTCATGACATTGCTGTTGTGGAGGACATAGTCAGAAAAGCAAGGCAAAAGAGCTGGGTCACATTAGTTCACTTACACCGAGTTTACAATGCCACAGGCTAGGAGGGCACCAGACTGCACCAGAGGGAGATGATGCGGTGCCAAGACCGTCAAGAAGGACACCATGAGGGCTTCATTTTTTGTGTCTTTCCTCCTTGGTAATAAAGCCTGAGAATAACTTATGTTGTTCAAAAGTGAAATTCACAGGTAAATAAAGACACAGTTGTAATCCAGTTAATACAATGAATTTGGCATTGGAAGCTAATGTAATGTAGTGTAGTAATTTCTGAAATTAAGAACTGATGGCATATAGGTATCTCTCATTAAAATTGACAACATAAAAATCAGGGTGCAGAACAGTTAGCAGAGTTGAAATGGGACACTGATTACTTTAACAGCTCAACAAAAGATTGTGCTATTCCACCATATCATTATCTAATTCTGAAAGTTTCCTGTACTTCTGGCCTAATGTTTACCTTAATGTAGTCCTCAGAGGGTAGAGGTATTTGTCCGTCTAGGTCAGACCACATCATCCCACAAGAGATCCTTGCAGGAGGCTGCAGGCGCTCAACATGCCTGAGGAACATTTATATTGTTGGTCGCTGACAGCAAAAATCACCATGAATATTCACGTGTCAATATAGCAGATGATTTCCAAGAAGGTAAAGTCCGGTTAGTTATATGGTTAGGCCTTCTACCACTCCTACTGTGTTGTGTGCGCGTTTTCTTTTACCATGGTGTCCTTGTTCTTGTATAGCCACTTGTTACCATAAATCTGTGAAACAGCCTTGTCCCTGTGTCAAAAGCTGCGTTGACAAAGCCGTTCACAAAGAGGGCGCTTCAGATTCATACGAGCAGGAGTCACACCAGGGCCACTGCCTCAAACCCTGTCACATACCTTGTAAAGGTCATTCAAGGCGGCTAAATTGTACATTTTCACCATTAATGTACAAAAATAACTCAGTTCACTTCACGAGTAGCTACTAAACCTTATAACGACTACATAGCATTCTATCAACCATATGGACTCACTGTTGTTTTCAGAGTGTGTTTTGTAGATATCATCTGGGACTTGGGTTCCATGATGTCCAACTGGGGGGAGGACAAGATGAGTGTGCCATTAATAAAAAGGTGAAATGTGTTGAGTCATGAGAAACTAAAAAGCTATTAGAAAGTAATGAGCCCACTTGCTGCTGTGAATGCGTTGCATCATCATCCCTTTCAGTCATCCTAGTTTCCTTTCCCATTTCAAGTGGCGATCAACCTTTTCATTCATTATACCTCTTATCTCCCCACATACTATTATTATCAACTTTTAGTGCACTCTTCCTTTTCATCTCATTCTAATTTTAATCACTTGGCACTTGTTTTTAAAACAAAAGAACATTAAACAGTTTTCATGACCATATGGATACAACTCTGATATGTTGGATGTATGATTGCCAATACTGACCTTAATACTTACACACAGGCGTTTTGTCAGTGTTATTAAAAGTCAGTGTTTCTACTATTAGAGTTAAGGTCATTTTGGTCACAAAGGGGAATCTGATTAGTCTTTGCCAGACCTCGGCTTCATGATTCCTCACATTATAATGACTCCAAAGAGCTCCACAAAGTGATATTTACAGATTTTTAATTTAGGAAAGGAAAGCACTGAGCACAGTAATCAATATCAGAGGATACCTGGCGTAAAGCACAGGAATCAGTACCAGGAGAGAAAAAGTTAAATCAATGCGCCCTATCCACCATTTTATCATGCAGTGCAATTATTACCCAAACAACTTGTCCTGCTTTTTGATGTAAAAATTAGTATAAGTTCCTTATTTTCAATTACAATACTGTGCTGATCAATAATGACAATGCTTTGGCCATATCTCTTATACAAGTTAGCATTCTATGCCTGCAGTTGCTTCACTGCAAAATGATTTCGGACCATTCCTTGACTTGTACCATATTTGCTAAGTTGCCCGCAGATGTCAACTCCTTGATGTCTAAATTTAGATTTTTATTTTTTCTCTATACTTGGTGACGGCTTTTGTTAACAGTCTGATATTTCCAGACCTTTTTGTGATATGCAGCCCTAGATGCTTGAAGCTCACATCTGGCACAAACATGTATCCAGCTTCTCAAGTGTCTATAAATAATAAATATCCGGTGCATTTTGAAAACTTGGCTAGATTATTTTAAAGAATTTACAAGTAAAGAACTTTCAATTCTAGAAAATTCATCATATTTACTATGGCTGTGGAAGTTAATGTCTTTACAAATTTTAATTAAAAGCTTAGTAGTGAAACTTAAAATACTGAAACAAACACAGCACAGGTGGAATACAATATAGTCTAATGTTTTTTGGTTTTTTTTTAAACCAAACCTCAGTCTGTTTCTTCTCCTCTGTCCCTACTGCCTCTCTGTGGGGCCAAGAAGTTACTGTTGAGCTGCACATTGGAGCATGATCTCTGTCAGGTCCTCACTAGTACTCTCGTCACTCATTAAGCTCAGGAACATGCCATTGGCAAAACCCAGCGCTGAAGGCCATCCTGCTTCTGGATGACACTGTAAGGGACAAAAAATGCGAGGCTTATCTTCATATACACCATGACACTGGGACTCAAAATCTAAAAAAACAGCTGGAAGTGCTGTCTAAAAAATATATAAAATGTGAAATGGGATAGCACAGTGTTAGTAAGCAATATCCATTTTATACCCTTTAAGATTACTCATCCACCTTTTATCATTATCATAACCACCATTATCCTTACATGTCTTTTGCAGGATGTGGGGTCAGGCACTGCTGCAAGCTCCACATCGTGAGGCATTAGGAGCCAGTGGGGCCTCTGGATGGCACTGAACTTGCGGAAGATGTTCAGGGCACATCTGAGCGGTGCTGATTTTCCGGCTCAGGAACATAACAACTCCACACAACTGGAGGAATGATGAAGAGGATTAAGTGATAAATTACTATATTTCGCTAATTCAAGTAATTTTATTCCTTGTATGCTTAAAAACTGGGCTTATGTTCTCAGAGCACTGTAAAAACCTGGATGTACCTGGTGAGGTAAGGCAGACTTTGCCATATCGTTTTTCATCAATATAGTCCTCCAGCATGCCAGCCTCTCGATCTCCATTAACAGAGTCGCAGGCCTAAATTGCTCAGCATTTATGGGCCATCGCGGGCACAATCTCCTTGACCCCAGTTTCAGCAAGCGTCTCCTGCCTTGTCTTATCATTCTCCTCCACCTCCTGCCACTCTTTAGCCACCTCTCCAGCCAGGTGCCTGACAGATGAAGAAAAAATATTTGTCACAGAGAAATTGAGCAAACAGAAAATGCTACCAAACATTTCTTACGCCACCCTCCCGAACCTTCTTATGAGTGTGGCGACACACTGAATCACAACACTGAAAAATAAAGCATCAAAGTTTATTTCAGCTAGTTGCAACTATTTCCAATAATCCAGTGGACTTCTACATATACAACTGATGGTTAGTTGTCTTACGCCTTACATATTCATGTCCCAGGAGCCAGCTCTTCCTGTGGCCACCAGGCGAACACAGACACTCCCTCTCACGGCTCATTTGTCATGGCCAGTACTGACACCACATCAGCACAAGAAGCGCTGCAAATACAAGCAGCCATCATTCATATGTGGATTGCTTTCAGTGTCAGTGTTCTGAAAAGAAGTGAGATAACTTAACCATTTTATAATAATACTTTTGCTAGTCGCGTGCCATTTTCTGGGATTAGACATTTGCCTTAGATACACAGTTTAAATTAATTCTAATATTTGGGTTTTCATCAAATTCCACACAAACATGTAAAATATAATTTTTTATTCTGGAAAACACTGAGCACTTCCATTTCTTGTTGAAGGAAAAAAGAGCTTTTGTAGTTTCAATTCCATGCACTTGTGTGGGGCATGCCATTTTTTCCATGTGATTCTACTGAAAAGTCTTCAATGTGCTCTATTTTCTAGCATGATAGAACTTTACGCCCATTTGTTCTCCAGGGCATGCCTTCTGGTCTCTTTGAGCTTGCCATAGTGGCGGCAGGAATTTCAGGAAAACTTGGGTACTGGGGTCATGGAGGTGGTTGAAGAGAATCAGTCTGCAGCTCTTCCAATGCTGGGGCAGTGCAAGCGCTGTGTTCTTCTCTGCCAGTAACGAAAATTGTGAAATGTTTTTGCCTTTTACACCCCTGACACATGGAGGAAAAAATCAAATTTTCTCTCACCTCAGTCTCTCACCATCATCTCCAGGTCTCTTGTAACTGCTTATCTTCCTCTGACTTAAGTGATGAAAAAGAAGAGAATAACATTCTGAAAATCTAGACACAAACATAAAACACAAAATTTAAGCAATGATTTCATCTGTCACTGTACGTTAGGCATCAAGGGGTTTTGGTTGATGAATTGTTGGTAGGCAAAGTGTTTCTTTTCTTGTAGTACCTTGAAATGGCATCAAGCGCGTCACATGCCAACTACCTGAGTATTGCTGCTGTAGGACAATATTTTTGTTTTAGGATACCTAAGCACCCACAGGGACAAATATTGATGAAAAAATTAACTTGAGGACTTAATGACCTTGTAGTTACATGAGTTAGGAGTTAGGGTTGGGTCAAACACCTGTGCCATCTGGCATCAGCAATTAGGAGGAACACTGTCAACCCACTTTTAATGAATGCAGCTTAACGACAGTAAATGACTTCTGTGGTACAATTACACTTTCAATGTGGCTGTCCAACTGAACACTGAATGCCTGGCTGGTACAGTTGACCACGAAACTATGACTAATATGTGTTTCAATCCAGTAGCCAACAATTCTACGTTTCCATGTTTGCATCAAGGTCCACATGACTCCACTAACTAACCGATAAACCCGTAATCTGACCAGTGACGCTTTCCGTTAGCTAAGTCCTGAAGACGGCTACATGTTAAACGTCAAATCAAACATTGTTACAGTGTAACATAAGTTAATTGTTATTGTGTCAGTCCTAGACGTTTATTTTGTACGTTAGCTGCTGTGTCATACGGTGCGTCGGCAATTACTAATCCTAGCTAACTGGGTACGCTTGCGCTTCACGTTACCATGCCTGGATGACAGCAAAGACAGCGGCGATAACAAGCAAGCTAACGTTAGCTTACCAACTGAGTTAAATGAGCTAAAGTGAGCTAACAGGGTGAGTTTATCTACGGGTTTAAGGACCACAATACATAAATAAAGTCAGAGCAGCGACATTTCTGGGAGAAACAATCTGAAGTAAATGAAAAGTTCATTTGTAGCCTATCTTAAAACCTTGCTGACTTGGCCTGCTCAACCATGTTGTCAAAGCGGCAGTGACTAAGGCAAAATAACACCGCTGGCTCAGTGACGTTACTTAGCACATTTGAATGAGAAAAATGCCCCCTTACAGTTCTTGCTCCTCTTTTTTTGTCATATCTTTGTATGGGCTTTTGGCCTCCTTGTCCTTGACTTCTCATCAGTCTTTTCAGGATGCTTATTCTCTTTCTGTTTTGCCTCCTCCATAGTTGCGGTTCTATGAACGATAAGCTAACAAACAGAACTGAGAGGGACTGGTGAGACCCGCCTTCTTCTCTACTACGGAAAATATTATTTGTGTTTCTCTCTTTTACTGCCCCTGCTGTTGGTAAAATGTTATGATTGTTTGTGTGTACTTCGGAGCTTCAGCAGGGACAGTTAGTTGACCGACCTTCCCAGGCGACCTGTGATTTCTACAGTTTGGCGCATTACAGTTTCACATCGTCAACACATTTTAAGACAGATCACTTGTTTTAGCCATTTAGTCTTTTTTTTTTTTTACCTTGCAGCGTAGTGTCACATTTAACAAAACATTCAACGAAAGTTGTGTCTTTTGAATGGATTTCTCAGTATTTTTGAGGTAATGCACAGCTATAATAAAAAAATACATACTATTATTTTACTTTACTTAAAAAGGCTCTATGTGAATATGAACATCCACATAACTGTATATTTGAAGTAGAAACTCATATCTCCCACACCTTGGCGAGTCATTTAAAGTAACAGAAGAACTTGTCATATGACCATATGAAACTGAGTCACATGCTCCTAACTGTTTCCTCTTTATACCAACATGAAACTTTCAAACGTGTGGGTACCTATTTTGCAATTAACCATGTTTCCTGTTGTCTCTTTTTACCTTGCTGTTGGAGAGGGACAGTATAAAGGGTTCAGGAGGTTTCATCAAGTGCAGGATACCCGACAGAGAGCTGTGTTTGAGGAGCAATGGTTCACTCAGAAACTTGATCACTTCAATGGTGCAGACAGCAGAGAGTGGAAGCAGTAAGTCTGTTAATCTTTATCCTTTCAAAGGGTTGAAACAGATTTTGAAAAAGTTATCAAAGGATCGGAATTAAGCCAGCATTTTGGTGAAGTGGAGATATAAAGAAGATATGTAGTAGGTTGAAAGATTTCATCGGACGAAGTTAAGTGTTTGATGTCTGTTTTTTTTTTACACACCTGTAGCCATAGTACCTTCTAGGCTCATCAGCAGGGAACTACAGTCTTGCAGATGCAAAACTATAGTATTGCCAGATCTGAACAGCCTCTTTCCCTTTTTGCCCCAGGTACTTTGTAAATGAAGCGCTGGTGAGGCCCAGTGGCTTTCTGATGGGTGGAGGGCCCAGCCAATCCAGCATGGATGGAGAGTGAACCTGGCTCCCCTCGCCGAGAAGCTGAGGGGCGCTTTGCTTGATAACAGGAACTCCAGCTTCTATGGAAGGAGTCACCCAACAGTGTGCAATTCACTTTGCTGGTCTGATCTTCTTTAAGGGTGTTTTTCTATTTTGGTTAGAGCAGTTTATTCCAGTCTCTACAGCTTTTACTCCTTCTATGCTTTTGGCAGATTGCAGCAATGTACTGCATGTGTGTGAACACCAGAAGAGCCAATGTGGCCAGTACAGACAAAAGTCAATCTATTTCCCTAATTTATGTTGCAAGAACTCAGTCAGATTTTAAAAGATTTCCAAAATCTTTAACCCCGTCAGTTTTGTTCAAACTTTGAGATTTGCACAGTAATTGCGAGTTTATAGGATACCTTCAATTTTTGGTTCATGAGGGGTTAGTTTGAGCTAAAATAAGCAAAATACAGATGTGCAACAACCAAAGAAAACAAGCTATTTATTGTGAAACTGAAACTTGCCTTTAAAACCAAATTTCCCTGTTTGAGTCATATTATCTACATGTGAGTCTCTGTCAACCAGCTAATGTGGGTCTAAGCACTTTACAAGCTTTAAAAAGAACCGTTTGTTGAGTGAATAAATCCAGTCTGTTACCATGGAGAAGATACAGTAAAAGTGGATCTTAATGAATCTTGGTTTTAATTCTGCTCCTCCAACACTTATCAGAGTTTCTTGTCAGACAGCAGGTTGGTTGCAGATTTCAAGCACACGCTCTGTGGTGTCATTGCGTGCTGTGAAATGAACAAGAAGTTTTCCTGTATTGGGGTTAAGAGTATCTTTTATGGGGTGGCAGAAGGTGGCTATTACATCACCCTCATGGTGTGTTTTACAGTAGTTTTAAAAGTTTTAGTGACTCTTGTTGAGCATACTCAACAAAAGGACAAAATGCATCAGACCACGGATTCACAAGCTAGAAATAGTACAGTGGCTGATACTGGTGAAGCTGTTGTACCACTAGATGGCAGTCCTGCCTGCATTCAGATCAGGACAGTCCTGCTCATTGCCCGTGTGGTACTGTATAGACAGAAGATGGATGCTAACAGATGGTCCACTCACACTACTGTTTAAACTTGACACCTTCTTCTCTCCATCCAAAGTGACCTCAGCACAGAACCAACCTCGTTTCCTCAGCGTTAATTGAGCTTTGGCGACCTAGCTCTAACTTCCGCTTTGTGATCGCTTGAGACCCGAGGGCTGACCAACAGAAGTGGGTGGCGATTCGAGAGTCGTACCCAGGTTCCCTGGCTACTTAGTTCGGGCTGGGCACCTCACTGATCACTTCCTCCGTGGCCACGAGGTACACCCTATTCCTCATGCACCTGTCAACTTCCCAGGTATGAAGGGGCACAACCACGTGGCGGGTGTGCACACACATGCAGTATTATCACTCTGCCAATGTAAAAGCCCTGATTCGTGCCATTCATGTTTCACATAATCAATTTTGTAAAAACAAAACAAAAAAAAGTAGGAGTTTAAACAACTTACTATCAGAAGGCAAACTAAGACCACCACATAGACTACTCACTGAACATTAGAGAGAATGTTTGCTGTTACATTTATGCATTAAACAGGCTCCAGATTAGAAGATTGGATATTGGATAGGTCATGCTCTCCAGCATCAACATCTGTCAAGACCAACAACAATTTTCTAGTTTTGACTGGAGTGTCTTGGGTAAGAACCCCAGACAGATCAAAAATGAGGAAGGGTTTATTCTCCTTCTCTGTCCTCATGTTGTGTTTTGGCTTAGTCATTGTTTTTCCTCGGAGGCTCAGGCTGGGAATCAAAGGGTCAGAAAGCTTTGAGAACACGAGGCTGAGCTGTTCACCACCTACGCATGCTATCATAAAGACACTATCACCTTTTAAAGCCCATTCTCTCAGACTTGAGGGAAAATATCAAGACAAAACACTCAGAGAACAGTGTGCATGGTGTACTGGCGTCAGTGTCTTCCCCTCTTAGTCCTAAGATTATTGTTTTAACAACACTGCAGTTAGTAAGCATTACTACCAGTAAAGAAGTTGGCTTTTCATTCCAGATTTTATGTGTGTGGAGTTTCTCCTCTGAGAGCTTGCTTTTTAGAGTTTCATAAACCGTGAAATCCTCTCATGTTTCCTTTCAACCCTCCACTTTCAGAAACCTTTTTCAAACAAATGCCTTCTCTAGCATGAATAGAACTTGATTCACATACTGTTTTGAAGTAGATTAGTGATTTTACAGTACCTAAAATAATTATTTTTAGGAAGTGTTTGACTGAGGTTTTTTGTGTATTTACAGTCTGCCATTTATAGCAACTAGGTTTAAGTCTAGCCTCCCTCTGTCTTATGTTTTGCCAGAGTACTTGGAGGTTATTAACCTTAGGCGTTCACAGCTCAGAAGCATGAACTATCTAACGATGAAACAGGCCTCAGATACCCTTGGGCCTTCAGAGAATCCTGAGGCTATGACAGCAACATCACTAAAGAGACTTCAAGTATATTTGTTCTCTCTGTTACCACTCCTTCTCTATCCTGTGTGTACTGCAAAATTTAACCTGACCAAGGCTAGAGATGATGCATTCGTTTCAGTATTTCAATTTATTTTGCTCTTTTAATTAGAGTTTGATTTACAAGTGATTATATGCGATAACTACAAGAAGGGTTTTTTTTACTAGACTTGCTAATTACTGGGTTAGTAAACCCACTCACTGCACAGGTGTTTCACTTTTGCCCCGTCCAGAGCTCCCTCTCAGGGCTGTGTGGACATAGCCATTCCTCACTCTCCTGTTTTGTAGTGGTTCTTAGCACAAAATGAATTAGTCCTCTATTACTCTCCTTAGTCAAGGAGATTTGGTGACCTTGGGCAGGCAGCATCCATTTCCTTTCAAGTGAGCAGAGATAGGATACTGAAAATGCCTGTGTGGTGTTTAGGGTTTGGAGAGCAGTTTTATGGACTCTGTTTCCCTCAGACAACTTGTGGCGATGGCAGGCACGATTTAGTTTATATCATTAATATTAGCTGTGATGTTTCCATGGAGGTGTACTCAATGAAATGTACGCCATACCATGCCCAGGGATCTGGAACTTGGGAATTGTCCAACAAAATGTGCGATTAATGTTATTCATTACATTGTTGTGTTAAACATAGCCAAAATGTCTGCATGAAAATGACACATAATGTTTGGCAGAATGTTTAACAGTTCAACAGGATTACTTACTAAGGGTTATTACAATCACAAGAATATGTACATAGGTATAATCCTTATTGAGGATTTACAGTTGTATGCCTGTTTACTTTCTTGCCAAGTGCAAGATGAAGATGAATTCCACTTGACTGTCTATTCGTGAGACTACAGCCAGCAACTTACCTAGCTACATTAGCAAAAAGACTGGAGACACAGGAAACAGCTACTCTGGCTACTTCAAGTGTAACTAAATTCCTCTACCCCAGCGGTACCTCCAAAGCTCACTGCCTCATTTGTTTAAGTATTCACCCATAGGAAAACCAGACTGTTCTTGGCTAGCCACAGTGGCTCACTGGGACTCCTCCGTGATTTGCAAAACGACCTCACAGGTAATAACAGGATGCAAAACCGCAATTTGAGATTTTACACTTTGGTTTTGGTAAAATGGTCCAGCTGTTTCCCATTAGTCTTTGTCCAAGCTAAGCTAACCAATATTATCTGACTCTAGGGAGGAAAGAAGATGTCCTTAATAAGACTGGGTGATGAAACAACTGTTGGATGATAATAACTTACTTTTCTAATGATGAACTTACCCCCATTTATCTTGGTTCCAGCAGCTACAGGAGTGTTTATCAACTAAAAACAAGCGAAAAAAACCCTGATAAACACTGTCACAACACCAAACTGAACTAAAGTCTGCAGCCATTAGCTAGTAAACATACAGTAGTGGAGCATTTGCAAGCTTAAGAGCCGAATATTTCCTTCAGGAGTTCAGTTGAATCATGGCTGCCAATGGGCTTATGCTGTTCATGTAAATGAGAAACTGTTAACTGCTAACGCTAGCTATGTAATTTTGTGATGCAAAAAGCATGTCAAAGCATTGTGTGATGAATTGTTGGGAGCTTTTCTACTCCTGCAGCTAAAAAATCAATATGAAGCATCTTTAATAGTTGATGATGATGAATTTTCTTCTATACCTCTTTTAGCTCTTGCCCTAATTTGGGTGGAACCAGCCCCCTTTAAAAGGCTGCTGGCCTCTAGCTTCAACAGTGACTCCACCTTGCATCTATTTTTTAAAAAAACATTTTCTCACTCCTTGTGACATTATTTTTCTTTTCAGTGTCTTTGTTATTTATTTGTCCCTGAAATTGTTATTCTAAATGTATGTGTGTATCTTAGGTTTGTTATATAGTGACTGTAGGTCAGTCTAACGATGAATAGGTGAACTTAAATTACTTTTATATTGGCATTGTGGTTAGTCTCCACCAGAACCCAATACTGGTGGGCCTCATCTCTGTGTCTGCACTGGCTGAGCCACGTTGGGCGTCTTTTATTTTTAGCTTGTTGCAGATGATGCAGCCTGTAGACACAGACATGTCTCCATACAGGCTGGAAACACACAGGAGTCACACAAAAGATGGTTTGGAGGCTTGTCCAGCTTCCAGCCACAGTATGAGAGACACAGTACTTGCGTCATGATTTCTTCACAAAATATATCATTCTCTGCTTTTGCACTCACATACACACAAACGAGTTTCTGAAATCAGCATATGGCATGTCAGCATATTACTGAAATTTACCATAGCAAAGAGACATTTGACAGACCTTGAGGAAGCTGTAATTTTATTACCTTAGACTTTTTTACATGAGCGTGTGTCTATGTATGTCAGAATCTATACACACCTACACTTCTGCAAGGATAACAAACATGGTCATTTCACATGACTCTACACCTCATTACTGTCAACTTGACTGATTAGCACCAATCAACACTCGATAGCCATTGACTTTGAATGAATCACTGTTCCACTAAGAAATGGTGAAATCAACTATTCACACCAAAAAAAGTTTAGTTTTCACATTTGTTGAGAGACAATTTGGAACTTTCTTGGTCCAGTTGTTTTGAATACAATTATCACCACTCATCCATGGTAGTGCCTCTTAGTTCTTTTTCTAGATGTTATCACAGTCAGAGACATTTCTAAACACTTGCTGGTGGCTAGTTATGTACTTTTAGGGAAATGGCCTGAGGTTTTCCCTGAGAGCACAGGAAAAGAGAAATGTGCCAAGATGCTCTGCGCAGATGCCAAAACATGCTCTGGTCTAACTCTCCTCCTATTTCTCTCTCTGTCTCCCCCACGTTCCCCATTTTTTCCCTTTTCCTTTGTCTCCCAATTTCTTCTTCTGCTCCTCCTTCTCCACCACTTCTTCATCTCCCTCCATATTCCCTTGCCTCCTCTCTTCTCTCTTCCTCCTTCCTCTCTCTCTCCCTCCAGCTTGTGTTCAAAACTGCAGATCCAGACAATGAACGACTTCTCCTACTTCCTGGAAACGCTGGCTGGCAACTTCATGGATGTGGTCCAGTACAATGAAGACAACAGGGGGTTTGAGGTCAGAGAGACACATCACTAAAACATCATAAATTATGGATTTTTGGAGCAGATGGTAATTATTTGGATTAAGACAACCATTAGCTTCTAATATTGTGCCAAAAGGTTGGTGTCTCACAAGTATGACGTATTTAGAGATTTATGAGATGCTGAAAAATACTTTATTATTGATTAATTATTAGTTGCCCTGAGACAATATCGCTTTTTCTGCACATGCCATATTTGCCATTGTGCTGATTTTCCCTAAGCTGATTTCATCAGGTTGACAAAATGGCTCAAAGTACAGGTTACACACATACAGTCCTATTGTGATCAAAAAAATGAATCTCTAAAACCACCAAAACATATGATTTTAAAATCATTTGATGTGATTTAAATTACTGGACAATTCAGGAGGCCTTGAACAAACACATGATATAGAAACCAAGCATTAGATCTGACATGTTTCCTTACGTATTGACTTTTGTGGAAGGCTTTGTAGGTCGGGGTTGACCTAGTATCGATCTTGGTTAGTGGAAAGCAGCTATGAGGTGTAGGAGGGTTAGAGATAGCCCAAGCAATTATACTGAAACATAATAAACCCTGCATTGTACCACAGTGAGAGGCCCAACAATGCTGCCTTATGAGAGGTCTCCAGGGTTGGTCCTGGGGCCCACTTGCTTGCCACTGTCTATATCAATATGAGCAGTGGACCTGCATAACATATAGGTGTGGCCTGTGACAGAAAAGAAGGGACCGACTGGGAAGATAACACTGGAAGAATTGGGAATCAGGTTTTCTTTTTAGATTTGAAAGAATGATACAATCTAGTTTGGTTAATGCTGTCCTCTTGTATTCTATTGGGTAGTTCCTGAAAGACATTATGAAACCCAGGGTCATGAATACAGATTTTAATGATAATATGTGATATGCAAAAATGTTGCATAATGGTTTCAATATAGACAACCATTGTGAGAGAATTATTTCTGCTGTACATCAACCTGCATTACACCGACCAGTACTGAAGCGTGGACACAGACTGGCTGATGTCTCGTATTTACAGTGCAGATGTTGTATGGACAATCAAATATGTATCTGTAGTGGCTTCGTGAGGAGGAAGAGTCCAGAATGAACTGGGTGATGAAACAGATGGCTGTTGGATGGTTCAGTCTGTCGTGTGCTCCAGTTGTAGCTTAAGTGTATTTTGTGACATGTCTGTTTCTGTGCAGTTGTTCCTTTAATAGAACATAGAATTTTTCAAGAGAGAAAAAAGCAACTCTGTGTTTGAAAACTATCACGTTCCATTAGGAAAAAATCCTCTAATACAGTTATATATACAATAAATGATATTGCTTGGCAAGTAGTCTTCATTTGTGAGGTACACATAATATTTATTTCCTTTTCTTATTACCTGTTACTGTCGTCTGTCCCGTTCTCTTTCCTCTAGATGTCTTTTTTTTCTTTTTTTTTACCAGTTACCTCTTTCCTCGCACTGTCCTATCCCCTCTCTGTCCCCCTGAATTGCCTTGAGGAGGCGTGAGTCCAGTTTTAATAGCTAATGTGAAAAAGTAACAAAAGATAACATTCTCTCTGATTCCTGTATTATTAAAGGCGCTTATAAAGACCAGAAGGCGTTGAGCCACAGGAGTCCACAGCACTAGCGGACAAGCCAGCCAACCAGCTGCCTCTCTGACAGGAAGGGCTGGGTGTATAACAAACTACCAGGTTTAGAGTACCATTGAGGAATTTGGGTGAAACTAGGAGTGAGGTGTAGCAATCAGAGGAGTCAGAGCAGTGGCCTTTACAGTCGAGGGTTATCAATGAGATTGCTTTAAAAATCTGGAGGACATTATGTAAGACTACAGCGAAGAACAAGTACTAACAGTTCTTCTTTTTACACAGAAGATGCAGATAGGATGAAGTAGTACAGGTCATTTATAGTTAACAAGGCTTTCCTTTCACATATGAGACCTGTAACCACTTATATAAGTCTTTACTCATCCAGCAGTCATTCCAGAAACTACATACTACTAATGGGAAAACCTGTACACCTACTTATCGCGCAATAACATCAAATCAACCAATCGTGGCAGCAGTGCAGTCCATAAAATCCCTGTAGATACAGGCCAGAAACTTAATGTTCAACATTAAGTGACTTTGACCGTGGCATGATTGTTGGTGCCAGACAGGCTGGTTTTAAGTATTTACTGCTGCTGATATCCTGGGATTTTCACGCGGGAATTTACTCAGAATGCTGCAAAACTAAATTACCACCTCACAGTTTGTATGCCTCAGCCAGCCAGCTGATTGCAGTTAATTGGCATGTAAATTCTTGAGTTATGGTGCTTTGTGAGGATCACAGTGACCTTGACCTTTGACCAGAATCTAAATCAGTTCATGCTGAGTCCAGAGTAGATGTTGTGCCAAGCGTTCACAAAATTAGAGACAGACAAAGGTGGCTGGCACAGTTATCACCCATACAGTCCCTGATGGAACTTAAGGTACTGCCGCTGGGAGATGTTCAATCATTAAGTAATTTCTAGAATTTTTATCGTAATATGTGGCAGTACATCATTACATGGTTTTTGTTAGAGCCCATCCTCTCTTATTTTGTCAATGCATCACTTATTTATCAATGGAGATCATCAGAATTTTAGGATAAATCTGCTTCAATCTACAGGAAGTAATGCAAAGTTCAGTATTTTTTTGTTCTGCTTTTCTATCAATGCAAGGCGTGACAGGTGGTAACATCACCATCAAAGGTGCACTGTGTGGTATAATGGCGACTGCCCTCACTGGGAGCCATATGTCGCTACGCTGCTGTGGCCGCCTCATGATGGAAACCTTCTCTATGAAATGCCTGGATGTCAGCTTCAACACCTACCTCAGAGACATGACTAACACATCCTAGGAGGGGCGGCTGCAGGGAGGTGGGCATGGCGCACTATAATTATGTGGTAGGTGGCTTTCTGTTTTGTGTAATTGGTTTTTTTGTCAGTTTGTTTCAGGTTGTCAGATGGAATGTGTTTTCCAACGTGATGTCTCATTAAATTTTCCACTGTCTCTCACTAATAATACCAAAACTATCAGGTCCAGTGGAGGAAAAACACCAATGCTCTCCACCTTCAAGTAGCATCAGAGGAGACCAGATACTGCTTACACCACAAGACAGGTTATGTTCTGATGGGGATGTGGCTATTGTCATAAATATTAGAAAACACATTTTTGGGTGTTGCTGAAGAAGGCATTTTTTGGGAAAAGTAGGTTGTTACTTACTTAAATAACAGCAGACTGGGCTGGCTCTGGCAGACAAAGTACACCAAAAATGTAATTACATCACTTCACTCCTAAAAAGAAAAACTCCTGGAATGATGTGAGCATCCTAAAAATAATGTTTTTTTCTTTTGGGGTGAAGTTAAATGAAGAACAGTAAAACCAACGTTGTTTTTACATCAATGTTTAAAAATACAGGGTGTACTTATTTTGAAATTTTTCACTGGTAAGTAGCTATTCTAAGACGGTGTATGCTATTTTTCACTCTGTTGTCTCTTATTGGGGCACAAAGTGTTGAATAACAACTTTGCATGTTTAATCAAAAACGGGTTCTCCATATTCCTTGTTGTACTCTTGCCCCAGGCTGTGGTTCCTTTTCCCAGCTTTGGTTTCATGAGTGGGAGGACTGGAGTGGGATCACTGGAACAGGAAGTGGTCTTTTAAAAAGCCACCGGGATGCGTCTGCGTAAACTTTCCCAACTACCATCCTTGTTTTGTGGGTTTCACTTAAACTCTTTCCTCTCTTAAAGGACAACTTCGGTATTTTTGAACCTGGGCCTTATATTCCCATTGTTTTTAGATGAAAATAATTGTTAGGGATTAAAACCTCTGAAATCAGTGAGCAAGAATAGTGTACCCAGCTACTGTAAACAGTGGGCAATCTAATCTAATGGACAATTATCTACCTCTAAGTGCTTGTTTTTGCCACTGACAAGCTCAGATTGTTATAGTAAGTCTGACAACATTATGGATATTATTTCTACAGAGATGTACATTTTTTATTGAAGAGTAAGATCCTTTTTGTTTAACTAGAAAACATCACTATATAGCACTGCAAACTCCATTAACAAAAACAGTGATTTTATGGGAGTGGGAGTTGCTGGATGACTGCTGCCTTGATCTGTTAGTTTGTTTGTGTTATTGTCTGGTACTTTTACTGAATACTTTTCCCACCACTGAAAGTCACACAATAACACAAACACACTAACTGATCAAGGCAGCAGTATTCCAGTTGAATTAAGTGCAGCATCTGTTCATTGTTGCCTGGTCACATGCGTTCTTACTCAATAGTGGACTGATTCCAAAGATTTTGTGTTTGGTCTTACCTGCCCTATGTTGAAAGCTTGATTTACTTTCTATGCAAATGAATATTTTGGCCATGAGTAAAGTATCGCTGTGTATGTGTGTTGTCAGGAGACCATTGGGTCTACCAGACCTGCACTGAATTTGGATACAGAGCTTCGGATTCTTAATCAGCCATTCACTGGCCTCCCTCTTCTGTAGAGTACACCAAACACTGCCTCTCCACCTTATATACTCATGATTATGCTTTTACATCTACCCTGCTCCCCCTTTTTCTCAACTAATATTCCAACATTAAACACTGGCTATTTTGAACCTTTGCTTCCATGTTGCAGAGTTACTATGTATTTTTCTCATCTAGGTATTATGTGTGAAACAGTGTGCAGACTTCTATAATGTCCAGTGCTGAGCAGCTGGCGGAGGCTGTGGCCCAGACCAATGGAAATATTGGTGGCTATGACATCCGCTCCAGCAGAATAGTTTTCCCCAATGGGTCCATTGACCCTGGCATGCCCTTAGGGAATCACACCGGGACTCACACCTAGCCTCCCTGCTGTTTTTCATCAAGGTGAGAAAAAATGTGCATAATAAGTGATGCTATTCAAGAGAGCTCTATGACCTTGTGTTTTGGGCTTCAGTATTTGATGCTATAACCTTCACAGTAATGGTATACATGTACCATTTCTACTGTATTTGCAACATCCTGCAAATGTGGTTTCTGTAAAGTATGATTTAGAACATAACTGAGGAATAAAGCCCAAGTAAAAATACACATCACATGAGTTATGTGCTCTTGCTATGTATTGCAGGTGCCTTGTGCATGATAGGTACATGTCTTCCATTACCCAAAGTTCATCATTATGTTTTTTAACAGCTCTTTGAATTTGTCTGTGTTCAGGTCTATCTGTTGCCAGGTTCACTAGACACTGCATTTCACTGGTTGCTTTACATTATAAGTACCAAGCAACTCTTCAGTAGAACAATGGCTTACTTGTTCAGCTCTAATTTTATTAGGTGGATAATTGTTCTAGTAACTCTCAGTTTTACCGCTTTTCCTGCCATATCCTTCATACATAAATATCTTTCTGATCCAGGAACAGCCCACTGTACCCAACATGTACCCTACCAGGAGGCGAGATCTCCCCAGCTGGCTCTGGCCCGCGTCACGTCTTCTTACTCACTCCAGCAGTGGTTGAGCAATGACTGACAACTGAGTAGGCCAATCAGTGGCTTCCTGAAGCAAACTAATTATTCTTTGTGCAGATCATTGACATTGGGTAAATTCTTTATTATACTGCCACATTTATGACTGCTTGAAACGCACTTTACACAAGCATCAGTAAAGTTCATGTAATTTTTAAATGGTGAACAATTTTGAGCAGATGAATAAAGCTAGGTTTTTTATGATTCTCTGCATTTTCTTAGTTAAGATGCAACATTATACATAAGCAGAACAGAGTGGCTGGTTTCCAGGCAGGTATAAATGTACATTAAACTAGGAGGAGGCCTATGTTTGATTAATCCCTGGCCCTTTTAAATCGAATAGCGTATATGTGTCCTCAGAGATAGTTCGATAGTCCTAGATAGCCTTGGTTAATCCTTCTGTGGGGTGACTATTTCATTGAAGACCAACAGAACATTTTCTTGTGGCATGAAAAAAATATGTGCAAGTATGTGAAACTGAAAATTTCCAGCATGTTTACTTTTGAATTATTAATCCTATCTGCATACAGGACACTTTGTGTGGCCAGCTCTTGTCGTATTTCATATTGAGAAGCCACATCCTTCACAGCAGCTTTTAGAAATTCGAGGAGCTTTCAAAACAAAGGTTATCAATCGTTCGTCAACATCATGACTGCACAAATAGGCCTTTCTCTGTATTTGGTGGTTCCACACAACACACACTGAAGATGAGTATTTAAACTGACAACGAATTAAACTAAAACAAAACTTTCAACAGAGAATTTGTCAGAGATGGCTTTGCTTCGTTTGCAAGGGTTGTTGCACAAACCTTACACACATCTGGTCTTGTTCAGCACAAGTTGGGTCTTGTTTGATGATAAACTCAGAACACACACACAATGACCCTCCCCACTCTGCTTAACAATGTTTGTTTTCACAACAAGTCCCATCTCTGCATCCCAGCTGGACATGCAAGACCCCCACCCCAGCACAAACCACACATCCACAAAGACCACAGACCAAAATCTGACCTGAATCTAGCCCCACTATGTACGTCCCATGCTGTGGCATTAAATCTAAAGCCTCCACCTGGCGTTATTCAGTTAGAACTAATGTAAACCAATCTATTAAAAGCAGAGGTTCAGCACCGAATACTCAGGTAGAAATATATATCATCATGACAGCCCATTTCTTTGTTAGAAAACATTTATGATGGGTTCAGTTATAATTTGCCTGTAGACTCTCATTTAATCCCCTGTAATTCAAACCCTCAAGCATTTACTCATAATCCTCTCTTTGGCAGCAGCAGGGATGTAATTGAGCCTCAGCCTCTTTACAGGTGTGTATGTGTGTGTTTGTGTCGCCACCCAACTGAATCATCTTATAGAGAAGCATCAGGTGGTCCTTTGAGAACGGGCGAGGTAAACCCATTTTCCACTGAATATGACCGAACGTGACCAAGATGACCGCTCCTGCACAGTGTAAACGTTCCCCTTGATTGCATCTTCCTGTTATAAACAACTTCCATGTTGTTAGTTGCTTCAAGTTAGCCGGAGTTGGCCAAAAGTTTACCGGAAGTAGTTACGTGGACTTAAACGTGACACTAAGCTTTTCGTTCGTTTAGAAAAAATATAAGCGATAATTCGGTTAAGAATATTCTGTGAAATTATGTGTATTATATCATAAAGGCAGGGAAAGTGTTTTTCAGGAATGGACAACAATGTTTTATTTTGAAAGTTTACCGGAAAATAGTGTTCAGTAAGCGTACTATTGATACTAACGGAGTTACTCCCTTGTTGCTCGGCTGTTTGGTTGGAAGGCGGAGTTCACTCCAATAAAGTCCTGTCTTAAAGCACGGTGGAGTCAGTGGTGGCTCTCGCTTTCACTGAAATAAAGAGTTAACATTCCTTCTGAATTTCCTCGCGGACGAACCTTCGTTTCTGATTTGGACGGCAGAGGAAAGTGGACCGATACAATTTCACCTGCGGTATAAGTCGCAATAACGTCACGTCCTGATCGGTAGGACCGTCGTTTTTTAACGTTAATTGTTACTGCAGACTCAATAAATGTCGCTATCAGCAGGTTCAGAAGTTATATCTAGCTTAGCAATATTTAGCTTCACCTTGTAGCCTGTCTGCATTCTAGCGCAAACAGTTGCTCTAACCATTTAAATATTTTTTTTATATAGCTAACATTAACATTAAAGAATGTATTGTATTTCAGCCAGGTGGGGTTTTTGACTAGTTAAATTAGCTAAAAATAATTAACGTAAATCTACCACGTAAAAACGTATTTTGTAAGTTTAAAATTTGTTAACGTGACAGAGATCCAGAAGTGCGCTTCACTTGCAGTGCTAAGCTGCCCCCTCGGTTCCCCTGTAGAGTGCTGTCTTTATGTATGAGCGGCATGCTGCTCAGGGATGACTTTTTATGTGAGTATTTCATTCCTGCAAGTTTGTCGGACAGACATGACAAATTGGAAAAAATGTTTTTAACTTTTCGACCAAAAAGGAGTTGTAGTGTAGGTTCTTCTAATGAGCTAAATGCACATCTAATCAGCAAATAAACAATGCCGTTAATAACCAGTAACCTAAACTTATGCATAGTCAACACTGTAACTGTGGAAATATGTAGCATGATTACCAGAGAGTCCATGTACACATAGATGCTCTGTGTCCTCCAAGCAAGCCAGCTGGCACTCTGACTGGCTTTTGTAGCCACAGTCATTCTGCTTCAGTGAGTAGGGTGCAGGCTGAATCATTGTCCTAAAATGGTCTGAAAGATTTAATTTAGTCTAAAAGTAAACTGAAAGAAGAGAGCAGTTTCAGTAGGTTGGTAATGGTTAGACTGTAATATTTAGACAGTGTGAGTAAGAGTTAGTCAGACCCTGCAGCACTGGATAAAAGGTTTTGTTGCCCAAGGACAAGTGAAGGTGCATGTGATGATTGTGGTAAACCATCATGAGTCATATGAAAGGGACATCCAGCTTGGAAGTGACTTTAAGGAATCCTATTGGTTGTAGATTGATATTTTCATAAATCTGTAGTTGGTGATGGCAGGTTTCTTAATGATTAAATATTCAGGACACTTGAAACCAGTGCAGTCATGTGTCACCTGGAGAACAAATAAACAATTGAGACTGCTATGGGTCTTACGAAATGACAGCCTCTACTCTGTTTTTCCTTCCAGGTGCTGTATAAACCATAATGAAGCACCTCTCCGTATTTTGCTTGTACGCGCTGGTGATTCTGCATTGTCTTGAGGGCGTGCTGCCCCAGTCCCCCTCGTATGGTGAACGGGGCTCAGATCTCGGCATACAGGTGTTTCAGCAAGTAGTCCGCTCCAAGCCCCTGGAAAATGTGGTGTTTTCACCCCATGGAGTGGCTTCCATCCTAGGCATGCTGCTACCTGGAGCCCATGGAGAAACCCGGAAGCAGATCATTAGTGCTCTCCGTTACAAGAAAAATGGTATGGACTGTCTCTGACTGTAGAAGTTAAGGTGGAGCTGTTCTGATTAACCTTGTATGTAAGCTTGGTCTCAGCATTAACATTTGGCTGATAAGGTCTCCACATTAAGCAGTGATTGGGAAATAATTCATGGTTTATTTGGTCTGCACAGGTCCTTACAAGATGTTGAGGAAGCTGCACAAGACCTTGACAACCAAGTCCAACCAGGATGCCGTGCTGATTGCCAATGGCATTTTCAGCCAGGAGGGCTTCCCCATGGAGGCGTCCTTTGTAAGCACCAACAAAGAGAACTTCCAAAGTGAGGCTAGGAGCTTGGACTTCAACAACCCTGAGGTGGCAGCCAATGAAATCAATGAATGGGTCAACAATAAGACCAAAGGTAGGAGTCACTGATGTACATAGCAGCTGTATACAACAGTATATACAACATGTTTATGTCTATATGTGAGCTTGTATTTTTAATGGTTTTTTAAAATGAATTTTCATTAAATTTGTCTCACAAACCCTAAAATTCCAGTCAGTCATGTATGTAAAGAATCCATATATGTAAGTTTGGAGAGAATAGAACTAAAACTAAGAGACACTTCATCACATATTTTATGCAAAATAATTTATTGGAAATGGTTTAGATAAAGAGTAGGGGTGACTCTCCAAATCCATGGTTGTGTTCAGATCTTGATTTTTGAGCCATGATTCAGTTCATACCTGTTCCCATACTGCTGCCTTGAATGTGTGCAGGAGGTCTGCAGTCTCTGGGTATTGCGGTTCCATCTTCCTGTATCGCAATATGAAATGTAGACGTTTGTTTTGCTGCTTTGGTCTCTGTTTCAGAATTGTTACACCCCTAATAAAGACACAGATTTAACAGTTTGCGTGGTCCACCTGTGTAAGCCTTATTCATCTTCCTGATCATCCTAGGACTGTGAGAGGTCCAAGCTGTGTAGGTTGCTTGGACCCCTGTATACTTACCTGCAACAAAGACAAACACATGTTCAAACCATTGAACTATTTTGCCTTTTTAACAGAGTATAAACCCCTAACTCTGTAATGTGGTCAGTCCTCTGTTGCGTAGATTGGTGTGTTTATATGATGCTGCATTTTTACTTCCTCATCTGTACTAAAGAGAATGTGGAAGAGATGGTGGTTTTCATCAAGCCTTGCTGATTGGATGTCACCCCCATGTTGCTTATTCATCCAGGTCACATCTCCAGCTTGATCAAACCAGACATGTTGGACCCAGCTCTGACCCGTCTAGTCACTGTCAACTCAATCTACTTCAAAGGCTTATGGAAGTCTCGCTTCCAGCCAACAAACACCAAGATGAGGCCCTTCAAAGGCGGTGATGGGAATGAATATTCAGTCCCAATGATGTCCCAGCTATCTGTCTTCAACATAGGTGAGTAGTGATGTATGAGGTTTCCACTGATGGCCCTCTGTCTGAGGCCAATCATTGAGATATATCTAATTAGACCCATTATTCAGTTTTAATTATTTTGCTTTGACATCACTGACTTGTTTACATACAGCCAATGTTTTAGATGCATATTGATGCTGAATACAACATGATCTTTATTACATTACACCACCAAATGACATTTTAAAGATATTTTGTTCCATGATTAGAAAGCTGTCCTGCAGCTTGTTGCAGTAATGGATTTAGAGAAGCTGAAATGAATTTGCCAGATCATTTCTATCAGTGATAAGAGCAAATGAGACAAGTCAAATAAAATTTCACTTCAGTAATATGATAAATACAATTTTTTGATTATCTCTGTATGTAAATCTAGAGGGGTTTCATTCTATATTAGGGCCTTCCATTTCTTTCACCGTGAATTGTCAGGAATCTGTTGAAGTATGATTAGTCACACACTATCACAGATTTGTTTGATCAAGGACTAATGGCTTTTCCATATACTAGTATAGAACGAGTGGCAGGCCACAGGCCACAGGCAGGGGGCGGCTGTGGCTCAGGAGGTAGAGCAGTCGGTGGTTCGATTCCCGGCTCCTCCAGTCTGCATGCCGAAAGTATCCTTGGGCAAGATACTGAACCCCAAATTGCCTCCGATGTGTGTCATCGGTGTGCGAATGTGTGTGTCTGTGTTAGAAAGCACTATTGTATAAACGAGTGCTGTATGAATGTGTGTGTGAATGGGGTGAATGTGATCTGTAGTGTGAAGCGCTTTGAGTGGTCGAAAAGACTAGAAAAGCGCTATATAAGTATATATACAGTCCATTTACTGTGCAATATCACCAGACCCTGAAATGACCCTTAAATTAAAATTATACCAGTGTCCACATCTAAAGAAAAATCAGCATACACTGTACTTTCAGTGGCAACAGGATCCAATTTGAATGTGTGTCAAGAATGGCTCTTTCTTGTCTGTTTTTTCATGAATTCCCTGCCACACTTGGAACTATTTTGAAGGAAAATGTCAGCCCTTAAGTTACTAAAAACAGAGCTAATTGTAATGAGTTCGTGGCAGGAGATGGAGAACAACTGGACATCTTCTAGGGGATGGAAGGTGTTGAAAAGCCCATTTATGGTAGGCATGCTGCTCAGTATGATCCTCAGGAGGGCATGAGACACAGACGGGTAGTGTGCTTTGGGTATGGTGGATGATGTGACCTGAATTCTACATACAACATTTTTAGAATACTAGATGGTACAGTAAAATTAAAGGTGGAGTTTTCTTGGGAACAAACTAATGTTATGTTGACATTCAGTGTATCCGACCAAAACACATTGTGTTTATTCTTGAGGTCTAAGAAATATGTTGAATGCATTTCTGTCCTCAGAATTTGCATAGCCATTTAAAAAAAATATGTCCAATCCTGTATTGCTTACATCCATGTCTGCTAGCTTGTAGTTGGTCAGAAACTTCACAGTGCACCTTTAACTCGACAATAAGTTTCTTTGTCTGAACTGTCTTGACATGGCTGAACCTTCACAAATACAAGCTTGAACAAATGGCAGGAAACAGGCCTATCAGCAGGTGCTTATGTACTCAGGTCTTTCAAACTGATCTACTGATACAGATTTCATGATTAAATTGTTTCATTTAGTTTGTTTAAAGAATCACAGGCATTGCCAGTTTATGATTCATAGGTCAGCCTGTGTTGAGTTGCAACGACATCCGTAGCATATTATTTAGCCTTGTGTGAAATGAAATGATATACCAGTCAGTTGTCTATATTTAGATGAGTTGTCAGAGTTGTGTTAGCATGGTGAGTGCTGTGGGTAGCTCTCATACAGTGCTAGAGGTAAACTAAGGCCATGTTCAGCTGTGAGGTGCAGTGTGACTGTAGTGTTGAAAGTCTGTGACTTGTTGCTTTGATTCTTGTCACCAAATTACTGTGCTAACATCATAAAGAGATGTAAAGTTAAAGTTGGTGACAGCCCTAAGTCACTTGGGTATGGCTTGATACACTTAAGTTTTATCATTGTAGTGGGATTTACATATACGTGGCTTTAATGTGCTGTGATTTAGTTTAATGGCCATATAAAGCATGGAAAACTTTGTAAGCATAGTTGAATTGATGCTTGTGGTGTGAGACTGGTACTGCTGTGACTGTTTGTTCTTTTTGGCCAACAGTTAAGTTGTACATATGTTACTTTTTGTTATTGTGAAGTTAAGTGCAGAACTAGGTGGAAATGTATTGTTATTTCAAAAGGACCCATACAGTCCAGCACACTCAATGCCATCTCAAGCTCTAAGCAGTATTAATAAAGTATCTGAATAACGAGGAAAAGCTCTCTAGTGCATCTTGGAAGGCTCAGTAGGTCTAAAAATAGTATCACTGTAAAAATAAAAAGTCATAATCTGTGATATTTGAATATAACTGTCTGTTTTGCTACTCCCCTTTACCAACTGATACAACACAGTTGGTATATAACAGTGTTGTACCAGAGAGGCTTTTGTATTTGATATAATGAACATCTGCTGCCTGGTAGGTCCTTACCCTCAGGAAATGCATTTTCCGCTTCTAGTTTGTAACCACTGTGGTCAGAGAGACAAAGAAAAACTGTCACCCACAGAAACAGACCTGCTACAACTTACACAAGGAACAACTGGAGTAAAAAATATTGTAAAAACTTACAGATGTATAACAGGGGAAGAAAAGCACTGATTTCATAGCATTTTTCTTACATCACAAGAAAGAAGAAAAATTGATTATGTAGTCTCAATAACCAAGAAGAGGACACTTTTTAAATATACTTTATCTGAATTACTTGTCAAGTAAAAACAGGAAGTCTGTTAAGAATTTTATTCTTTAATTAGATGCATCAAAAAGATAACTTGGTTGCCAATCAGTCATGCATGTCCTTCCAAAAGGAAATACAAGAAATGTATAGGAATAAAAAGGGTGGTCATTTCTGTATCCCATTCATTCATTTCATTCTTGTTAACCTCTCCTCTGCTGCCAGGCATGGCCACCACACCTCAGGGGCTGAAATACAAGGTGATTGAGCTGCCCTACCATGGCAACACTGTCAGCATGCTGATTGTTCTCCCCTCTGATGAGGACACACCCCTGTCCCGTGTTATCCCACACATCAGTACAGCCACAGTTCAGAGCTGGACCAAACTGATGCGCATGAGGAAAGTCCATCTGGTTATCCCCAGGTAAGACACACACACAAACCAGTTCTTAAAACATAGTTGACTGAATGAGACAAACATTAACAGTGTGTGTGTTTGTATGTGTTTATGTCTGTAGGTTTACTGCAGATGCGGAGGTAGATTTGGAAGCCCCGCTTTCAGCACTGGGAATAACAGACATGTTCAGTCAGGACAAAGCCGACTTCAGACACATCAGTGAGTGAAAACACAGTCAATCCAAACCCAAAAGTGACGCAGTGCTTCCACAGTGCCTCAAAGTGTTTACAGCAGTTTGAAAAAATAGCAAGGCTTAAAAATATGGAAGGATTGTTTCTGTTTACTGCTAAGGGCCAGTAAGCAGTATGAAGCACAGCTCACTGTTCAGTGTGAAAAACTGAATCACTGCTGTCCTCTTTCTTTCCCTCATCATCTCCCTGAGCAATGGACTGAAAGGAGCTCTGAATTTAAGTGCTCTAGTGCCATCATGTGGTGTTTGAATAGAACTGCATTAGCTCTGTATTGCGTATCTTTGAAAAGAGAAAGAAACAGCCACACTGCAACTATCCCCTGGTAATAATGTGGTAAAAGATGGCTCTTTTTCCCCCTTCTTTTCTGTTTTATCACTCTTTACAAGGTCAAG
The DNA here is from genome assembly GCA_033238685.1 of Lates japonicus. Taxonomy (NCBI): domain Eukaryota; kingdom Metazoa; phylum Chordata; class Actinopteri; family Centropomidae; genus Lates; species Lates japonicus. The sequence goes on along the minus strand of BRZM01000015.1, from coordinate 2,982,531 downwards.
TTTCAGTCTCAACTAAAAACGCTCAGTTATGTCTTTGTGAGCTCTTTTGACAAGGTTCAGTAAAGTGCACTAACACAGGCAGAGGAAGATGTCAATTAAGCACAGTCTGTTTGTAAGTAGATAGCAAGGTTTTCTTCACTGATGCTGTTGATCACTAGTAAATAATTACACTAATAATGTACCCACCATCAGCATTGGCTGATTAATATCAAATTGTTAATAAAAAGGTATTTACTGCACGGAATATTCATACACTGTATTGTCTACATCTAGAATTAACAGTAAGTGTTTTCTCAGGTGCTGAGCCTGTGCATGTATCCAGGGCACTCCAGAAAGCCAAAATTGTGGTGAATGAAGATGGAACAAAAGCAGCAGCTGCCACAAGTAAGTATTTGCTCAGAGTGCCTTGTCTTGGAGCCAAACACAAACCTGTATGCTTAGTTGATAAGAATGTTCTACATAGCAGTTGTACTCAGTATTATAGTATACTATACTAATACTATAGCATTACTACATTCATAACAGTATCCTACACTGTTACAGTTTCTGACCTGTTTTTACAATGTGTTTGCTTTTCTGTTTAGCTGCCATTTTGCTGGCTCGGTCCTCTCCACCTTGGGTTACAGTGGACAGACCTTTCCTCTTCCTCATCAGACATAACCCAACAGGTAGAACCTTCTATTTCCGTCTGGGTTTATTCACCTTAATAGGTTTATATGAATAACATTTGCACAAGCTATAGGAGAAATATATCAGACATAGTATACACACACATGGCAGTTTATCACCAATGTTAGGCTTAATAAAACTAGACAACCCCAGAGAGAGCACTACTCACTATATGATGCAAATCCCTTGGGCAAATATTTTATGGAAATAACTTGCATAAAATCTTTTTTGTCTTGTTCATATTCTTGTTGAAATATAGTTGACACTTTACCTTGGAACTGATTGCTTTTACCTGTAGAGAGCAGTATTTGACTGTAATGAGTTCTCTGTCTCTGTCCCCAGGTACCATTCTCTTCATGGGCCAGATCAACCAGCCTTGAGCCATCACCAGCATCATAGGCCAACACAGGAAATGCTTATACACTGCCACGCATGAACACAAACATACACATGAGCACACACTCACATAGACACATACACTTTGCTGTAGACTTATGTACAATGTGGACATATGATGTTATTTGTTATAAATATTGCTTTTTATGTTACCCATTTTCTGTAATGCTTAGCATGCTTTATAAAATGTTTTGCAGACTAAATTTTCCAGCTGTTTTAATTTTTTGTACACTTTTTTGAATTTATTACATTTTTAAGAAAAACTTTGAATGTCAATTGTGTATTTTCTGAACTCTGGAATAGGGTCATTTTATTTTGTGATTTATCATGTTGTTTTCAGTTCAAAAGTTCTCCATCTCAAGTCACGTCACTTCAGTTCATTCTAAGTTTCACTCCAAAGTTACACCAATGTACATCCCATCTTGAAAGCCTTGCATTCAGCTACTTTAAACTGATTGTTTCCCTCACTGAGGAAGTCTTCTGTTACCGTACTTGCAGAATAAATACACATATTTATAACACCAATGATTTTTGCCTTACGTATATTCTATGATAGTATTTCTGAGAAGAGAATGTTTGTGTACATGTGACATTCTTTTTGTACTGTGATTGTGTATTCATTTTAACATGTTCATCATATTTACAATAGACATTTATTATTCTTTTTCAATATTAGTATTATTATTATTATTATTACTATTAAAACACATCTCTGTATTTCCTAACTACTTACCCTGTTAAGACTTGTGGGTGGCTGGAGTGTAAGTATGAAGCAAGAGGCAGGCTGGGTGGGTCACCACTCTGTCACAACACTGAAGCACATGCAGATTTCCAATTCTGACTGGAATGTCCACCTCTGCATTGTTATAGTATACTGAAGGTATGTTCAGTACAATAAAGTATTGGAACAGTTGGACATTCAAAATCTAGACTTGAGATTTTAATTCTAAAATGTCAAGTTACAGTTCTAGAACTGGAATCTCCAAATTTAAAAATCAACTTCAACATTTTTTTTTACATTAGGATGTAAGTTACAGTTCTGATATTGGCCAGTTTCGTTTTCCCAAGTTGCACCATGGACTCCAATTGTAGTGTTTCAAGTCCTAGCACTGGAATTTTCAAATGTAAAACCTATAGAATGTTGAATTAATGAATTGGTACTGTTCAGAACTTTACATTTGTAGATTTGGAAATTCTGATTTTACAACTGCAATTTAACATTGTAGAAGTTGACCCCTGTCAAGATCTAGAAATTCCAAATTAACTTTAATTTATAATTTTGTAGCTTTTAAACTATGGTTTAAATTCCAATGCTAGTTTTGGATTTTGAACTAGAACCTCAAAATCTACAAATCGAGATCTAGAATTGTAATATCTGGCTCAAGAAGTTGAATATACCATCAGGACTGACACACACACACACACTTTTTAAAATCCCTCTGGTCTAATATTTGAAGAAAGACTTTAAGAAAGATTTTTTTCCTTCCGTTTATGTTCCATTTCACTTGTGTCCTGAATTTGTTGGGCGCATTCTTTCTGGTCATTACGGTAATCCTGACAGCGGCTCCTGGTGTCAGCTGATCCCCTTCACTGGCGAGTGAGGAGGAAATTCAGCTGAAGGAAAACACTGCTGGCTAGTTAAAGTCATGGCTGCGGAGATTCATTCGAGGCCTCAGACCGCCAGACCGGTTCTTTTGAACAAGATCGAGGGACACTCAGACGCTGTCAATGCAGCCGTTTTAATACCAAAAGAAGATGGAGTGATCACGGTCAGCGAGGACAGGTGAGTTTGCCAAGCAGGCTAACGGTAGCCTAGAGCAGTAGCTAGCGGGCTCCGTGTATTTGCTGGTCATTACACACATAATTCTTGGTGCACTTGTTTTAGAAGGACGAAGCATAAGAGAAGAACATTTTCCCTCTCAGAATGATATTTCTTGGTCGTAATATTCCATGGAACCAAGGTTAGTGCAGGAGGGTGTGGGGAATTAATCTAAAATGAATCATTTCCATTAAATATCCGCTAACAAACAACCAACCGGTGTAGTAAACGGGAAAATAACATTTGCTTTCCATCCCATAATGTTTGGTTTTATGGCTCATGGTTTGCTTTACGTAACAGAATTAAAACATGTTAGGCTATGCGCTTGCTAGCTGGTTAGCTACCAAGCACTGCTCAAAGTAAACACGATTCTTCAAACTAACGACTTGATGCCTCCAAGTGCTCATCGTAATCTACATACATACAAGTATTATTATTACTTATCGAAAAGTCCCTGTGGTGAAACTGTTTTAGCTGGTCCTTATGGTACAAGTATCGTTTTATGAACACATTAATAACCATGGGTACCTTTAGAGATGTTAATTCATTTCCTGTACAAGTTGCTATATTGTGTGGTATTGTTAGCTATGCATGATTTAATGTTTGATAAAATGACTGTGCTCCTCATGAACATCACATCTAGACAACTTGGGTACATTGGAATATCCACAGAGTCCGTGAGTGATAAAAATCAGTACCATGTTTTCAGCAAAATCTGGAGGCAGCAGGACAGCTGTAACCTGACTTGCTCTCACATAACCTCAGCTGTGAAGGGTTGATCATTGTTATTATCAGTCCTTCACACTCACTGGGTGTTATTAGGGCTGTCCTGCTTGGTTGCAAGCGTAAAGAGGCTACATCCCCATTCAAAGATAAAGGAACTTAGATGCTCTGAAGAAATGAGATGCAGTTTCCATCACCACATCTAAACCACATATTCAAAGGGGAAGTCGGGGGCGACGGTACAGCAGTCTAACTTTCAGGTTCCTTGATGAAACAGGTCAGGACAGTTGCTTTGATATTGTTTATGCTGTGAGTTGGATGACATTTTATAGGAATTTTAAATTCAGTTTGAACTGAAAACACACAGCATGACAGTACATATAATCTTTGTGGTCTTGTTTCATGTTATTTTTACGCTGGGTGCTAAAATTTGTACCATTATATATTAAAATGTATTAAACCACATCACATATTGAAAGAATAGTTATCAAAAAACTATCAAAAGTTCTTTATGGGATATACAGCAAAGTATAGAAGTTGGTAAAGGCCACAGCATACAGTTTCAGATGCAGTTCAGTACTGAATCATTACTTCTGTAATGTGGTTTCATGTTTACAAAGCTTGTGTGCATGGTGTGGGTGTCAATTAGATAATACTAAAAAAAATGACCAGCTAAATTATTGAAACCACTAAATATGTAACACTACTCCTTTCAGTGCTGTTTGTGAACAGAATCCAGCTTTGTGCGTAAAGAGAATTAGGGCTGGTTTCCCAGACGAGGATTAAGTCCTAGTACTGGATGAGGGCTCTCTTCAATGGGTTTTTCCATTGTAAAGTGCCAAGTCTTATTTTTACATTAAGTATGTATTAGTCTAACACCAGGTTGGTCCATAAGTACAATTAGTAGAAGATTAGAAATGCATTTAAAGTTCTGTATATCAAAAAAAATCTTCATACTATGAAACATGAAATAGACTACAGAATGACACTTCTTAATAACATAAGACATAGAGAGTGCTTTGAATGTGACGATTTGACATTTTCCTTCAGAACGATCCGGGTATGGCTGAAGAGGGACAGCGGTCAGTACTGGCCAAGTATCTTCCACACAGTCTCCTGTAAGTAAGACTGCATTGTTTCTGTTGGAAAATGAATTATGAATATGCTTGTCTGTGTTAGTTTGGTACACTATAACCACATAATACAAACCTGTCTGCAACATGTCATGTGTATAGAGTTGTCCATACTCATGGAGAGTGTCTTCTGTCACCCTTAGCTCCGTGCTCTTGCATGTCGTACCACCATGACAGCAGACGCATCTTCATAGGCCAGGACAATGGAGCTGTTGTGGTGAGTGAAGCTAACTCAAGCAGATGGCCTCACAATCTTGCTGCAGGCTCAATCTTTTGGTTGTTCAAAGAGACTAGTTTAAATAAAAAACTGTATATCTGGTTTAAAATAGGCCATAGTTTCAATATTTGGACTCTTCCAAATGCCTGTGGGGGCAGGAAGGTTATTTAAATTGAAACTTTTGTGTGTGTGTTTGCTTGCCTTCCAGGAGTTTCTCATCTCTGAAGATTTCAACAAGATGAACCATGTCAAAACATATCCAGGTGAGAACATGAGATGAACTAACAAGACTTATCATCTAATGGTATATTGTCAGTGTCTTCATCATACTCAAAATGACACAAAACTCTGCTTCATTGACAAGTCAAATGTGTTGCTTGTGTGCTGCTCATTCCTTTCACTGTTGCCTACAGGTAGAAAAATCTAAGGATGTTTATGAGGCTTAAACATTTTTTATCATAAACACAGGAATAAGAGAAATAAATCTGGCCATCAGGAAATATACACTCAGTCTGATTCACTGAGTGAGTTTGATCTCTACATCTGGAGTGTGTGTAGTGTCAGAGATGTGGCCACCCCCTACCCCAGGAGACAGTGAACGCATCATTACACTACATTTCAGTACTTGAACTGTAAAACTTGTGCTATAAAAATGACGGAGAATAGGAGAAGAAGGAAAGAATAAAATATAGAAAAGAAAAACAAAATGTAAATTTGCTTTTTACAGCAAAGGGGACAATCGTATGTACTCTGTAAATAAGTTAGATTAGTAGTAAAAGCAGATAACTCAGGCCTCTTGCCTCGTGTGATCATTTTCAGTCATCAACAGACAGGAAGTGCATTCTGCTTTGTCAATAGTCACATTTTCTTTGCTCAGGTACAGTCTTATATTAACCTATATGCTGGCCCTCCTCCAGTGCCCTGTGGAGTTCTTTATGTTTGAATGCAGTGTTCCTCACCAAAACTCACTGTGTGTATCCTCCACCTTTGTATTACATATCTTTGCTTAGTAATATTGAAAATGAAAAAGCCACAGCCCAAACATATTGTTATAATTGGATAGTGATGAACAGAGCACAGTTGCTGTGACTGTATCAGCAGCCATTTAGCCTCCTCAGTGGAAAATCAAGCTTCAGGGGAAAATGGCCAGCCTGTTGCTTTAGAGGACAAAACACCACATGTCACCACTGGAATGCTCCATCTGGTTTCCACCACTTAATGCAAAATCAAGCAGCAGAGCCCAAACAGCTAAAAACATGACTCACAATCAGATCAAACAGGCATTAAGATGTTTCTGTGCACTTCAAAGACAGGCAGGGCTTAACAGTGCCATTTGCTTTTTGGCAGTTACTTCTCTCCGAGCTGCTGACAAGGAAAGTGGCCAGTGATCAAAAACAGCTTACATATGTTCAGTCATGTTATAAATTGATATGACAGAATGATGGAAATGATTTTGGAAAAAGCTTTTCTCTCAGCAGTTCAGATTAATTATGTGTGTTGCCTTATTATCCAGACATGTTCACGGTGGCAGTGTCTTCACACGCCGCACAAAGGACAAAAAAATATGTCTCCATCTGATATTATGGACAGCAACAGGTTACAGAAAACACTGATGTTATGTAGATGGTTGTATGTGATATAAATGTTTCTCAAGCCTGTTTTTCACTGGAGGAAAAAAAAAAAAGAAAAAAGAAAAAGGGGCAGTAGCACGGAAAAGGCAAGAGAGGATCAAAGTTTCAACGTCAGAAGCTGGATCCATGGCCATATCTTGGCCATGAGGTAGTAAGATGCAAGAGGACAAAAATACAAAGAATTGGAATAAGTACAGGGTAAAATATAGAATACAGCATTATGTAGCATAAAATTGAACTTGACTTTAGTTATTATTTTTCTCCAATTCTAACAGTTCATTTTACAAATGTCTTATGCACTTAAAGGGAACAAAGATGTCTCTTTTACTTATCAGTGGTGTTAAGTATTAGTGTGAGCCATAATTTATTTATTTAACCAATGTAGCACTTTTCAGGGAAGTGTAATACAGTCATGAAGCCTGTCCAGTTTCTGGCTTTACTTTAAATTCTCATTTAAATAGCTTTAAAGTTGGAAAAATTTAATGTTTTCAAGAAAATTGAGTTTCCCCAATAATTCTTAAAATGTATAGCATGTTCAAATTGAGTTAAATATTCAAACCCAGCATACTATGGTTTTTATGCTGAATTGTTGCATCAAATGGAACCATTTTAGGTGTCCATCTCATCAGTTGTCGCATGTTTACCCATATAGTAGTTCAGTTTATGCTCCTTCAGTCTGAGCATCACTGCAATGGCTGCATAAACATGCATTTGTGATACTAGACCCATCAGTTGTTGATCTGATTAAAGCTGCTAACATAAATATTTTTATATCATTGGGGAATGGAATGTGTAATGTGAAAGGGGTCAGTAGTGGTCTATACACAGACCCAACTCAAAGGTTCCTTACAGTTGTGTTGAGCATTTCCGTGTCTTTCAGCTCACTGTTTTGGTTTTTGGGCCCACATCTTTACTGTTGTTGGTTTACAAATTCCAGAAATACAATGAATGTCAGTGTAATGTAATGCTAATGTGGCTTTGTCACGAGCATTGCAGAAAATTTGTCATTGACATTAACTTGTCAAAATGAGCCAGAGTTTCCCATATCAGCTTATGAAATGTCAGCTGCACTGCAGCTTGTTGTGCTGCCCCCAGTGGCCAAAAAATCCATTAATAAAGCTTTGAATATAATGCCTAAATTAATAACACATCAGCACATACTCTGTATTGACTGTAAGCAGGTTTTGGGTAAAGTTTGGTTTTGATTTGATCAATTTAGCTTTTTTCCATAGTTCTAAATAACGCAGTGCTTCAAACTGGGTTAAAACCTTGTTGTCTTTGAAACGAGAATCATTCAATACAGAAATTTGACAAGAAAAGTGTGCACCTTAGAGGTGAATCCCAGATGCACCGTTAAGACTGATGGGAGTACAAATCGTTTGAAGGGATTCGTCTGTCTTAGTCTGGATTACTGCAACACTAAGTAGAGCCTCTGATGGGATCAGCACATGGAAAGGTCAAATTAGTCTTAGATGGTGCTCATCCATGACGGCTCGGATATAAAGCTCAATGGAATAGATGTGATCTTGTTTGATGTTTGTCCAACATGACTTCTATGTGTTTAACACACTGTATATTTGTGTGTGTGTGTGTGTCTGTTTTACAGCCCACCAGAACCGTGTGTCAGATATGGTGTTCTCCTTGGAGAGTGAGTGGGTGGTGAGTACTGGCCATGACAAGAGTGTGAGCTGGATGTGCACCCAGAGTGGGAGCATGCTGGGGAGACACTACTTCACCGCCTGGGCCTCCTGCCTACAGTATCCTTCATTCACTTCACTGTGTGTACTAGTCCTTAGACGTATGTCTCAGTTGAGTGATTTTAACGTGTCGAGCCTGTTGAAGCCCTGACTCTACACTCAGATACGATCACGAGACACAGCATGCCTTCGTTGGCGACTACTCAGGACAGATCACGCTGCTAAAACTGGAAAAGCAGACATATTCCACCATCACTACACTAAAGGGTCATGAAGGTAAAGACACACCCTGCATACACACCTGTCTACACATAAACAGTCACATTTATCATCAGCACAGAGCTGCTGTTTCTGATAGCATAGGAGAGTTATCAGCACTGCTTGTCTTGCATACTTCTTCACATTAGCAGGCCTTTGATGCCAGATATGCAGATGTGGCTGCAATAAATAATAGATGACCCAGATTCCTCCCATAACTTCATTATATTGGGAGGAAAGAAAGACCAGTTGAATCCAGTATGACCACAAATGCTCTGTCATTTTGCTAAAAGTTAAACTTTTTTCAAACTTTCAAAATCATTTTGCATGATAAAAAGCTTATGTTCTGAACAGGATTCTTCCTGTTTAAGTTTTTCAGTGTAAATATGGTTAAAGGGTTAAAGGACCATACCAGTGATTTTCATCAGCCTAGTAAATCATTTCCCCATCAGTGCATGGTGGCACTGTTATTTTTAAATGTGCTTTTCCTACCTTCCAGGGACCCACTGGTTTCATCCAGAGGTAAAGGATTGTTTTATGAGCAGAATCATAATTATGCAGGAGCTAAAATATGGCTGCGTGCTTTTGGAAATGACTAGCATAGGACGTAAACAGATGATAGTTACTTGGCTTAATAGCACTTTCCACTAAGTGCCAAAACAAAGGCAGAGCCTGCATGCATTATGTCGAATAGAGCATTGAGCCACCACACTCTGCCACAAAGCCTGACATTTTCTTTCTAAGTGATCAGTGAGTTTCTAGGCAGGATGTGACACCACTGCTCCCCAAACAATTTCATTCCAATTCCATTTTGGATTATGCTGTCTCGCTTGCCGCTTTACAAAGTCCCATAACCGCTCGGTTGAGATCTGGCAGCTGTGCTGATTTTATACTCATCAAGCTGCTCAGTGACCAGTGAGCCCGTTAGAGGGGAGTGTTGCCGCTGTGGAAAACTCTGTCTCAGAGAGAAATGCATCATCAAAGGATGAATACATTACTCAGATGGAATCTGTATTCAGGGGTTCTGTGGACTTGTAGCTGTGCCAAGAAAATGAATCCCACAACAAAAATGAGTTGCCAGGACACTAATCTGTGTGAAACAAACACTTCCCTGTGTTCCTCTCTGGGCATTTTATGACACATGAGCTTGTTGAGAACAGGACTCATCTGACCAGCTGATGATCTACACCACTCAAAATGTCTATTTTTACCACAGTGATATTGCTTATAGGTTATCCAGAGATGGACATGTATGTGTGCTGCACATGTAGAAAATGTTCAAAAAATACAAATCCTTACACCATAACAGTTTCCTGCCTCTGTCTTTGATCTGTAAATGTGCCCGGGTGCTCATTATAATACATGTTAATTGGACTGATAATACATATTAATGGATAAGGTGCTGGGCGCAAGCTGGGGGCAAGGAGTTCTATCAAAATATTTAATGAAAATTCTGATTGATCAAATTTGGAAAACATTAAGGAAAGGTCAGACTGCACATCAGAGTGACAGAAACACTTGCTTTTGTTATGTTTTTTTTTTTTTATCATGTAAATAATTTAACGTGGAAGTGTAATATAAATATACTGTACATTAAGAATTTTCCTGACTGGAGGAAATTAGATTTTCATTTTTAGGCGTGTTTTTCCTGACACAGTTTCTTGTGTTGATTAAGCATTTTTTTCCTTCATGTCAGCTGATGGCAATGTAGTCACAGCAGAAGTATATGAGGTGAGAACTACTGTTTCTCCATGAATGGCGCTCCCACAGTTTCCCCTGTGGTTCACACAGCTACAGTTATTGCCAGCCTAATCAGTCCTCTACCACCTGCCACAGGCAGTCATCTTATGACTGATCTGACTTCAAGAGCTGTTATTGTCTGTCCCACAGTTCATTTTCTTTGAATGCTGAATATTTTATGGAAAACGAGGAAAAATGAATTGCTTTGCAAGTTGACTTGTCTGGAAAATCTCTGATTCAAACAAATAGAAATGCAGGTCAAGCATTTTAAGTTATCATAACTGTGGTTTAGAAAGCTTGTGAACTGTAGTGTAACGGCATAGCAGTGTGTGGTTTTTGGCCACAGCAAGAGAAGGACAGTGAGTGTTTAGCTCGTGTTATATGCTCTACCCTCTGAGAAGAATGGACAGATGGTCTGTGTCATGTGGTTGATCAGCTGAATACAACCGAGTTCCCTGCTGATTTAAGACCAAGGGCCAAGAACAGGACAATCTTCTTTTGCTCACTAATGGCAGCAACTTTTTGGTCTCAGTATTCACTCACTCAATACGTTTTTTTCTTGTTGTTGCCCAGACACCACTTCACTTGCACAACTGATCATCATTATATAATGTTCACACACTACTGGGTACTACCACATTTTACTACTGTGTCATATGATCTGTATTTAAAATATTTATCTGTGAAGTAACTACAGCTTTCAGGTAGAAGGACATCATGAGAGGTAGCAGATATTTAAAGTTAAACAAAATAGAAATATGCTAGCTTTAAAAGCTAGCCTCTACCGGTAATGCTCAATAATATACTGTACAAAAAGGCAGTTATTGATTTCAGAATCTCGAGTTTTTTCAATGTGGATTTAGTTAAATGATAAATGCTTATGTTACCTACCTACCCTACCCTAGCAGCTTCAGTAAGTATTCACACTCATTCATCTTTTGCAGATTTTATTGTGTTATAGATTTCAAGTTAAATGGATTAACAATTAGCATTTTTGCCCATCAAACTATATTCAATAATCTATAATAACAAAGTGAAAGCATGTTTATAGAAATGTTTGCAAATTTTTAAAAAAACAAAAACTTAATTCTCTCATTTACAGAAGTATTTGCTGTGTTCAAATTGTCGTTGAGTACATCCTCTTTGCTTTAATTATCTTCACGATGTGTCCGGAACTTGATTGGAGTCCACCTGTGGTAAACTGAATTGATTGGACATAGTTTAGAGAGGCACGCACCTGTGAATACAAGGTTCCACAATTCATACTGCATCTCAGGACAACATGAAGTCCAAGGGACTCTCTGTAGACCTCCACAATAAAAACTGTGGTGACAGATCAGGTCAAAGGTGTAAAACCATTTTAATGCTTTGAGTGTTCCCAGGAGCACAGTGGCCTCAGTAATTGTAAAATGGAAGGCGTTTGGAACCACCAGGACTCTTTTAGACCTGATCTTCCAGCCAAATTAAGTAACAGGGCAAGAAGGGCACTGGTCAGAGAGGTGATCAGGAACCAAAATCACTCTAACAGAGCTTCAGATTTCCTCTGCAGAGATGGGAGAACCTGTCAGAAGGATGACTTTCTCAGCAGAAGATTCTCTGGTCTGATGTGATAAAAAATGTTACCCTAAGGGCAGAGCCTCGCACACCATATACTGCTCATGTCCAGGCTAATATCAACCTTCAGGTGAAGCATTGTGATGACAGTATCATGCTATAGGGATGCTTATCAGTAACGGTGTTCTTGAAGATAACCTGCTCCACAGTCCATGCTCCATGAGACTGGGGCAACAGTTCACTTTGACCTGAAGCATTCAGCCAAGACAACAGTCTCTGAATGTCCCCGAGTTCCAGCCAAAGCCCAGACTTAAACCCCATAGAACATCTGTTCTGACCTGAAGATGGCAGTTTAAATGTGCTTCCCATCCAATCTGATGAAGCTTCAGAGGTTCTGTCAGGGAGAATGGGATAAACTGCCCAAATCCAGGTGTGCAAAGCTTGTAGAGACTTAGCCCAGAAGACTCAAAGCTGTAATTGCAGCTGCAGGAGCGTCTATAAAGTACTGAATTCAGAGTCTGAATACTTGAGTGTTTCTAATTCATTTGCAAATATTTCTAAAAACGTTTTCATTGTGTCACTGTGGATTATTGAGTGTAGCAAAAATGAATACTGAGTGCTGATACAGAACAGGTTTTTAAGATATCCTCTAAGCTAATAACATTCTTAAAGGTTTGTTGTGGCCTACAGGAGTGCCTCACTCTTTGGAAAGCAAGAATAAGCTCAGAGTTAATTACCTTAACATGTAGTACAACACTGGAAAAACAGGGCTCATTAAAAAAAAAAAAGGGCAGACAATGCCTTCAAAAGAGGAGATCCAACTGTAGCCAGCTTCAAGTGTTGCCAAGTTGTTTGTTTGGAGCTCCCTGTAGTTCTTCCAGCGTACACCAGGTGGAGCCAATAGGTCTGCCCAAAACACTGTCTCTTAAGCTCTTGAAGCACAAAGTAGCACATGTAACAAGTGTGTATTGTTTTGTCTTCTGACCCCTACAGGAAGTATAGGAGCTCTGTGGTGGGACCCTGTCCAGAGGCTGCTGTTCTCAGGGGCCTCTGACCACAGCGTCATCATGTGGGACATTGGGGGCCGCAAAGGACGGACGCTATTGTTGCAGGGCCACCAGTAAGTCCTTCAGTGTCTCATATATGCATGCAGGCTGAATAAGCTTCCTTCCTCTGTTTTCATCAGGGAGTGGCAGGCTGAAAAACTAAATTAGTGAAATTAGGTTCTGATGAAGGGCATGCCACAGATTTCCTAGAAAACATCCACATGCCTAGTTTCTTCATTTCCTTTCGCAACATTGTCCATCTATCTCTCTGAGACACTCATCTCCACTCTCTCTTGTCAAAGGCAGGTCTCAGTGGTGTCAGTAACAGCTGTCCCCAGGCACTGACTCTGTTTTTATCTCCACTTCTCAGTCTTCATACATATTTCACCACCTCCAACTCCCCCCTCCCCCCCGTCACAGGAGCCATCAACAGAGCCCATGTACACTGATGCGTTTCAGAGCAAGCCTCTGTAGATCCTGTTGCACCCTCAGACACCCAAAAAAATGAGAGCTGTCACTCTCTTGTACTTCTGACAGGCTCTAAATCTGGTTTTGAACCAGTCTTAATCTCTTGTCAGGGCTTTTTGGTGCCCTTCTCACTCTTTTATTCTCCTCCTATATTTTACTCATGTATTAAAATTTATCTAAGAGTCTTCCTATTATGGGATTTCACAGTGACAATTGAGCAGAAGTGATACAGTCAGTGCAGTCATTGTAGTGAGCAAAAATGTCAACAATACAAGTGCTGGAATTTCCCTTTTAGCTTTTGGCTGTTTTAATTTTAAAGCTCACTCAGTTTATTTGTATTAATGTGTTGTTTTACCACTTACTCTAATCTTTATAGCTGTGCTGCTTTATGTATGAAAGCAGCATCAATCCATGTTTGGCCACTAAGGAGCAGAAAGCATCAAAACAAGCTGACAGATACAGAGCTATCAAAGATCTCAAATGTGCCAGCGCTCGGTTTTCTATTAATCAAGAAGACACAAAATTAGAATTTATTTGGGGTTGTGTTTCAGTTTATGCATGTTTACCAGCTAGCACTGTGTTTGACTGCTGATTGGGGGAGGGGAGGTAGTGTATGGCCTGATGCCTGTCGCTGCTAGACATAGGGCTTATGAGAGCAGTGAGAGTGAACCACAACAGTAAAGTTGCTAAAACGCTGTGTAGAGGTGAGAGGCTGCAGAGTCGAGGGATAATTCGCTGTGGGTTGATCAACACAAACGACCCTTTTCACATTACATATAGTCATTTCAGCCATTTTTGATGTAAAAGTATTTATTATAGCAGATATAAATTATAACCATTTTATATCCCTTCTTTTGGTCTTCACCAGTGCCTGAGGAAAAACCAGTTTTGCTTGTAAATATCTCAGTAGGTTGAGCTGCCAAGTTGGATGTTTATTATAATTTGATGGTGTGAATCAGGTGTATGTTTTGATTATAATCATTTAAGCTCCTCTCCCGCTTCATTTCTTCTCTCTTTTCTTTGACTCCCTCAGCGAACGTGTTCAGGCCCTGCGTTACCTCCAGTTGACGAGGCAGCTGGTGTCGTGCTCAGCCGACGGAGGCATCGCAGTGTGGAACATGGACACGCAGAGAGAGGAGGTTTGCATCACTATTATAACTGCTGCACAATTACAGATTGTAACAATACAGTCAGATATAAACTGTACAGCACTCGGTGCTCACTCAGTATAATGGTTCAACATGTAGTATCTTAGTATTAGAAGTTGGTTGTGATTGGTAGATAGTTCTGTTTGTCCTCAGTTCTGGTTTAAAAGCTGCTTTTCGGTGGTAAAGATCATTTTTTGCAGCACTTGTCCATTTGGAAAGTTAATTTCATTTAGCGGGTTACATGGTCGTGTTTCTGCATGATTAACAGTAGCCTTAAACTGTGTGTGTGTCTCTGCAGGCACCTCAATGGTTAGACAGCGACTCGTGTCAGAAGTGTGAGCAGCCTTTCTTCTGGAACATCAAGCAGATGTGGGACACTAAGACTCTGGGGCTCAGACAGGTATGAGAGTCTGATCAGTGTCCATTGCAGCTGTCAACTCCCTCTGTCATGAGTCATACTAATGTTTGGGTGTGTCTCCTGTGTACAGCATCACTGCAGGAAGTGTGGCAAAGCTGTGTGTGGGAAATGTAGTTCGAAACGCTCCACATTTCCAATCATGGGCTTCGAGTTCCCCGTGCGGGTGTGTGATGCCTGTTTTGACACCATCAAAGAGGAAGAGTGAGTAAAGGGCTTCTCTAAATATTTGTGTTATGTCATTTAGTCACACTGTACTCCTGTTTTGAGAGTACTGAGGGCAACTCTGATTTAACGCTGTCATTGTGTGTGTGTGTGGTGCAGCCGAACACCATTGGCCACGTTCCACGAGGGCAAACACAACATCGCCCACATGGACATGGACCCATCCAGAGGCCTGATGGTCACTTGTGGAAGCGACCGCATTGTTAAGGTCAACAACAGTTCTTTGATACCAGATAATTCATGCATGTGTTCACTATACAAACACCACACAACCTAGACCAAAACAAATCAATATAATTTCTTTTAGGCTATTGTTATTTTAGATTCCTTAGATTAGAGTGGATTAGATTAGATTTCACATTTACCATATATTTAATTACATTGCATAATCTTGTGTTAATTACCTGTAAAATGTCTCTAACTCTTAAGTCTAGCAGGCTAAAGACCTGAGAGTAGAGTAACAAACAGAAACAGTTGCATTCAGTTCACACAGTAATAATAATGCAGAGTCCTTATATGCAGCTTTGCACCAGGCCTCCTCTGTCATGGTTATTGGCTGTTTGTCTCCACAGATCTGGGATATGACGCAGGTGGTTGGCTGTAGCTTAGCAACAGGCTTCTCTTCACGCTGATTGGCCCAGCCCACTTCGTCCTCCTCCATGTGCTCCACCCACTCTTCCAATTTCATGGAAACCCTTCTGTACAGTACGTCTCCCCGTCACGCCTGGGATCTTCTGCTGCAACCAGGCCTGTTCTGGGTGAATGTGTGAGTGTGTGCGCGAATGTGTGTGTGTGTGTGTGTAGATAGTGTTGCCCTCCACATTCCTTTTGCTTCTCATAAAAAAAAAAAATCTATGTTCACTAACTGTCAGTCCTACACAAAAGCGTGTGTGACTGATTTTTGACTTTTTGCGCTGATCCGAAACAGAACCCTAAGCACAAAGGTATGTGTGTGTGTGTGTGGAAGTGTGCATGTATTGTAATGATTTCTCCTATAGGAGGAATGGTAACGGTATTAGTGTTTACATTCAATATTTCTGATGCTTCTTTTGACAAAGGTCTTTTTTTTTATTACCTTTGCACTGTAAAATTTGATTTCATCATATTGCTGACCTGCCATTCCTGTAAAAACACACTAGCTTCTCTTCCTTATTACTGTGGCCCACTAACTGCATATTACTCAGTCACTGTAACATGTACAAAACAACCTTAATCACCTGTATATAGCTCTGCATCATGTGTATAGTAGATATTTGCTTGAAATGACTCTCACTGATCAGAGTGATCAGCTTTTTCTGTCTTTTTTCCCTCTCTTATTCAGTTTTTTTCTCTTTCACTAGTTGGCCTTAAATCACTCTCAGGAGGTTTTACATCACTAGGTTGTCACTGGGCAGGGGCTCTTCATTTCAGTCGTCACTGTTAGTAATGTGAGATTACACAAGCGGGTTAAGAGAATCAGTAGACCGGCCTCTCTCTTGATAGATGAAGGAAATCTCTTGGTAAACTCAAAGATGCTGCCAGTCGTCAGTTGTTTGTATGACAGCACTGACCCAGCCTCCACCATATAGGCATGGGAAATTAGAACATGTTGCCTATAGTAACATTTGCTGACAGCAGCATCATCAGACATCCTGTCGCAGCCATACTGACTCTAATGCCTCATAAGAATTACTTTTCACCTGTAATTAAAACAATATATAAATATCACAAGGGTTTTTTTGTTTGTTTGGTGGGGGGGCAAAATTGGATTTCCTCCCACTAGAAAGGCACGTAGGTACTGGGCAGGTGCTCTAAACTAAATGCAGCAATAAATGCTGGCATGTTGAGTCGTTCCCAGCTGGATTGTGGGTCAGAGCTGACTCTCTCCCCTCAAAAGCCTTAAAGAGAGGAGGACACACTCACAAAGCCTTTTTAGTGGTTTGTCAGTACTTAAAACTGTTCACTAATGCTCATTCATTCTCATGCAGTCACCTCATTACAAAGCTCTGGATGTCTCGTCAGCATTTCATTTCTTCCTGTCAGTTTCCAATCCTGTTCTGCGCTCTCCTCCTTCCCCCACAGATCCACGATGTCTCATAACGCTCTTACCACTGCACTGAATTGCACAACTCAGTGGTCTTTGTCTTGGAATTAAACAGAAACATTTTTGTAAGGTCAGATTTGGGAGAGATAATAGCTGGATTCAATGTAGCGTCCTTGTAAATAGCAGCTAATATCTTCTAATGTTAGACTAATGCTTGCCTTATTGTAAGTGGAAAAATGAGCATTATAATGTTGGAGTTCCTGATTTCAAAATGTAGTCACATTCCAGTTTTTGATCATGTAGTGTATATTTATATTTGTAGTAAAGTATTTATCTATTATCATTGTAAATGGTTGTTTACTTTTCTTTGTGCCCATCCAATAGACTTAATTTCCTTGTAGTAACAAACTAGAACATGTTGAACACTCTAATGAAGCACATGCAAACTCAGTAATGTTGAGATGAACTGTGGTGTCAGATCATGCATTATTCTACATCTCAACATGGACAGAAATTGACTGGTCAGTCATGTGACAGCAGTGGTTACAGCCTTGATTGTTCCGATCATCAAGACCTTACTCCATGATATTTAGATGTCACACAGTATCATACTTGGGGTTAGACTGACACCTGATACTGATTAGTTTTGTCAGTAGCCAATATCTCACGGTAATGTTAGTTATTTTAACTAACTGTCATTTACCTTCAAATTTGAGTTTTGTAAGTGTGGAAAAAACAGGATTTTTTTGACAGTGGACACGTCTTAAATTTTTTGAATTTCCACAATAAAAAAAATATTAAAGCTGCAATTTTTTTATTTCTTTTTGGCCACTTGGGGGCAGCCAAACAAGCTATTGACACAACATTCACATAACGTGAATGTGAATATATGAACACAACATTTACAACACCTTATAAGTTATTGTGCTAGCAAACTGTTACCTATTTACATGTCCAGCAGGCACAAAGCAACATTAGCATTCATTTGGAGCTTTATTTCTGGCCATCTGACTAATCTGAGTCCGATACTCACTCTCATTTAAGCTCAGTTTTGGTCTTCACCCACTCCAGAGAAAAATATCTGTCTGTTTAACTGCTCAGTGCTACAGTACATTCACCAGCTAGCTGCTAACTTTATCTGCCATTTGGTCCTGGACAGGTAGGTTACAGACCTTTTTTGCTGGAACCTGCCTGCTGCAGCTTGCTGTAAAATAGAGTGAGGACAGTAGAGTTTGAAGGGTTGAAAACCAAAACAATGAGCTAAAAGAAGCCAGAACCTTTGGAGAGCTGTATAGAGCTCCAGAGTTGGATAAAAATTTTCTGTGGGCGTTTTTTCACATTATCCATAGACATTTAGTCAGTTTTTAATAAAAAATGTCAAATAGTGCAGCTTTAAATAACTCAAGAAAAAATAAGATGTTAAAGCTGCATTAACTAATTTTATTTGGCAACTAAGGGGCAGCAGAACAAGACATAAACATCACTGATGCATCATCACCTTATAAAAATCTGCCTCTTTCAGCTGCTAAATGCTTGAATATGTTCACTAGCTAGTCATTTACCTGTTCACTATGTCCACAGGTAGTGTACAGTGTGTTTATCAAAGCTGTTTCATTGCTATAGCTGCCAGACACATAGTTAATAAAAGTAGTAGGATTTAACCAAAACAGTAAAGTTGAAGTGGATCATAAAACCAAAACAAGCAGCTTTAAGACATAAACTGCTCCGTAAAGCTGAGGAACTGCAGTGATGGGTGATGATTCTCTGTGGGGTCATCACTACTACTGACATATTTCACACAGTCATTTGATCCATTGTTAATATAAAAATATTGATTAGAGCAGCTTTAAAGATTGTAGCTGAACTTCTGCCATCTTAGAAACAGACTTCACTTGACTGAACTATTTTCAGACAGTTGACAGTACTGGAAAACTGATCTCAGTCCAACCCTAAGTGTGATTGAAAGCGTCATCAGGGATCTATCAGGGTTATTGACGATGCTACCGTACAATCAGGAGTCAAATCTCTCCTTTCCTTTTATGGTTAACTGGACACCGAAGCTTCTTCCAGTCATTACTTCTTATCATGTCCTTGTAACAGATTGTGTTCAGTGATAAGAGAGTGTCCGGCTCTGGAGGATTAACTCCACAGCAGATGGACAAGACGTTCAAGGTATGATGGATGGCAGGATTTGTTGTTTGCAGAAACAGCTAATGAAATCGAGCCTCAGATTGCCAGGCTGTCACAGGAAGGAAGGGATAGATTTTGTCATGTTGTAAATTGGTTTATTTTCCTTTCTTTCACCAGATGGAGCGGTCATAGGAGTCATTTTGTTTTTGTCATCTTTAGTTCGTCAAACACTAGAATGGATGGCCTTCATGTTGATGGGAGGCCATCAACACTTTACAGATGACTCATTTTCCACAACACCATGGCCAATAAGCTCAAACTCTGTAAATTGATTTCTGCTTGGTTTGACTTTTTCCTCTTCAAACTGCTTGTAAAAGACACTTGCTGTTCCAACATGATGTTAATGTATATCTCAAAATACTTGTATTTTTCAATACGTTTGTTGACAATACAGAACTGACTTTAGGCTCTCAGTGCCCTCAGACCAGGACATATGAGAATCGATGCTTAATAAAGATATTCTGATATGTTTATTTGACTGTATTTTGTAGTTTTTTAAAAATGTATTATTATTATTTATTTTTTTTTTTAGAATTTTAGCTGCACAATGACACAGAAAAATTAGTAAATTTCTTTATTCAAGCATGCATTTACAGGACGAGCTCACATCAACGTCACAGACGGTTAAAGCCTTTTTTAAACGTGCTGCGCTGATAAATACATACATAATAAATACATTTTATTGCACATGTCAAGTGATGCTGCTGTGTGGTGTATTTAAGGCACACTGCTCATAGAGAACACTTCATCTCCAGCCTGAGCTCAACCTGCACAATACAGTAGCTGCACTACAACATAACAAGAGAGTTACTTACATTACTGTTAAAGACACAACAGCAACTTTGCACTATTGTAAATTATACAGACAATAGCATCAGACTGAGCCCATAGCTGTTATCATGAATTAATAAAGGAGGATGCGTGAGTGACTTTGGTCATATCAGATTCCCATCTGATTGACAACTTTCATAAAGTCACAGTAACAGACTGGGTGTCTGTGTGTGTGTGTGTGTGGTTTATGACAGTGTTCTCTCTATCAGTGAGATAACCTCCTCAGAAATCTCACTGAAAGCAGCATCACTATCAAACACTCATAATAAAGGTTTAAGCCACAGAGGTGGTAGTCCGTATAAAGTTGAGCTAACAAATAAGAAAACCATTACAAATCTTGCTAATCCCTCAGTAAAAGGTGAGTTTAGTCTGCTTGGTTGGGTTTCCATCTGTCCCAATTTAAGCCAGTGACCAAAACTGAGTCTAACGCTCCAAATGCTTTTGGAAAAACAGAAGCAGATCCATTCTGGAGTCCAGCTGTGGTCAGTATGAGCTTATATTGTTAGTGCAGGTGGTTTACTGGTTCCCAGTTTCCTGCTGTCTCAGTGTGGCTGGAATGTCTTGGCCAAGTCCTCCAGCAGAGACATTAACTTCTGCTCCTCCAGGGGGGAGCTGTGGGTCCAGGCCAGCGGCAGGTGGGTGGACACCATCTTGCGGTCTGAGCACAAACACACATAGATGTTAACATGAAGATGTGTACGTGAAAAAGCCTGTCTATTGGCTCTCTGGTTTTACTGTTAAAGAATGTGGGTGTCAGGGAACATACAGTGCAGTGACAGAGAGTCAGCTCTGATACTGCCTGTATTTAAAAGGCAATAAAGGCCATGCACATGTACAAACCAAACGCAAACACCGGAATAATTTTCAACTCTCATCCCTGGTGGCAACAGATTTAGCCAGGCATGCCTCCTGACACTGAAACATAACTCAAACAGCAGGGTTTCTGCAGTTTTCACCAAGTTAAATTTAAGACTTTCTAAGACCTTTTTAATACCACATAGAGAGCAATTTAATACCTGTTTTAAAATGTAACAGCCGAACCAACCAAAGTATGATGGAAACCAAATGGAGAAGATTTATTTATTATTCTATAAATTTTTCCAGTGATCCTCTGCAGTATATAACAGTAACTTCTGATAATATTATCAAAATTAATTAGGATATTATTAAATTAATGTGGCCTGGGTTTGGATTAACCAATGAAAAAAGAGATTTTTTTTTTTTTTCACAAACCACTTACACAACTATCTATCATTTTTCATTTATAGATGTCTAACATCTCATGACAGCCAGCAATTGGATACAAAAACATTTTATTACTATCATTTCTATGACAGGTATATAAAAATATCTCAGACATTTGCAAATTAAATTTAAGACTTTAATGCCCTCAAAGTTTTTTTTTTTCTTATGAAACTGAATTTAATGCTTTTTCAAGACCTGTAGATAGCCTGAAACAAACAGTGAAATAAGATGTGCAGGTAGGTCTGTTTGTGTGAAACGTCTGACCCATAACCATTAACATTTTACTGTAACCTCAGAAACTTAAACCAATTAAATATATCATCAAGGCTATCTCTACTCTCGACCTCTGAGATTTTCAACAAGAATTAACACAAGCAAGAAATGTCAGTTGACTGAAATGCTACTGCTCAACTAATGCAGTATAACAGCATTTCCAGGAATGTCTCCGTAGAATAATATTTAGTGTGTATTATATGATTCCATAAGGTCAGGCACTGTCATCGCAAAAACACAGAACCTGCCTGAACTAAAAGTATCCAAACTGTTGTATATGACTGTATTATACACTGTGTTTCTCTAACCGTTTCTGTTGTTTGTAGGGGGTTACATTTTCACTGGGGCTGTGATCACACAGCAGCTGAATTCCAGTTTTGTTGTGAGATAAATGTGATGTGTAAGCACTTAACAGCTAAAAATACAGAAAAACACTTTCAGTTTAGATCTGAATATGTGCAGTATTATATCCTTTCATGGGAATGACAAAATCTAAATTTGTCAGTGTTGCCACCATATTAGTAAATATTGCCTTTGTTGACAACTGTTATGATTTTGGCACTTGTAGCTGTTTGGCTGAGTGAGTGTTGACATGAGATAAAGCAATGGAAAAAAGCCAGGCTGACAGCTTGGCTGGTGTTTAGGGGGACACGTCAGATGTGTCAGAATTTGGGCTTTTCCTCTAACCAAAACCCAAAGAGACGTGATGTCTTCAATTTGACGTGATGTCGTTTCCACATCACTGTCTGTACTGGTATGAAATAAATATCAGCAGCAAGGTCCATCAACCTGCTTGGAATGAAAAATGAGGACACCAGACAAAACTGCCTCATTTTACATCACATAAATGAAAAGATGAATGCAGTATGTTTGTGTCTCTGTTGAAGTGTGTTTTTCCTACAAGGCTACAGCCTTCCTCCTCAAGGCCATTAGGGTCATTGTGCATGTGTGCATGTACACCAGGGTGCATTTGTGTGTGTGTGTGTGTATGTGTGCGCTCGTAGAGGCACTGTACTCTGGCAGTATCTGGCACCAAAAGCAGCCCACTCCAGCTGCAATGGACAGAGGCCAAACCCTCACACAAACACACACACACACCACCATCCACCCGGCAACCGACACATAATTCAACAGCAGTCCTCTATTCTGTCCTCTCTTGCCATTCTTACTGTTTTTTTGTAGTCTTGCATTGATTCAAATTTTTACTTTGTAACCCTTTTTATAAATCCCTAACGGATAAATCACTTTAACATACATATTAATAAAGATTGTAAATTTCTGCATCATACCCTGATAGAAGCGTCCACTTGGGTTTGTGGTTGCAGCCTCGAGACAATAGCCACACCACGGTGTCAACCCCCTGCTCTGGGGTTAGACTGTCCTTCATGGAGTGATGGAAGTCTGGCATGGCGTGGCCACCGCTGGGACAGACAGACACAGTGAGGAGAAGAACAAACTTGGGAGTAAGTATTAAAATGATATGGATCAATTGTTGAATGAGAATGGTTGTTAAATTTGTCCAAAAGTGATAACAGTTAATTTCGTGCTCAGTGCCTGGGTATCCACCCAGCCAGGATGCATGACGGAGAGTGGATGTTTGTATGAGTCTTTGCCAGCTGCTCTGTCATCACCACCTGCTGCCTCTGGAACACACACACACACACACACACGCACACACACACAGACAAGAATGTCTTACAGGATGTCTGAAAGGTTGGACTTAAAGTAGATTTGAGGCAACAAGACTCAGGTGTCATTGTTGATGTTCTCCTGTGACATAACAAGACAAAACAAGATTTAACTGTCATGGGCTTGTGAGGCCAGATACTCTAGAATGTTTAGACTAAAACTTCCATTTGCAAATTCTGCTTCATATGCAACAATATTTACATTCATTTTATATTTCAACCTAAAAAGTTCTAGCAGCACTTTCATGCATATCTCTATAAAATATGAAAATGCAACACCACCATTAGTAGTACATTAATAAGGTACAGTCCTTTTATATTGAGGGTGAACCAAATATTCAGTTTCTGATTCATAGATTATCTCAGTGAATATAAAAATCAAATCAGCTGCAATATACTGCTATTATGTAAATAGTCTAGAGGTTTTCCTTTCTACTGTAAATTTCTTAAATGTATTTGTCTGTTTCCTAACAAACTCAAATCACTAAAGTACTGTCAAGTCTCACAGTCCCTCAGTCACAATCTTTTATACTCAACACACTATTCGGCAGGACCGGGCTCAGTTCTTACTTTGTGGGCGTGAATAGTTGCCATCGTACTTGACCTCTACCAGACTGCAGGTTTCCGTCCTGAGCTTCTGCAACATTCCTCCTGATGACACAGTGATCTGAACATGGAGGAGCGGAAACAGTGGTGAGGGGGATGGAAGAGGAGCTGGAGTTTTATTGGTCATGATATCAAATCAACTCCAACCCAGCCATGTGTATATCTATGTTTTTAATCTTCACTGTATACAGTGGTGCAGTGTAACTACTGTAAGTATGTTTATTCACATACTTTACTTTGGAAGTAGTACATCACAAGATGTCTAAATTACTTTGATGGTCATTTCTACTTCAGCTTCACTGTACTTCACTTCATTTATCTAGGTTTCTCATTTCCTTGCAGGTTCGATTTGCATACAAAACCTATGATCAGCTTTGAGATATGATCCATTGTTGTATGTTACAGCCTGCTTTCATGTTATACATCCAGTAATAATATTGTATAATATAAACAACACTGACAGGGTAATACTGCTTACATAATGGGTGTTTTACTTACTTACTGGTAGTTTTAATAATCTTTTTGTATGTGTTTTAAAACCAAAAGTGATCACTGACTTTAGGAATAGGATCTACACTGCAGTTAGCACTGACAGTTAATCTGTCAATGTCACAGGCAGGTTTATGTTCCTCTGTATACAGATTCCTAACACTCTTAATTACATTGATTATTTCTGGTAACATTCACTACACACATTGAAGGCACAACAAAAGCTGTATGAGTAAGCTGAAGAAATGTGCTATGTGTATAAAAAACTTCTATTAAGTGTTCTTACAGGAGGGAGTTTAATTGTAAGCTTGGTATCCTGTCACCAATTTGACCTGAGGCAACTCAAAAAAAAAAAGTTAAACAGGCCTCAAACTAGCAGTGAGCAATCAACCATATCTGGACGAGGTATATATGATACACACTAGGAGGAAAAGAGCACATGCCGTTAACAGAGATAGCACTCAGCTTTTATCCTCAGGCAGAAGACTTTTCAACAGTCATCAGGGGACAAATAACTAACCCCTCTAAAGTCTAAAAAAAGTTTAAGCCTGGTGTAGGAGTCTATAACTTTTGTGAGGTCAGACAAACTGTGGGGCAGATAGGAGATTGTGACTGGCTGTAAAACAAACAGGGTTATTGTCTCTCCTCCACCCACTCTGGGATCTACGCTCTTCTCCAGCAAAGGAATGAGACTCTTGGTGAGGATGTAAACCCTGGCAGACAAACAAGGATGGGTGCTTACTTTCATATCTGTCCAGTCTCTTCCCTTCTTATTGTTTCTTCACACCTCACCCCTGACCTTTGACTCACCAAGGACATTGGTAGCAAAGCTCTTCTCAAGACCTTCAACATTACATCCCTCTGACTCATGATGGAGCTACATTATTAGTCTAGGCAGATTACACACCACACAATATTTTTTTTTTATATAATTTATATTGTCACAAAATGTATCAGTTCAAAATAGAAACATGACATAGTAGACTGACCAGTAAGATATGACAGATTATAATCTGTACACAAAGCCATATATTTTCATATATGAGAATAAGTAACTCATGTCCTCACCAACATTTAGGGCCTTGTACTTTCTCTTGAAGGCCTCAACCAAACTCCCAGACCTTCTTGGTCTCAGACAGGTCAGGATGGACATAGACCTCCTGCAATGACATCAGTAATTTAGAATAATAAATAATGTCATGTCTGGGAAATCATAGTCAATTTAGAGGTCATCTGTCCCCATTAAAAAAAAATGTTGAAGTGAGTCATGCTGTACTTTGTTTCCCGTCTCCTTTATTCAGCCCTCGCCTCCTCCAGCCTTGTCCTTGTTCCTACACACCATGGATCGTCCACTATGACAGACACAGAACAAGCATCATTATACATTCTTTTTAGAGGAGGAGACTGGATTTATCTTCACACCCAACCTATGATGCATCCAACTTTACATAATCTTTTCTGAGCTACGATTGTTCTATAAATATTTCTAACATATTTGTTCAGGTTTTATGAAGGTAGAATACATACAGTGAAGCCAATACAAAATGTCTGGATCTTATTTCTCTCATTAAGTAGATTATCACCACCTTCAAAATCACTCTGCCTCTTGTTATGCACAGATTTAGTAAGACAGAACAGAACTAATCTTCCCAGAAAGGTTTATACTGGAGTAAAGCTACAAAAAAATTGCTACTACAAAATCTCTAGTTGACGTTTTCCTTTTTTTCTACAACTGTTTTGTCCTCTGCAGACTACCCAATACATTGGATGTGCATATGCTATTCTGTAACTTTGATTTACATTTTAAATAAAGCAAATATCACCATGATGCAGGGTTATTTTTAGAATGTTTTACTTTTTCTTAGTGTTTTATTCTATGGTATGAACAATATGTACAATTACAGTTTTTCTCCATGTTGGTAATTTTAGATTGTTTGACTTGCACGGCTTAATGTACAATGTACAACAATGCATTGAACAATACCTCTGTTCAGCATAGTAGAGGCATTGTGTGCAAGTATATACTAATACCTCTTCCTTACACCATTAGATGCAGTGCCAGTTGTAGTATAAATTTTCTAAAATAACTTGCAGGTTTACCGCAACTCCTGGTAATGACACTAGAAACTTTGAAAGTACGCGGTAGAAGTTAAAACATGTGTTCAACAGCCATTGACATATGAGTTGTGTTTCCTGAAAAACAACAATGAGTGGTACCTTTCTTCTGCCATGATGGCCATGGTGGCTTTCCAATGCCACTGTTGGCTCAGATTATCATGAGCGTCCAGCACGGACACCTCAGGTCACCTCCACAAACCGCTTGGGGTTGTAGGAAGGCATTCCTGCAAAGATGTTATTACCATATCAGCAGCCTGCTCATCTGCACATCTGTACCTTCCATGCATCTGTATCTCTGCCTCAGTGCTGAGTTTAGTGTTGTGTGTGCGTTTGTGTATGTTCGAATTTCATAACGGGTCAGTGTTTGAAGCTCATACTGCTTACTGTATTTACAACCACAGCTTTACTGTACAGATACAATGAAAGAGGTGCCTGGCATTGTCTCTGAGGAGACATGGTTGGATGGGACTACTGACAGTGACTTAACAGCACTGGGTGTGTGTGTGGACCTCAATTTCCCTCATTGTCCTGGATGCCACCATTGTTGGGGGCTGACTGAAGGGGGATAAAGTGGGGAGGGAGTGTCTGAGGCTAAATGCCGCTCTGTTCACTGGTGTCATACCAGAGCTATGGTGCAGGTCAGAGCGGGTTGGGCAGCTCTCTGGGGTAAAGATAACCTGGAACAAAGAGGGAGGGAAACAATCACAAAAGCCTCTTCAGACAATTTGGCTTGCTGTACTGGTGAGAGCGGTGCCTTAGAACATGAGATCAGACAGGACCGATAAAGCATTTAGAACCTTGAACAGTTGAACAGCTGTCTTACATATGGCTCCCTTCAGGTTCATTATCCAACTGGTGAGTCATATATCAGTGATATTCAAGGATCACCGTATTCATTCTAGTCAGTGATGCAATGGCAATTAAAGGTTAGTAAAACAGCAGGAACAAAACTCAGCTGCATTTCAACACAGCAGAAGATTATCCATCTTCCCTCTCACAGCCTCACCCTCTTAAAAGCAAATCCAGAGCCTCATATGACCTATACCTACCCTGTATATAATTTTAATATTGCTTAACATTACAGTTGGTAATAATACTGTCATTATAGATTAATATGGCAATTATTTATTTTTCAGTAAAATTCATTATTTGCTGACATTTCCCATTCCTAGAGCTCAAATTGAGTCAAAATCCAAAGATATGATTTACAACATAAAACACAGCAAATCCTCATTTCACAATTTGGAAATCATTAAATATTTGGCATTTCTAGTTTAAAATCTTTTAGAATTATTGATCAACTATCAAAATTCTTCATTTCCTGTTGACCACATCTAATTGATTACTATTGTTTTCAGCTCTGCCTCTCATGGTTTCTTTCATCAGATGTATCTTCAAACTTTTGGTCAAAAGTAGTAGAAAGACCTGAGAGTAGATTTAATTTGGGGTTTCTGTTTCTATTCTATCCTATACAGAGCCAGGTAAAACTCTGTTAAATTGGGCCAAACCCATCCATCTCTTAAGTCGATTTCAACCATAAGTATTCATACAGTACATACATTTAAAATGACAGAAGCTCAGTGTAAGTGAAATGTCTTTACTATATACCTACATAACCAAAAAATAGTAAAAGCACTTTTTAAGAAAAATGGGAAATCTCTTCTATTTTTAAAATTATAACCTGATCCTGAGAAACTGTGTTTTCCTTAGAATCTTTTGACTCATTGCAAAAGTGTTACATCAGTTTCACCTGGTGTTACAATGGTGCCTGTAAAAGTTCAGTAAAAATGCTCTGTGATTTTTTACTCGCCTGATTATACAACTCATTAAATCTCAATTAAATCATATGGCAAAGAGTAGTTAATAGCGCAATATTATTGTGATCACACCTGTTCAATCTTAACATCTTTTCTGATGAATTTAAGATGCATAACTAGATCAGTATTACTATATACTAATGAAATAACTTTAAACATCTATACACACAAGTACGAGATTTACACAGGATATCAGGTCACAGACTCGCTCAGCTCCTAAAACGCTGACAATGATGTACTTGCAGGACAGACAGAAGCATCTTACCTGAGTGACTCGGTCATTTCCTTCAGGAACCAGGCGGGTGCGGTACAGAGACATGGTGTCGCTCTGGAGCCTCTCCTTCAGCTGAGCTCTCTCCTCTGCTTTTACTCTGGACTCCAGACCACGTGTAGCTCAGTGGGAAAAACTCCTGACCAGACCGCCCAGCAGCGGGAAGGAAGGTACATTTGTTCAGTTCAGTGTTGCTACCTGCAAACCCAGACATATACAGATATACCCTTTGTATTCCTGTAGTTTCTGACTGTTAAAACTGAATTTCCATAGCCTGCGTTATGGTGACAATAATTTTACAGTTTACAGTTTCCTGTTGAAACTTTCTTCAGTTGATGATTTACATGATATTTTCCATATAAATAAAATGGCAGCTCTAGCTCATCTCCCACAGGAGAATAGTAGGAAAGGGCTCTAAAATATTCGACATAAAATATTTGTCCTTGCACAATAAAACACAGACTACCTGACGAGACAGTTAAGCCGAACCTCCGTAAATAAACCTCTTATCTCCGTCTGCTGCACAAATTAAACTAGCTAACTTAGTTTAACGGAGCTGTAGATAGTTTATAGCTAAAAATAATTCCAATGTCACAATGTAAGTGTTAATACACTGGTATATATACTATGTATTGACAGGTGACGTTACACCCATCTTTCCACACAGAGACAAGCCTAGCTTACAAAGGGGAGAAATGTTATGCGTTTTAATGTTATCTCCTCTCGACAACGCTTCTGTTTGGCAACTGTGTCCTCAATTTCAGTACGCCAGCCTTTATTTCTGTGCTGGTCACAGAGGCAGGATAGCTGCTGGCCCTCAGTGCTGCTACAGATATGTTGAACTGTTGGATAAATACTTTGGTAATGTAAGTAGAGGCTGAGTGTCTTGGTGAAGCAGAATGTGTCAGTCATTAACAGTCTGTTTTCATACACACAGTTGTTTTAAATTGTTGTTGCTAACAGGTGGACTTGTGTTCAGGCTGGCCTAGGCTTTTTGTGCACCATAACAAGGTCATTTATCTTGTCCAAACAGGGGCACAAACACTCAGGCAGGTGGGGAGATGTCAGTCAATTTTGATTTTAATTTTAGTTAATTTTGATTTAGGTCTAAAATAAAAGAATGTTGCATTTTCTTCATATTACAAGATAGATACGCGGCCCATTAATGTGGTGAGTTTTCTCGTGCGCGCTCAGTATCACGAGATTCACGTGGCTTATGCCCAAAGCTCTATTCGTGAAACTCATATATTCCCGCGGCCTTGCACGGATCCACCTGCCCCTCGCTGCACTGACGCACCTGTCTGCGTGTGGTCTGCCCATAGTTCCCGAGCCAATCAACAGCTGGATCTGAGAAGGGGCGCGGCTGGCGGCTAGAGGGTAATATGGGCGCGCTGAAAGCAACAATGTCGCCTCTTCTCGAAACGCACACGGCACAGTGGGGTCCGAGGATAAAGTGCGAAACGTGCAGGGTTGAACTTGGTGACGTCTGTCGGACTGCTTGGCGACAAGATGGTGAGTATCCGTGCTTGTTGCTATCACTGGATGTACTGGTTTGTCCGCTTGCGTGAAAGCAGGAAAATATGTCCTGTAGTTTAACAAACGTTTGGTTTGCTCTAGTTTATTTGAGTCTCTTTCTAAAACTGAAAACTCATCCGACTGGAAGATTATTATTTTTTTTGCTCTTTACTGTTGTGTGTTGCAGATCCGGACAGGGGTTTCCTTGATCAAAGGTCGTAAATTGATACTAGATGGAATTGTTTATCTTTGTGTCAAGATCCTGATATTTCCTAAATTGAAAATTACAGCAGAAGATAATGTGTGGTTATCTGCTTTATCCCATAAGAAATCTGGAAGCTTAAAAGGATAGACACTTGCAGTCTAACAACGTCTGACAAATAGATACCAAATCTGTTTGTAACATGGACTTTTTTAGCCTTAAAAGCTATTGCATATGAGATACTTTAAATGCTGCTTTATTAAAAGAGCTGATATTTCGTCCAGTAGCCTGACCATATTGTTGTGCTCCTAACACTCTTTACACCGCCCACATGTCCTGGTTTATCTTGTTGCAAGCAGAGGTGATGCTGCTTGCAGCTGCACCTCAGGGCAAAAGAGCTCTCATTAGTGCCCTTTCACAACACACAGACTGTGTTAGTGTGTTATAACACATCTATCACTTAAAGGTGATAGAGCTGTAAAGTCCTGTTTCCTAGTGATCTTCATTCACGTTTCCAGTTGAAATCTAATTTGCTGTTTTAGTTCAACCCTAATAAGGTGGTTTCATTTGAGTTATAGCTTGAGAGGACTGTAGGAGGTTAGTCTCATTGTATGCATGTGTGTGTGTGTTTGCATACATCTGTGTGTCAAGTTGCTTCATTGTGTGTTTATATTTACTTTCCTCTGTTGACAAGCCACATTGTGTTTAAGCGTCACAGCACAAGATGTTATCCGTCTGGTCCTTTTATACCATCTTCTGCCATTTTTCCTTTACTGCACAACAAAAAATTCCATAAGTCCAGCGTCTCCCTCCTCCTGTCCTCCTCAGATCCAAACCACTGTTGCTGTTCAGTGGCCAGGGGAAGCTCACGACTTCAGAAATGGGTACCG
Source organism: Lates japonicus (assembly GCA_033238685.1). Lineage (NCBI taxonomy): Eukaryota > Metazoa > Chordata > Actinopteri > Centropomidae > Lates > Lates japonicus. The sequence continues at coordinate 2,951,234 of BRZM01000015.1, read as the reverse complement.
CCGTTAACAGACCGGGAAGAAGAAAGTGATCGGGACATGATGATGTTAGTGTTGGCCGTCAGCGGCTCCTGCAGCTTCCTCCAATGGAAGGACCTCAGATTGTCTCAGGAGTGCCTACAAGAGACTCTGTGTTATGCTGAGTGGGTTTATCTGTGTCCTCTTTCCTGAATGCTCCAAAATACTCACAAACACAGACACCACCTATTCTCAACAAGTAAATAAGACCTAAGTCAAATAAAACACACAGTACTGCGACCCTAGATTACTGGCAGGACCGTGTTAGTGATGGTGCAACACATCAGTACTTATCTTCAATGGCATTTATCTTCTCTTTTCACAGAAACAACCTTGTAATAGTAGGTTACAGGAATGGACGAAAATAACACAATAAAAATCGGCCAATACATGAGCTATCTTTTGTAGAAGTATTTAACATTGCACATGATTCTTTCCTTTACAGTAGAATGTATGTACTTGTTATTCAACAAAACCTTTCTATTCTTACACTATTTCTAATTCTTGGATACACACAGGCAGTCATATGAAGACGCAGTCTCCACAGAGTGCTGCCAAATAAAGCATGTTGTTTCCTGCTTTCGACAAAAGCAGCTGTTTTTAACCTTTGTTGTCCTCAATTTCAGGTCGTAGCCTTTGTTTCTGTGCTGGTCTGGAGGAGCAGGATAATGAGCTGCTATTTTCGAGTGCTACAGATATGTTGAACTGTTGGATAAATACTTTGTAGTAATGTAAGTAGAGCTGAGTGTCTTGGTCCAACAGAATGTGTCGGTCATTAACAGTCTGTTTCATACACACAGTTGTTTTAAATTATTTATTATAATTGAACTTGTGTTCAGGCTGACCCTGACTTTTTGTGCACCATAACAAGGTCCTAATTTATCTTGTTGTCAAACAGGGCACAAACACTCAGAGCAGAGTGAGGGAGATGTCAGTCAGTACAGTCTGCTCATTCTCGCGCTGGTCCCACGAAAATGAGTCTAATCAAGCAAAGTGAGAACACCTGTGGCAAAGCTGTGTAGGAGCTTCATTTATGAAGAGCTGACCTCCTCCAATAAAAACACTACTGTTGTCTAACGATATTTTACACACTGTCTAATACTTTTTGTATAATTTCTGAATTCTGGATGAGAGCTAGTCTATGGAGGTAATTTAATGCTAAATTAAAGCTTCAATAGCACAAGCTCTGGGAATCAAGCTAGCGCTATAGGCTCTGAAGCAAACCAGTCCAGTCCTTCACCCCCACCCCCCACTCTGTTACCCACTCACCCAGCGGTCATTTACATTCTCGTTGTCTATGCCATCTCAGCTAATACAGTCAGGGCTTGCTAGCCTGTAAGTCAGCCATGGCATCTTCCAGCAGCTAGTAGTAGCTTGAAGTCTTGGTGCGAGTGGAGTAGTATGTTGATATATTGATAGACAGCTGTTGGCCTCCACCCTGCTCCCAGGCTGTTCAATGAGTCAGACTCACAAAAGCCTTTGACAGCACCTCTCCACATTCAGATAAAGGTTCACATACTGATATTTCTCCTTCCCAGTATTGCTAGATACATGGTATTCATTTGCTTACAACACTTTCTCTCACCCTGACTCTATTAACAGTTGTATAACACAACTGGTGGTATCACTAATGTATCTGTATCTAATGTTAGTGACTGTAACAGTAATTGAGATCTAATGCCCACAACTCTGGTATTACTTTTTGTTTAGTATTTGCTATTTTATCCTCAAATCCCATACAGCTACAGTTGCAACAAATATTAATACTCTACATGGCGGTACATAAATGAAATATGATTTTTTAGTGCCTGACTCTAAAATAGCAACCATTAATCCTGCTGTGTTTTAACAGACTGCCTACCTCCTCTGAAAACTTCCCACAGGATTTTAATTTGGCTGAAAGTTTGCTCCTATTCAACCACAAAACATTAGTGAGGTCCAACACTGCGATGCAGCTGATGAACCTATTCTACTACAAGGTGCTGTGGATGGGCTGAGGTCAGGGGCTCTGCCAGAGCCAGCCAAGTTCTACAACAATCTCAGAAATATAGATTTCTTTAAGAACATAGCTTGCTGTGTACAGAGGTACTGCCATGTTGAAACGGAGAGGTTTTCCCCAGACTATTGCAAAGACTAAAGCACCTTAATGTCAAAATATCATTTATATGCTAGCAGAATTCCCTTCACTGGAGTTAAGGGGGCTAACCCAAAACATGAAATGCCAAATCATAATGTCATACATTTGGCCATTATAGTGACTGTCTGTGACAACACCTGTGCATCCACACACTACAATGAGAACACACAGAGTCACTGAAAACAGGGAGACTGGTTCTTAATCTAGTAGGATTCATGGTTTATACCCATTGTGAAAAGACGCTTTAAAAGGAAAGGCTGACAACAGTGATTGGTTTTTATCAGTTTTGTCAGTTTTTGTGGTTGTGGTTTTACCACCTATATACATGTGGATATATTGTGCATATATACATACATAATAAACATAATATATATACACATGTCCAAACACTTTTGAACACATTGACTCTTGTGTTACACTGTACAGTGCCTTCACTCTGCACATCCACATCACTGCTCTTTTACTAATCAGACTCCCCCTGGTGTCATAAGATGCACCTCTGCTTGAAACGCCTCATAGCGTCCACCCTGCCAGTTTTGGACCAATAAGAAATAGAGAGAGGCAGGCTTTGTAATGAACAAAACAGTTAAATCAAGACAGCAGGTGAAAAGAACAAATAGAAAAGGTGTCTGTTTATAATTGTGTATAACTTTTTCTCTTTTTTTCCTTAATTATGTAATAACTTTCATTATGTACCCTTATAATATTCAATTTCAGGGCCTGGTCATCCATAGTATTCGGACAAAATATTTGTTTCTAATATTTTCTTATAGTTCAATTAAGCTTCCATACCACTGAACGGAAGTGCAACCTATCTTTAGTTTAACACATGGTCTGTTGTTCTGTCTTTGTAACTATCGGGTGTGAAGTTGGACATCATTTTCAACCGAGAGAAACACTTCATCCTAGATGAATTTCTGATGGGAGGAGAAATCTGAAACCTCCAAAGTGGCTGTGGGTGTAGTTATGGAGGTGACACACACTCAAGAGGTACAGTCTTAGACCCCTCGGTTTTTGTTATTACTCATATGAAGCGTCTTCACACAAAGTACCTCTTCTCCCACACAGGCAGTGGAGATACATAGGCAAACCACTGCCTACTGGCTGAGAAGATGGGGAGTTTAAGACTTGAACCAAAGGTTTTATTATTAGTGACTAATGCTGTGGACCCACAATAACCACATTCCTGCTGATCTCTTTTATGTTATACTTCAGTTTAGATTTATAATTATGTTTGCATTTGTAAGTGCCTTTTAAGTCTTATATTCATTAATCTCAGGGTATATGACAGGAGATGTGACTAAGCAGTTTTGTTCCACTTTATCAAGTATATTTTTTGAAATAATGTTACATATGTTTTTTAACTCCAGTAAGACGCGGGAGGAAAAATGGCACATTTCTGTTTAAAGTAATGCATTGTATGATGGTGAGTAAATGAAGAAACACTACACAGTAAGGAAAAAATAAAGTCAATGCTTTAGTAACACTCAGGGTATGTCACATATAGGCAGCATTTAGAAAGAATTGCCAAAAACACAGAGTGAATCTAAGGATCCAACACTGATTTTGGTTGTGTGTGTGTGTGCGTTGAAATGTAAGGCTAATTGAGTCACATGTACTGGTTGTTAAGTGCTGTAGAGGCAACACATTAAAAAAAAAAAAGCATCAAATGAATGTCTGAGCATTGTATTTCTGCTAATAAATAACAACTTTTTGTAAGTCTACAGAATAACTAAAGTTGACAATATTTCTATTCTTTAAAATACTTTTATTTTAACCCTCTCCCTCCACCAAACATACACACACACACATATATATATATATATATATATATATATTTTAATATATTTATATTCCTTGGGCAGTTTTGTATCAGTATCACTTCTTCAGTTTCTGGGTTCAGGTAACTCAGCAGTTTTCATCACTGCCTCATTTTCAAAGCCTTGCATTTTTTGTGTGCATAGCCCCTCTCACCGTCCTCAGACTGTCTCTTTCATTTGGGCTTTTATCTGAGTCCAGCTGATCAAAAATAGTCCTGTGTGGCCTGTTCAAAGAGCTCGTCATGCTCTGCCAGCAAATCTCGCTTTTGGCTTTGCCTTGTTGTTGCTGCTGCTGTACAGGAGGTTCCAGATACTGTGCTGGCATCTGAGCAGCTAAATATAATCAGTTCATCCTCATCCATTAGTGTTATAGTAGTCGTCCTTTGTGTGCTGGGAGGCGTTGGTGGGAGAGGTTCCCAGGCATGGGGGCTGAGTGTGAGTGGGCGGGCTTTTGTACTGCTTCTAGCTTCCTGGCGGGAGCTCGGTCCTCCGTTCTCTAACCCCAGGATGTTGGGTTTCTTCTGTCCCTCAGTTCCTCTGAGGATTTTGACTGTCAGGCAGGCGTCTATTTGTAGGTGCCTCGGGAATCTTGTGTATCTTCTTTGGGGATATCTGGGGAAGCTTGTTTTGTGCTGTGGCTAATTTATTTGTTGCTTTAGTGACTTGTCTTGAGTGTCAGTTCTCGGTTTTGAGCATATCCATCAGGTCCTCAGGTGGAATCTGGTATTTTGAAGATCTGAATGAACTAGTAGATGGTTTGTGGAAGTATATTGTCTCTGTACTGTGTCTGAGCCACTCTCTCTCAGCCCTCTTCTCCTCCTCCTCTTCCTCTATCTCTCGTTTCCTCTTCCTCCTCAGTTTTCTCCAGTACTTTCGGGAGGTAATGATCCACCCAGGTTGGCAACATCATCTGGATCTTTTGACCTCTTGACTGGGTAACTTTCATCGTCTTCATCTTCCTCATCGTCCTCTTCATCATTGTCATCGAGATAATCAAACCCTCAGTCAACCTCATGTTTGTTGTCCTCTCCTCTTCCTCCTCCTGTTCTTGGAGGCGGGCCCCAGTCGAGTCACGGATCCTCGTCAGCCGTGTGCCACATTCCTGACATCAAACATATCATAGTCTTCTTCCTCATCGCCCGTCTTCCATGTCATTGTCATCATCTTGCCGTTTATGCATGGTCTTCCACTTGTCAGCTTGTCAGTTATTAGAACACAGACTGCAGCGTTGCCAGATTCTGAGGTGTATACTTCTCCTCACGTTCTCATTGATGCGTTTAGTGGCTCTCACCATCATATCTGGCCCTCATGCTCCTCTTCCTCACCCCCTGCGCCCTCCTCATCCTCAAACTTGAGAGGCAGCTTCTTGTGGAGCATGATGTTGTGTTGCTTCTGCTGCACCCCTGGGATACATGGTGTCCCTCCATGCCTTCTCCTGTGCGCTGGGGTGGAAGTGACTCTGGCTTGGAGGCCTTTTCTGTCTGCTGGAGGGTGCTGAGGCACAGCCTGGAGCAGCTCTTCCTCTTATCCTCCTCCCTCCTCCTCTTCCTCATCCTCATCTTTACTCTGCACAGGATTAGAAGCCAGTCTCAGCGCCATGCGCCCAGCTTCTCAAGCGTCATCCATGTGGCTGGCATTACCCTGCAGAGAGAGGTGTACTGCTGGGGGTCTGTGCCGGTTCTTTGACGGAGGGTTCTCAATGTACTCCAAGGCTTTGAGCATGTCAACATTAGGAGTCTGGTGGACATTTTCTCTCTGGGGTCTGATTCACTTCCCATGATCTGTGCTCTCAGAGTGGCACCCGTGAACACGGAGGAACTGAGAAGAAGGATTAAAGGGAGGTTGAGTAAAACTAGATGAGGAAGTGTTTGGTTGTTGGCATGGAGGTCTCAGGGGAGGCGGCATGACCTGCAGAGGAAAGACACAGTAAACAGAAATCCAGCACTGACCTTTACATTAAGCTAACGGGTTCACAGCAGTTCCGGCTGTGGCATCTCTCTCCGTCTTTTGCTCTTATCTGTCACTTTAAATGTCTGGTCTGATGATAACATCACAGACCTCAGATGGATAGATTCAGCCTGGAGATCAGAGTTGGGGTCAAGTCTGATCACTGACTTGTGCTTTGCTTTGAAACACCCCAATTTATCTTTACAATATTGATTTGAATAGCCTTGACAAAATCCAATAAATAAACCCATTATCTTAATATGATGATGGTAGTGATGACGATGATGATGATTAAAACAACAACAACAACTACATAATAATAATAATAATAATAATAATAATAATGATAATGGAATCCCGCCGCCTGTGTGCCAGTAGCAATGTGTAGAGAGGGCATTCAACTCCGGTAAAATCTCATTGAGTAAGTAATTACTGCTCACCGTGATCACGGCCTCCGTTGTCAAGGCAACCGGTAAGGCTGATGTTTTTATTTATTTTTAAAACTCATAATAATAATTGAATAATGTATTAAAACGAACTGCTCTGGGCTGCTCTGTTTTTTTATTAACATGCGAAAAATACACATGTACATATATATATATATATATAGATATATAGATACACACACACACACACATATATATATATATATATATATATATATATATATAAATAATGTCTGTACATAATATATACATATAATAAACAATATGATATTTTGACAGAACCTTCAACATTAGAAGGCCAATAAGAACAATGTTAACAGATGAGCGACGACTTGCAAATACCGTTGTTGTCATTTTGCCATGTTTACTTTCCTTCGTTTTTTCTTCCAGCCTGGTTGCTGTTGTAGACCTCCCGTAGTAATTTGTTTAGTACGTGTGAAGAAAATTATAAGCTACAAAGCGCAAGCATTTCAAAATGATATGATGCGAATTAGAACAAAAGAAACACCGGGCGGCTGGCGCAACCTCTTCCCTCAACATCTGTGGCGGTGCATCGGGTTGGCAAACAACTACTGTAACAGAAGCTAGCTTAAGTAATAAAAACTCATATTCTTATGAGTGTGATAGAAACATATTTAAAGGAGTGTTGTAATGTGGGTCAAGCCATTAATAACAACCAAGTCTTACCTTTAATTGGTTTCTACGGAGGTCGTGAGTGAGCTGAGCATCTCTCTCTGCCTCGCTGTGAGTCTGGTTCTTCGCGGACGGCTCCTCATGCTATTGGGGAAGCACCTGACTCGTGCACGTCAGAGAGAGGAGATACGCAACACACGCACGCACGCACACACACATACACACGCATACGCGCACGCGCAGGTAATTTAGGTCAAGCCAACAACACCTTCGCTTTTGAATGTGAACTGAAATAGTTTTGGACCCAGTACATCTCAGCGGCTGCGTGATGGCTGTCACCAGCTCACGGTGAGATGAATAGATCATAATGTTCTATATTTGGACCAGTGACTGAATGACTAATTGCAACTGTCTGTCTGTGCGCTATTATGTGAAATAGTCAGTATCTGACTGGTTCATAAACCTATTAAGCAACAACATGTTGTAGTATAAGACACCGTCTTCACATGTGGTGGTGAGTGTGGTAGAAACCAAAGCTCCTTAAACTCAGTTAGTTCACGTTTGGTTTTCTCCTTGTCCTTTGGGTAAATTGCTGATAAACTGGCAATATATGATGTTAATGATTCATTTTGTCTCTGTTGTTTGGTTTCATTTGACAGTATCATGGGTTAATGGCTGTGTAACATTTTAACACTGAAAGTACTGTGTTGAGCGGCTTTTGTGTCATTGACTGCTGTTGTGTCTCTGCTCTGCGGCACTGAGGGCAGCGACAGTTAAGTCCGATGACTCACATATGGACTCCACCAAAGCCTGAGACGGGCAGGGTGACAGAGGACTACAGAGGGTGTGTGTGTGTGTGTGTGTGTGTGTGTGAGAGAGAGAGAGAGAGAGAGAGAGCGCTGTCGTCAGCCGGGCGCTGTGGTCTCTGTGCAGCTGTCAAATCAGCCTTAGTATGGATCAGAGTGTGTGTATGTGTTTTCTCGCAGTTCATTCATAAACCCCTGCCCGCTGTATGTATTTGTGACGTGAGCTCAGACTATCCTCCACTGACCTGCTTGTCTGATATTCATTTTAGCTTTCTGTTTTCAGCTTTGTCACAGTGGCACTACATAAATACTTCTCTGGCATACAGGAAGAAGATTCTTCAACAATTTAGGATTGTAGTTCTTCCCAGTGACTCAGAAAACATCCAATTATTTAAAATACAAAAAACACCTTAATAGGAAAAATTCGTTTTTAAAATCTGCCAATATGGAGACTTAAAACACCACGGGACCTTTCGTGACGTTTTCAGGTGTTTCAAAAAACATTGTGTTTGTGGAGGAAAAAAAACACATAAAGACTTCATGTTTAAAGGCCCAGGTCTGTCACATTCACAACTTCTGAATGTGGATTCATGCTGATTTCTTTTTAATTCCCAGAGGACCATTGAGAGTAACCTTCCTTAGAATAACACTTATCTACTTTCAATGTTGTCATCCCACATGTTTTGGACCAGAGACCAAAACCAGGACAAAAGAGCTGATTTAATCTCATGTCTCCCTCAGCTAATTACACTCTCCTCATGTACACACATACATTGCATACACACACAGTGCCAGCTTTGTACTGATAAAGCCTGAGACTGAGTTGTCTGGCTAATTGCTTGTAGATTTGTGTCTGTGGGAAGTTACTGGTAAACAGAAACCAATTACAGCTCAGTTCCACCCCCATTTCCTGCCCTCTCCACTAAAAAAACAAGGTTTCTCTCAGGTCATATGAAATTTATTTACTGGCAGTACTAATTTCCCTTCTAAATGTATTTGCATAGCAGTCTTGGTTTGACTGTTTGGGTCATTTTATTTATTTTTTTGTCAGATGTTGAATCTGAAATTGGCCAACCTGCAGTTAGTGATACATCTGCTTTCACTTTCAGCTTACAGTTTCCAACATGAGGCATAAAGAGGCTGCTGTGATTCTTGTTGGAGTTTAAACACAACACCAATGCTAAATAATAAAACTTTAGAAGTTACCCTCTTTCTGACCTTCAGTAAGATGGAGGTTATTTGTCGCGATCTCTGATGTCACTAAACAAAAGTTGTTAAGTTTCTCAGCTCATCCATGGGTTCATTGTCTTTGCTTTGTGCAAACTGTGAGAGTGCATGGTGTGATTTTCTACTGATAATAGGTACACCTGCAATATAATTCATACTATTAATTTGGTGTCTGCCATGAAGGACTAGGAGCATGATATTCTAGTTTTGGGATTTTGCTTGGCATGATGTTTGACTATATAAGTAGATTATGTTTCTGTCTTAAAACACCTGGAAACTTGGTTTCAATATTAAAGCAGCTGGTTTACACATGACAACAAGTTTACTCCATTAAAAGGTTATACTAAGTAACCATGAAAAGAGGTGCCCAACAAAGCATCTGTGGCTCTGGAGAGAGAGCTTTCTAAAATCTGTCTAAACAACTGATGATGATCATCAGAGTTTATCTTGGATAAGCAACAATTAAAGACATTCAACTATTCTGCCTCATCAGGACCAGGTGTTTGATCAGAATTGATTGACAGCAAACAAACAACCCAACAACTTTCAGTCAGATTCTGATTCAAATGTTTACTAAATCTGATTGAGTGATGTCACCTTTTACATTTAGGCTACCTTTAAAGCATGATGAGAGAACAGGTCTTAAAGATAGAATATCTATCATCAAAAACAAAAAGTGGCAAAAATATGTTCATGTTGGACCCCATTGTGAGTAGTAGAAGGTGACTGAGTAAATATTATAACTTTAAAACACTAAAGATGCTGTATGTTTCATTTCAGATGAATAAATCACAGTGTGTGTTCTCAACCCAAAACACACGAGGATCTGTACCTACATGAGTGCTCTTTACAGACAAACACTCACCTCTCCCTGATCCTTGGGCATCACCTTCTCTCCACTCTTTGCCTTTTCTCTCCTGTGTGTTTGTACCCTGGTGACTGACCGGCTGCTCTCCATTCATTACCGCCAGGCTTGACGTAATAATTCTGCTCCTTAACTCAGGTTGTCAGAGGCTTGCTTGGGCACAATGTAGAGAGGGGTGGAGGGAGAGGAGGGAAAGGTTGTGAATGGGTTTCAGCGTTTGGCGTCAGCCTCATTTCTCTCCCCTCTGGTCGATTATGTGTGTGTGTGTGTGTGTGTCTGGGAATAGTGTGATGCATCAGTTTTTTCCTCTTTTGTAGAGAGTAAGCAGGATGTGGCGCAGATCAGGTCACAGTCAGTCATTTATCGCACACCAGGCAGATATACAAATTTTCTCTCCTGTTGTCACCTTTCCTGAAATAGTAGAAAACAATGAAGTCATTCATTTCTGAAAACTGCATGTTTACAGCTGGCACCTGTCTGGGAGCTTTACATGGCTGCAGAGAGTGAATGCTTGCTGCTGAGAGAGAGAGAAAGGGATGAAAGGAGAGAACACAGAGCTGACATTTATAAAATATTTTTTGTGGGGCAGCCATTTGAAAGACTCCGGGGTGCTAATTTTGATATTTGACCATTTTATGTAACAGTGCTCAAATCCATTTTCATGTTGTTTCCTGTTTTCACAGTTTTGTGTATCCCACAGCAGGATGAGTCATCGTGTTTACTGATGCTCTGTGAGGAGAATACAACAGAAACAATAAGACTACTTTTCGCTGTTTATTAAAATCTAAATGAAATTGGCGGAACCTTTGTACATATGGAAATTCAAACAGTATGGAAACAATACAGGAGGGGCTTTAGACAGAGAGTTTTGGAGCGTGTTGCTGAGATCTGTTGCATTACACAGATAACAGCGCTGTTTGGCTCAACACATCAGTAAATAGCACATCAGATGAAATGTGACAAATTACTATGCAGAAACTGTTCATTATCAAACAAAAAGATAAAAAGAAGCATCATAAAATCATAACCATATGAACAAATAGTAAGAAATTACAATCATAATGAAGAATCTTACCTGTGTTTCTTAAATTAACGGTTTTCTTTTATTCTCATCTCTAGAAGTCTGTTTGATGACAGATGGCACCAATCACTGCCTTCACCTTACTGATAGCAACAATACATACAACAACAACCTTACCACAGTAATGGCACAATGGGCGTATAATATTCTCTCTCTGATGTTTCCACATATCTCTTTTCTTTTCTTGCTTCTCTTGCCTGGGCGGCTGATGAGACCAGAAAGACAGAAGTTTAAGAACAGATAAAAGGCACTTTCTGAAGAGATTATAAAAGGAACACCATCGCCTTTCTTTCCTCTGTTAGCTTCTTAAAACATTAGCCTCTATTCTCATATTTTTGCTGCCCAAGTTACACTATTAGGTTCACTGATTTTTTGTTTGAGAATACAGAACTATCACACTTAGTTTGCTTATGAAATAGCTTATGTAAGCTTCTTATTTGTCTTTTTCATAGTCCTGAGCTTTGATGTTGCTGTTTTGAATAAGGCTTCTGCCTCATTCCTCCCATCTTAAAGTCTGAGAGCAGATGTTGTGTTGTCGGCACATGAGGAATATTTGTTGTTACCTCCTTCTGAAAGACAAAATAAACCTGCCCCTCCTCCTCTGCTACCCCCACCAGCATCTCTGAGAAACAGCTTCTTTCTGCAACATCAAGCACGGACACTTGTAAAAGGAGCAGGGGGCTAAAGGAGGTTGCGCAAGAGCCATATATTCCTTTAGTATTTAGCATTTTACAGAGGAAGGAGGCAATAGAGAGAGAAGATGAGCCATGGCATCACAGAAGGTTGATAGCTGACTGTTTTTTAAATCTGCAGGATAAACCAAAGCTCTGGTTTGAGCTCCTGGTTTCTACTTGCAGGAATTCACCTCTCTCTTTGGCCACAGTGGATACCAATTGAATGGAATGCAGGAACCCACAACATCACATTACTGCTACTTGAAAAACATCTCTGACACTGTTGCCTATTGTGAAACTATGACAAAAACAACTGCTCTGGCTGAGAGGAGGCTACAAAAGGTATGTGGGATGTGTTGTACCTCTTTATTTCTAAACTTCAAACTAAGCATTCAAGTAGCAATTCAAACATCAAGATCAGTAATAGTAGCTCACTTTCTGAGGACTTACATAAGAATTTATGGGAAAGGAAATACATCACTTGTCTGCTAAACAAATCGTCACAGAGAAATGAATTTTCAGAGATAGTGAATAGGGGCCAGCAGTGTTGGTTGGTTTGGTCAGTTGGGCTGTGTGTTGAGTCGACCACTTTGGGCAGATTTAAATATCTGACAAAATGCTGTAGCTGGACTGAAACAGACATTCATGGTCATCAGATGAATTTTGTGTAACACTGTTTTCTGATAATATACCTACCAAAACAGTAATGTCCCTCAGCCTCAACTGTGCTTTGTGTTTGGGTGCTAATTGTCAAATGTTAGCATGTGAACACACCAAACTATCGAGTGGTTAACATGGTAAACAAACCAGCTAAACATCTAACTATTATTAGCATTACCATTGTGAGTAAATACTAACATCGGCATGTTAGATTATGCTGATGAGTCTAAGAGAGATTGTGAAAATGCTTTATATCCCTATCTTGAAATGATATTCACTTCTCCCCACTCAAGGTTTTCACAAATCCTCAGTGTGGCCTCTCGAACAGCTATGAACATTTAACTATATTAACATGTTTGGGCGACTTATCATGCAAAGTTCTTTCTCTTTGTTGAGTGAATAAAAAATAATAGATTTAGAGTTTTTTTAAATACACAGTTAATTGGTTAAAACAATGTATGAAGTCTGCATCAGTAGGGTTGTGTTGTTCATTGTATCGGTGAGTCGATGAGCCAAGAATGATCCTACATGTTCAGACTGATAAACCTAATAGTCTGAACAGAAATATAAAGAAATTTGAAGTTCTATCAGACATAATGTAGCTGATTTAGCCTGGTTCCTCGCAACCAGCTTGTCAGGTCAGCTATTTCTTTATTCACCTGCCCTTTCTATTTTTCCCCTTTTCATTTTTCATTTTTTTTAGACAGATGTAGAAAAATCTGACTTCTTAACGACCAACAACCATTAATTTTAATGGCCAAATGTTAACTATTGCTAGCAGATTTTTAGCTCTTGCAAGCTAATGATCAAACTAACTAGGAAAAGCAATGATGAGGTGTAATGAGTGTTTCTAGCGATATATTTGCTCAGGTAACATTGGCTGAAGTTGCTGGAGTGCTCACCCAAATATAACAAAGAGTGGGAGAGAGCTGCTAATGTTATCTACCACCTCTGATATGGTGGCATCTGGGACCAGCTGCTGCCATGCAGCAGAAACACTGCACAGTGGAGTGTGAACTGGGCTTTTCTTTCCTAGCTTGTAAGATGTTACTACAATGGCTATAATTGGTTATTAACATACTAATGTTGGATCAAAATCTCTTCATGAACAACCTGTTGTGTTGTTGAAGAACCCTTCTCCCACATTGTCATCATCTAAAAAGACAAAACAAGCTTCTGTCAGCAGTACTTATAAGTAAAGGTCAAAGCAGCACTTCAGTAAACATAGCTACTACTGTTTACCCCTCTGGCTGACAGATATGAAGACCCAGATATCTTTTGTCAATATTTTCTCTTCAGCTGGTGCTTTTCCTTCACACTCCAACACCCCAGGGTACATAAAGTGGTCAACAAATTGTGCTGCAATATCTCAGTGCAGCCCAGAAGATCAGAGTTTCTTCAGTGGGGTTCTCAGAGTGACAGTCAACAATGCTCTCTGTGACCTCCTGGGATGCTGCTTGGGACTGTGAGCTTTCACCTTGCTGGTCTCCAGCAGCAGAGATCAGTGGATGTCTGGAGTTCAATGTTCAACATCACACATAATATCTCCCAATAATATTTATTCAATAATATTGTGGCATGGTTGACACCAGAAAGGTATATATTTAGTGGGTGGCCACAATAACATGAAAACTTATATAATATGATTCGTCAATACAATATCATCGTTCAAAAACAACTGTGTTTTCCAGTTTTTCTGAGAAACATAGTGGCCATTTTATCACCTCCAATTTCCAAGATCAATGGAATCTTGATCAAGGAAAATGCTGAATGAGGTTTATTTGAAGATTAAGATCTAAACATCATGGCAGGATTCTTATCCAGAGTTGCCTCTACTTAATTGGTTTTGATGTTATATTCCATATACAATGTTAAAAATTCATTTTGATCCAGTCCTGTTGAGAATAATGAAAAGGATGGAATTATACTTTATGTGCTCCTTGGTTTGAAAAAAATTCTGTGTACTTCTCAAACTAAATAAACTACTCAAAAAAAAATCAACTAAGACAAAAAACCCCAAAAACCACATTGTTACAAAGCTAATAAATAGGCTATGGTTCCTAGCTCATTAAAAGTCAATATTTACAGATACAGTGTTTTTCATAGTACACTTGAGGATTGACAACATATTTACAACAACAATATGAAATGCAAATATGAATTTTGGGTGATTAGCATATGGCACACTCCTGGATGAATTATTGTTATTTACCGACAATGAATCTAAATGTTTGAATAGTAGGTCTGCAGCAGCTTTCATCTTCTACAGCATCCTGAAGTTTTGCTAGCGTTACAGTCTTCCTCTAGACTTGTGGGACCAACAACCTGCCATAACTGTACATTCACAGCTATGACACTCCTGTTTAGAACTCTCCCTTGTCTGAAATGCTGCGCTCTGCTGTCACATGGGAATAGCATGCCATCAACTTGACACTTAAATCACTTGATAAGTGGCCCTACGTTCAGGCTGATGAGAAGTTGTTAAATGCAACTGTAGCAGTGCAGATGACTTTAAAAGACCTTACATCGTGTTGTTGCACATATGTATTTTACTTTATGGGTATATTATTTAACAGGCACTAAAGCAAAAACATCTAGATATTACAACTTCTTGGTAGGCAACCACAGTGTCAGAGTTTTGATTCTGGCACTTTATTTATGTAGCTACTTACAAAAATACCATGTAAATAAACTTTAGTATAAATTGAGGTATTTTCATAATTAGTCTGACTTACTGTAAAAAAATCTAAATCTAACAAAACAAATCAAACAAAAGATATAAAAGTAAAATTCAACATAATGTTGACGGTTAGTCAGTGTTAGCCTACAGTAAACAGTGACTTGTTTAGTAATGGAAGATAAGCTAATGCTAATTGACTGTGATAAATATGCAGGACAATGACCTAGAAACTACAGGTTGAATAAGTTTAGCACATAATGTTACACTAAATAATTATCATACATAAAAAGGAATTTCATATACAGTACCAATAGGTATTGTATTTCACTTTATGTCTTTGATTTGTTTCAGACTGTCCAGTTTCAATTTCCCACGTGAAGCTATGAGACATTCTAACCAAAAGGGAAGTGCAGGTTCTAATTAAACACCTCTGCAGCTGATTTCACAAATTTGTCCCTCCTTTCTGGGGTGGACATGTGTGATTCATTAAATCCCTTTCCACATTCAGTATTTGTGGATAATTTTCAGAGCTTTCCTTTTGGTTTACTACCCTCTCTGTGATAGTGGCGTGTGGTGCTCCTTAATTGCCTAGTTAAACTCGGCCTGGGCCTAGCGGTTGCTAAGTGCCCAGAGAGACGGAAGCAGCATCAGACTGCGGCTGTCTGCTGCATGATTCTATGACTTCCAGTGGGTAAGGAGGGAGAGAGAGAGAGAGAGAGTGAGAGAGACAGAGAGAGGTGGCCTGAGGAAACCCACATCCAGAATGACTCATAGGTCAGGTTTGCATGAGTGAGTAGGGAGGTGTGTGTGTGTGTGTGTGTGTAGGTAGGTGTAATTCTCTGCATTGCACAGTATGCAAGTTATTACCCTCTGTGTTAATTTGTTTTCTGAGAGGCAGCAAGCATTCCAGGTCCCCCTCCACCCCTCTACTATTAGTCCTCTGTCTGTGGTTCATTCCTTACTGTGGTTTTACAACACTGATTGTAATCATCAAAGTCATATTTCACTTTCATTTACTCTCTTATCACAAGCTAACTACACACGGGAACCAGGCATTGTCGTTATGCTCGGGGATATTTCCAACAAGACGCGTTGCTATTTAGAGGAATGCTTATGGAAACAGCCTCTGCTATTGCAGCACAACCTGATTCGCTGCGCATTAGTGAGAGTGCTCTATATTTACCAGAGTCAATAGGAAAAGGTTAGGACAAAACCACAAAGATAATTTGTTCCAGTGCTCCATGTGCCACCAGGATACAGGACCGATTTATTCTCTTGAGCTACAAACGGAACCTGTTCCTACTATTCATTATACACTTTTGTTCTCTTAAAGCAACCATAATCTTTATTTTATAATAACACCGAGTGTGTAATATTAAATATATTATTATAACATTACACATATATATATGTATACCAACTGGATACTGTTGGCTCACTGCTGTCAGGGGTGTTTTGATATGCAGTGAGCAGTGTACCTATCAGATAAATCAACTCCAGTTCACGTTTAAGTTAGCGAATAGCTGGTAACATAGTGGGCATTTACTTGGCATAGTGCAGACCAAAACCAGTGTTAAAAGAATGAATGTGGATTTACATTAGGTTGCAAGAAACATGAGTCTGTATTAATAATGGTGCAGGTAGTCTTCCGTAAAGGCATGATAACAAGTTTTCAATATTAGCGAAGGTGATTACAATGTTGTGTTTACATCTAGTTTCTGCTGCTCCCAAGTGACTAAAATCTTTTTAGCCATAAACAAGTATTTGGGCATAAACCGATCCTCTGAGACCATGAATGTACAAAACTTCAAGTCAACAAATCCACCCTGTATCCTAAAATGACATTTCTATCAAACTACATTGCAGTGGCAAATATGTTTTGTAGGAAATATATAATTGCAACCAGATTACATTCTCTATTAATATATCAGTGAGGATATATTTGTTAATTTAGAAGTATTTGTGAAGTCATAAATGTGGTGATACTGATTATATCAGTAAATGTTCTGAACAATGTATTTGTATAGATGTGTATATTCACATTTAAACAAAACCACCATATTTCCTCACCTTGACCAAATACTTTGTTGCCTAAACCTAGCCTATGAATGGGACTCAGTTACAAACCCCAGTCTCTGGTGTAACAGTAACACTTTGTATGTACCATCACCCCACCCTCATCCCTGATAGGTCTACAGCTGTTAAATGTCATTCAAAATATGTTGCCACACAATATACTCCAGCCAGCGATTATGTCTCTACGCAATGCATTTCCTGTCAATATAGTTGTATAGATACACAATTTCTATGAGGTGGTTGCAATCAGTTCACTTGTGGTTGACTGACATTACCATAAATCAAAGCCAAAGGAAATAGCATGACTAAAAAAAGTAACTGAATGAATTCAGTGTTAGTTCTACAGCGTTAAGAGAGAATCACACAGGATGACTGAGCTCTGTGTTTGACCTACGTCACCACTGGTTACTGCTTTGTCAGTTAGCAGGATGTATTACAGCTTAATGAACAGGCGGAACTTGTACTGACAAACACACGTTCAGCACATACCGTGCTTCAGCAGCGCAACAGGCTGCTAATCTGGCAGGCTGCAAAGACGACCACTTACGACTGGCTGAAATGAATTTCAAATCAGTGAGGTCTTAGAAAAGTTGGCCACACTGAGCAAATTACTAAATATCAAAACAGACTTTAATTGGAAACAGACACATACTAAACCAATACTGCATGCTGCTTTATAACCTTACTGTGAACATGTCTTCTCTCTTTTTTGTTTCTCTAATCTTTCTCCTCAGGATATTTGAACTAGTCAGAAATCGTTTGGCTAACAAACCACCCCTAGCAGACCAACAAATGAGGTCTTTCTTGGCTATTAGAGTCTCATACCATCCATTTCCCTCTCCTTGTCACACATAAGATGGCTGCAGAGCTGCAAACAGTTGAAATACTCAGCTGATATCTCTCTTTATTAAACTGCTTCATCTTTTCATTTATGTCCTCTGTCTCTCTCTCAGTAGCACTGCCAGAAGTCACACACATATACACACATACATTTGGTAGAGAATTCATAGTGGGAGTTGTCAAACCAGCTGGATTATCTGGAGTGTGTTGACAGGAGGTTTATTGTAATTCAATTGGCTTCTTAGCACCCAGAAAGCGAGACTTTTCATGTCATGTCCTTGCGTTGATGCCCACACAAAGAGTTCCCGATTACTGAGAGAAAAAATGACTGCTATTACACTGAGTCACTGGAGAGAGGGAAGGAGAGAGACTGTGAGGGAGGAGTGCAAGAAGAAGGTTGTGTGTGTGTGCATGCTCTATAGGAGCTCCGTTGAATATTACCCCTATTACCCATTGATTTTTACGGCCATGTTAAAAGCTTCCAGAACACACACACACACACACTTCTGATCTCATGTGTCATCTGCAGACTCTCCTCTGACAAGGAATTTCACTTTGCTCAGGTGCACAGGTGGTATCCATGGAGACAAGATGGATGGATGTCCACTCCTGGGGAGCCAGTATGTAATAACATGACAGCTGGTGCACACACACACATACACACACACACACACACACACACACAAACAACACACAGCCATACATTTCCACTATGTGGATGAGTTTTCTTTGATTCAACCTTGTACAATACTCTATAACAAACTACCCAACCCCAAACAAAAAACATGGTGAAGAATACATACTTTTAAATGTTGTAATTACAAAAAAAATGACTGAAAGATGCAAGTGGTAGAAAAAACTTATCTTTAGCACTCTGATATGGACTGAGCAGTTGTTATTTGTTACTGATGGCTGAAACCTCTGATGAGGGTGGTGAACAGTCCCCCACTTTTGAGAGGCCCCGGTCAGTCAAACAGCTGATTCAGTACATGTGGGAGAGAGTGGATCAGACTTAGAGTAATGGTACATCTATGGAGAGTGGATAAGGTCCTAGTTTAACCTTCTCTGTGTCATACCGGTCCAATTAACCAGACCTGACATCAATTTTTACTGACTGCTGGAGCTGGGCCACAGATGACTAGAGAATAAGCAAGGAAGAAGGATTGGCCTGCCTCACAGTTTCAACTGTTGATAAACAACAAAATATAGCAACTGCCAAGATCCATGAGCTGCTTACAAACAGAGGAGAAACCAGCAGAATGTTTTTTTGGGTGCTGTCTAGGTTTCGTGGTTGGGGTTCTGCGAGGAGGATAACAAAACCCTCTAGGATAGGGTAACAGGAGGTACTCCTCTGTGGCCAACTCAGCCCTCTCCATGGGCCAACACTGGTGGTATGAGTCTGGAAACCTGTAGTGGCCTTGGCACCTGCCTGGCCCGACATCACAGCCTGGACACAGATCATACAAACAAATTCATTAGATAAAGAGATCTTTCCTTATTGCTTAAGTCTGTAAACTGTTTTCATAAATATTTACATTTTTTTAGTCTTAACATTTCTCAGGTAATTATCCTTGACTTACCTGTCCAACTCCACAGCAGACACAGGCAGCGGTCAGACTCCTCAGCCCGAACGTGACCAGCATACGTGACTGCATGGCCTTTCAGGCATTACAGAATATAATTGATTTCCCAGGATTACTATATGCACACAATGAACACCAGAATATTAACACAGGAAAATCCTTAATGAATACTGCCTTCAAGGTGCATAACCATGGACCCAATGTTAAGAAATTATCGCGAAACAGAGGCTGAGGCAAGCAGGAAATAAATGGCTATTTCTTGACCTTGAGGAAGAAGCAAACACAGTGAGCAGTCCAGCTGACGGCAACCTGGCTCATCAGCTGCCTATCGCTATGGTGAACAAGTGTCAGTGTGCCTTTGCCCAAGTGAGTCAGACCCTGTGGGCACAAACAGCAGAGAGGTCAATAGTCACTCATACACACTGTCTGGTACAGAGTACCTTTTGTATATACCACCTGAGCCAGCGGACCATGAAGAAGTTGTTAGGGTCTTTGGCGTGATACTGTATAAACTGCCGCTTGGCATGGCAGCCAGATAGTACGTTATTGTGCCTGAGGGAAATGGAAAAAATGAGGTCTGTTAAGCGTGTTAAGAAGTTGACATGAGGCTCTCAGAGGATGACTGTGCATCACTGAAAATGGCAAGTATACAACATACACTGCCTTCAATATTCAATGCTCAGTGGGGTCTGACTGTTAATGTAAGGAATAAATACATTTTTATGAGGACAGATACTTTTTGTAAAGTTTTCTTGTTGGTTAAGCTTAGTATAATAAACCACTATGTAAAATAAGTAGCAATAGTGATGAAACACTCTCAGTAATTTAGCAATAATGACCCACTAGTGCATTTATATATATATATATATATATATATATATATATATATATATATATATATATATATGTTGTTCATTACTAGATGGTACTAGGTTTTACATATTTCCCATTATTGTAACACATAACAAAATTAACTTTATTTATTTGTATTTGCAAAATGGGCTGAAAAGCCTTTGACCTCAGGTAAACATTTTCGAGACATGAATTCATACAGGTTTGGTATTGTATCATTACAACACAGTTAACATTATTCCATTATAATAGCCAGAATCTGTCCCTGCCCTGTGCCATGGCAAAGATGGAGTTGTGAGACCTGGGGTCCATCATAGGAAAACTTACACTGAGGGTGCCAGATATTGGGGCGAGGGTTGAACACGGATGTGAGAGCCAGGGGCGAGGCACTGCTGCGCCTCAGGAATGGGCTCACCATAGCGCCTGATGGAATAGATAAGAGAGAAAATAAAGAGGTTTAAGACACTGTGAGGATGCGTACAAGGCTTTAATTATTTTTTATTACCCACTTATGCTGTCACACCCCAGTATACATAATTGACAGATGACAGAAAGGAATTCTCATGCTATGTTCTTAGTCTGATTTCATTAAGAACTTTAGGTTGAGTAAGAACAGAGCAATAAATGACAGATCTCAACAGAGAAAACTGTAGGGAGAGGATCAAACGAGGGATGATGTAATGTGGATCAAAAGAAAAAAAAGGGTGTGATAGGGTGTGAAAATATGAAAGCACAGTTTTGTCGAGATAGCCAGGCAAAAAGGCCTCTCCTCCTTGAACAAATAGTATGACCGAGGAACAGCACTGGAAGTAGATCAAGCAATAGGAAGGTTTGGATATGATATGACGTGGAGACATAGTGCATTCAGTTAAGCGATCAAAATAAACCTACGAAAAACTGACCTGATAAGCAGTGATATGACCAGATGTCCAAATATTGCAGTGCCATTTCAGGTGATCCTCCCCATGGCAAGTCAAAACCCAATACGGGTTAGCTTCTACACCCCTGACGAAATCATAAAATAAACTGGCCTCTCCTTTTACAAATAGGAAACATCCACATCTATATTATAGCTGATAAAGGAACAACTAAATGCCATGTATAATGTAGGTAAATAAGCGTTTGTATGGATAATTGCCATTAATAGTGATGCGCAGGTGGAGCCCATATCCTTGAGTATCCTTTTTGTCTTTGTCTTTCTTGTCCTTCTTGTCCTTGTCCTCCTCTTTTCTTTCTTGGCTTCATAGTGCTCACTGCAGATATGGAGAAGCTGCTGCACCTTCAGCACATTACCAGAACCTGAGATGGAGGGGAAAACAAATTATTAGAGTGAGTTATGGCAGCCCTGGAAAATCAGTAGATATAGGTCTGTATATGGTTGAACTATGAGGGCTATGGAGGAGTGAATCTGCATGTGTGCAAATAACTAAATCGCTAAAAAGTACTGAGACTGACCTGCATATGCACAGATATCGACTAGTGTGTTGGCAAAGCTGCGGAAAGGTTCAGGCACAACCTGTAGAGCTGCCAGGGTTGTCTCAATTGCTTCTCCTTTACCTAGGGACAGTGCATGACACAAATACAACAGATAGAGAAACATTAAGGTAAAGGGAAAAAGATACAGTAGCAGTGGGACTAACCTCTACAACAGATTTTGACCTACACAAACTGATTCAGAAAAAGCAGTCACATCATCTATTAGTAGGGATGCAACGATACCACTTTTTTCCAAACCGATAATTGGATCTGAGTACTTGCCGATACCGAGTACCGATATGAGTACTTATTAATGCCATTACACTTCGTACATTTACTTGAAAACATGTTTTATTTTCATCAGATATTGTTTAATTCTCTGGCTGTAAGAAATTGCTGTGACTGACATTTGAACATTCCATTATATATGGCACTGCCACACATTTTACTCAAATAGAAGTACTGTTAAAGTACTGTTATTGACATTTTAGCATTCAACTGCATCTTTTTTTAACAAACAGAATATCTTCAAGGCAGGAGTAGGCTAAGGTGGAATGTTTAAAATGTCCAACTATTTTCTGCCACAGCATCAGCCACGCTCCTCTGTGCTAAAAGCCCCTCATTAACAGCCGGCAGGCTCGGAAGTCCAGCGTCACTCATGGCTTTGATCATGTTTTTCGCATTATCACGTAGCACAACATGAACAGAACTTTTAGGGACCCCCCATGTCTGAAGCATGTCATCAAACACACCTCGTCAATCTGCTGTGCAGTTAAACTGATGAGGGACACTGGGCTAACGCTGCTCGTCCAAATATCAGTGGTGAAGCTGAGGGCCAAAATGTCTTGCAACAGGCTGTGGCTGTGCCTCTTCACAAAATCGTGTAGCTTTGGCAACACTGTGTCAGTGATGTGGTGTCGGCTAGGGATCTCATACCTCGGCTCCAGTACGCTGAGAAGACGTCTAAATCCCATATTATCAACAACCGACAATGGCTGGTCATCAAGAGCAATGTACTGGGTAAGAGCCTCTGTTATTTTCACTGCGCGCGGGTTGTCTCTTAACATCTTCTCCCTCTTCTCCAGAGTTTGCTGCAAAGTTGGTTGTTGCTGTTTGCCATTATTAGCAAACTCTTTGAGCTCAGCGCCGTGTTGGTTTTTTAGATGTTTTATCAGATTGCTTGTGTTGAAAGTACTCGCTTTCGTCCCTCTTCTTGACAGCTTTGCAGAGCATAATTTGCAGTCCGCTTTACTTTAGTCAACATCATCCACTTTGAAATACCTTCACACCGCCGACATTGCTCCTCCTTGCTCTCAATTAGCACCTGACCGCCCAACTGAACGTCACGCTGCCGTAAAGTGGAATCGGGCTGTGGTATCAGAACACTTTTACAAATACGAGTACAGGAACAGGGTATCGGACCCGATACCCGATACTGGTATCGGTATCGGTATATCCCTATCTATTAGTGTATTTTTTCTTCTGTGGCCCCTAAGGCAATATAGCTCACAGTTCTGAACAATCTGAAGGTATTTAATACAGTTATTAATGTTGAAGCCTGTGGCTCCCTTTACCTACCCAGGTGGTTGAGACCCAGGCCTAGAGGCAGCCAGCGGGCATATGTGTCCTTCAGCTCCTGTTCGTTCTTCTCCATGATGGTCTGGACAATGGTGGAGGTCACGTCGCCATTACATGACCCTACTGCGATCATACCACATGCCAGTGCCGTCACTCCAACCACCTGGAGATTAAACAAACACACCTGAATGTTGCTAAACTGAACATAGGACAGAATGAGAAGAGTCCTTAACACAAAACACATATTTATACCTCCATGCTGGATTTGGAGTCTCCCATGACTGGGAGAAGCAGTGAAAGGACATCTTCCCTGTTGGAGCCAGCGTAGGCCAGGCCCAGTCTGAAAAACACACACAAGTCACAATCTGCCATCATAAGATAATACTCGACTGATGCCCAGAGGAGAGACTCAAGTTTTAACAACAGGACAACAAAGACTACAGAGATACGTACAGATAATTAGTGAAAACTTAACAGAAAATATAATTAAAAAGCTATATGCAGCACTAAAACCTTGTATAATTTAGAAGAGAAGAAGAAAATTGTACTGACCCAAAGATGGCTCCTATCCTCATGACATTGCTGTTGTGGAGGACATAGTCAGAAAGCAAGGCAAGAGCTGGGTCACATTCGTTCCTTACACCCGAGTTTACAATGCCACAGGCTAGGAGGGCACCAGACTGCACAGAGGGAGATGATGCAGGTGTAAGACAAATAAGAAGGACACCATGAGGGCTTCATTTTTATTGTCTTTCCTCCTTGGTAATAAGCCTGAGAATAACTTATGTTGTTCAAAAAGTGAAATTCACAGGTAAATAAAGACACAGTTGTAATCCAGTTAATACAATGAATTTGGCTGACTGGAAGCTAATGTAATGTAGTGTAGTAATTTCTGGAAATTAAGAACTGATGGCATATAGAGTATCTCATTAAAATTGACAACATAAAAATCAGAGGTGCAGAACAGTTAACAGAGTTGAAATGGGACACTGATTATTTTAACAGCTCAGCTTAAAAAGATTGTGCTGTTCCCACCATATCATTATCTGAATTCTGAAAGTTTCCTGTACTTCCTGGCCTAATGTTTACCTTAATGTAGTCCTCAGAGGAGTAGAGGTATTTGTCAATCTGGGTCAGACCACCATCCACATCCCACAAGAGGATCATACCCAGGGAGGCTGCAGCGCTCAACATGCCTGAAGACATTTATATTATTGTTGGTCACTGACAACAAAAATCACCATGAATATTCACGTGTCAATATAGCAGATGATTCAAGAAAGGTAAAGTCCGGTTAGTTATATGGTTAGAAGGCCTTCTACTACCACTCCTACTGTATTTGTGTGCGTTTTCTTTTACCATGGTCCTTGTTCTTGTATAGCCACTTGTTGCCATCGTCTGTGAGCAGCTTGTCCTGTCCAAAAGCTGCGTTGACAAAGCCGTTCACAAAGGAGGACGCCAGATTCATACGAGCAGAGTCCACCTGGGAGCCACTGCCTCCAAACCCTGTCACATACAGCATAAGGGTCATTCAAGACGGCTAAATTGTACATTTTCACCATTAATGTACAAAAATAACTTTCAGTTCACTTCACAGTGGCTACTAAACCTTATAACATTCACACATAGCATTCTATCTAACCATATGGACTCACTGTTGTTTTCCAGGTGTGTTTTGTAGATATCATCTGGGACTTTGGGTTCCATGATGTCCAACTGGGGAGGACAAGATGAGTGTGCCATTAATAAAAAGGTGAAATGTGTTGAGTCATATTGAGAAACTAAAAGCTATTAGAAAGTAATGAGCCCACTTGCTGCTGTGAATCGTGCATCATCATCCTTTCAGTCATCCCTGAATTTCCTTTCCCCATTTCAAGTGGCGATCAACCTTTCATTCATTATACCTCTTATCTCCCCCACATACTATTATTATCCAACACACAATGCACTCTTCCTTTTCATCTCATTCTAATTTTAATCCTTGGCACTTGTTTTTTTAAAAACAAAAGAACATTATGACAGTTTTCCTTGACCATATGGATACAACTCTGATATGTTGGATTGTATGATTGCCAATACTGACCTTAATAACACACACACAGGCGTTTTGTCAGTGTTATTAAAGAAGTCAGTGTTTCTACTGTTAGAGTTAGAGTCATTTGGTCACAAAGGGAATCTGATTAAGTCTTTTTTGCCAGACCTCTGACTTCATGATTCCTCACATTATAATGACTCCAAAGAGCTCCACAAAGTGATATTTACAGATTTTTAATTTAGGAAAAGGAAAGCACTGAGCACAGTAATCAATATCAGAGGATACCCTGACGTAAGGCACAGGAATCAGTACTGGGAGAGAAAAAGTTAAATCAATGCATCCCTATCCACCATTTTATCATGCAGTGCAATTATTATGACAACCACATCTGCTTTTTGATGTAAAAATTAAGTATAAGTTCCTTATTTTCAATTACAATACTGCTGATCAATAATGACAATACTTTGTATATCTTATACAAGTTAGCATTCTATGCCTGCAGTTGCTTCACTGTACAGGCGTTCCAGGACCATTCACTTGACTTATGCCATATTTGCTAAGTTGCCCACTGAATGTCAACTCCTTGCTCAGTGTCTAAATTTAGATTTTTATTTTTCCTCTATGCTTTTAGTGACAGCTTTTGTTAACAGTCTGATATTTCAGACCTTTGTGATATGCAGCCCTAGATGTGACTCATCAGCACAAACATGTATCCAGCTTCTCAAGTGTCTATAAATAAATATCCGGTGCATTTTGAAAACTTGGTAAGATTATTTTTAAGGGCCTGATAAAGAACTTTCAATTCTAGAAAATTCATCATATTTACTATGGCTGTGGAATTAATGTCTTTACAAGTGCACAATTAAAAGCTTAGTGAGTGAAACTTAAAATACACAAACAAACACAGCACAGGTGGAATGCAATATAGTCTAATGTTTTTTGGTTTTTTTTTAAACCAAACCTCAGTGCATTTCTTCCTCTCCTCTGTCCTACCTCTCTGGCCAGGGCCAAGAAGTTGCTGTTGAGCTGCACATTAGACATGATCTCTGTCAGGTCCTCATAGTCCTCTACGTCCTCATTAAGCTCCAGGAACATGCCATGGCGACCCAGCATGAAGGCCATCTGCTTCTGGATGACACTGTAAGGGACAAAAAATGCAGGAAGCTTATCTTTCATATACACCATGACACTGAGACTCAAAATCTAAAAAACAGCTGAAGTGCTGTCTAAAAATATATAAAATGTGAAATGGGATAGCACAGTGTTAATGTAAGCAATATCCATTTATACCCTTTAAGATTGCTCATCCACCTTTTATCATTATCATAACCACCATTATCCTTACATGTCTTTGCAGGATGTGAAGATGTTTTCTACCAGCTCCACATCATTGAGCATTAGGGCCAGTCGCAGGGCCTCTGGATAGCGGCTGAACTTGCGGAAGATGTTCAGGGCACATCTGAGCAGTGCTGAGTTTTCCGGCTCAGGAACATAACTCACACAACTAGAGGAATGATGAAGAAAGTTAAGTGATGAAATTACTATATTTCACTGAAAAATTCAAGTAATTTTATTCATATGCTTAAAAACTGGGCTTATGTTCTCAGAGCACTGTAAAACCTGGATGTACCTGGTGAGGTAAAGGCAGACTTTGCCATATGCGTTTTCATCAATATAGTCCTCCAGCATGTCCAGCCTCTCGATCTCCATTAGCAAGTCGCAGGCCTCGTGCTCAGCATTGTGGGCCATGTTGTAGGGCACAATCTCCTTGACTAGTTTCAGCAGCGTCTCCTGCTGTGTCTTATCATTCTCCTCCACCTCCTGCCACTCTTTAGCCACCTCTCCAGCCAGGTGCCTGACAGATGAAGAAAAAATATTTGTCACAGAGAAATTGAGCAAACAGAAAATGCTACAAACATTTCTTCGCCACCACTCCGAGCCTTCTTATATAGTGTGTGACACACTGAATCACAGCACTGAAAAAATAAAGCATCAAAGAGTTTATTTCAGCTAGTTACAGCTTCTTCAATAATCAGTGGACTTCTACATATACTGTTGGTAGTTAGTTGTCTTACCTTACATATTCATGTCCCCATGAGGCCAGCTCTTCCTGTGAGCCCACCAGACGGTACTTCAGACACTCCCTCTCACCGCTCATTGTCATGGCCAGTACTGACACCACATCAGCACAGAAACGCTGCAAATACAAGCAGCCATCATTCATATGTGGATTGCTTTCAGTGTCAGTGTTCTGAAAAGTGAGATAACTTAACCATTTATAATAATACTTTTGCCTAGTCATGATGCCATTTCTGGGATTAGACATTTGCCTTAGATGCACAGTTTTAAATTAATTCTAATGTTGGGTTTTCATCAAATTCCACACAAACATGTAAGAATATAATTTTTTTTATTCTGGAGAAAACACTGAGCACTTCCATTTCTTGTTGAAGGAAAAAAGAGCTTGCTGTAGTTTCAATTCCATGCACTTGTGTGGAGACTGTACCATTTTTTCCATGTGATTCTACTGAAAAGTCTTCAATGTGCTCTATTTTCTGGCAGCAGTAGAACTTTACCTTGTTCTCTCCAGGGGCCATGCCTTCATAGATCTCTTTGAGCTTGCCATAGTGTGGGCGCAGGAATTTCAGGGGCTTGGGTACTGAGGTCATGGAGGTGGTTGAAGAGCGAATCAGTCTGCGCAGCTCTTCCAATGCAGGACGGTACAGCGCTGTGTTCTTCTCCTGCCAATGTGTAGAAAATTGTGAATGTTTTTGCCTTTTACACCCTGACACATGGACGGAAAAAAATCAAATTTTCTACTCACACTCAGTCTCTCCACCATCATCTCCAGGTCCTCTTGTAACTGCTTATCTTCCTCTGACTTAAGTAGTGAAAGAAGAGAATAACATTACGAAAAATCTAGACACAAACATAAAACACAAAATTTAAAGCAATGATTCATCTGTCACTATTACGTTAGGCATCAAAAGGGAGGGGTTTTTTAGTTGATAAGGTGTTGGTAGGCAAAGTGTTTCTTTTCTTGTAGTACCTTGCTGAAATGCATCAGCGCGTCACATTGCCAACTACCTGAGTATTGCTGCTGTAGGACAATGTGCACTGTTGTTTTGGATACCCTAAGCACCCACAGGGACAAATAATGATGAAAAATTAACTTGAGGACTTAATGACCTTGTAGTTACATGAGGTTAGGGTTAGGGTTAGGGTCAAGCACCTGTGCCATCTGGCGTCAGCAATTAGGAGGGGAACTTGCCATCAGCCACCACTAATGAATGCAGCTTAACTTTGACAGTAAATGACTTCTGTGGTACAATTACACTTTCAATGTGGCTGTCCAACTGAACACTGAATGCCTGGCTGGTACAGTTAGAGCCACCGAAAACTATGACTGATAATATTAATTTCAATCCAATGTAATGACAACAATTCTACGTTTCCATGTTTGCATCAAGGTCCACATGACTCCACTAACTAACCGATAAACAATAATCTGACCAGTGACGCTTTCCGTTAGCTAAGTCCTGAAGACGGCTACATGTTAAACTGTCAAATCAGGCTGTTGTTACAATTAACGCTAAGTTAATTGTTATTGTGTGGTCTAGACGTTTATTTTACTTCACGTTAGCTGCTGTGTCATACAGTGCGTCGGCAATTGCTAATCCTAGCTAGCTGGGTACGCTTGCACTTCACGGTGCAAAGCTAACACGGATGACAGCAAAGACAGCGGCGATAACAAGCAAGCTAACGTTAGCTTACCGGCTGAGTTAGGCTAGGCTAAAGTGAGCTAACGGGGTGAGTTTATCTGCAGGTTTTAAAGGACCACAATACATAAATAAGTCAGAGCGGCGACATTTCATAGGAGAAACAATCACAAAGTAAATGAAAGTTCATTTGTAGCCTATCTTAAAACGCACTGACTTTGGCCTGCTCAACCATGTTGTCAAAGCGGCAGTGACTAAGGCAAAATAACACCGCTGGCTCCAGTGACGTTACTTAGCACACATTTGAATGAGAAAAATGCCCCCACTTACCAGTTCTTGCTCCTCTTTTTTGTCCTTATCTTTATCCTTGGGCTGCTGGCCCTTTTCCTTGTCCTTAGACTTCTCATCAGTCTTTTCGGGATGCTTATTCTCTTTCTGTTTTGCCTCCTCCATAGTTGCGGTTCTATGAACGATAAGCTAACAAACGGAACTGAGGAGGACTGGTAAGGGACCGCTTCTTCTTCTCTACTACGGAAAATGTGTTGTGTTTTCTCTTTACTGCCCCTGCTGTTGGTAAAATGTTATGATTGTTTGTGTGTACTTCAGGAGCTTCAGCGGGGACAGTTAGTTGACCGACCCCAGGCGACCTGTGATTTCCTACAGTTTGGCGCATTACCAGTTTTCACGTAGTCAACACATTTAAGACGAATCACTTGTTTTAGCCATTTAGTCTTTTTTTTTTTTTTTTTTTACAACACAGCGTAGTGTCACATTTAACAAAACATTCAACGAAAGTTGTGTCTTTGAATGGATTTCTCAGTATTTTGAGGTAATGCACAGCTATAATAAAAAAATACATACTATTGTTTGCTTTACTTAAAGGCTCTATGTGAATATGAACATCACATAACTGTATTTGAAGTAGGAAACTCATATCTCCCACGCTTGGCGAGTCATTTTAAAGTAACAGAAGAACTTGTCATATGACCATATGAAACTGAGTCACATGCTCCTAACTGTTTCCCTCTTTATACCAACATGGCTTTTCAAACGTGTGGGTTACCTATTTGCAAGTTAACCATATGTTTCCTGTTGTCTCTTTTTGCTGTTGGAGAGGGACAGTATAAGGGGTTCAGGAGGTTTCATCAAGTGCGGGATACCCAGCAGAGAGCTGTGTTTGAGGAGCAATGGTTCACTCAGAAACTTGATCACTTCAATGGTGCAGACAGCAGAGAGTGGAAGCAAGTAAGTCTGTTAATGTTTATCCTTTCAAGGGTTGAAACAGATTTTGAAAAATTATCAAAGGGATCAGATTAAGCCAGCATTTAGTGTAGTGGAAGATAAAGAAGGAATGTAGTGAGTTGAAGATTTCATCGAGGACAGTTAAGTGTTTCAGTGTCTGTTTGCACACACCTACTTGGCCATAATTGCACCTTCTAGGCTCATCATAAAGACTACAGTCTTGCAGATGCAAAACTATAGTATTGCCAAATCTGAACAACCCTCTTTCCCTTTTTTGCCCCAGAGGTACTTTGTAAATGAAGCCTTCTACAGGCCAGGCGGCCCAGTGTTTCTGATGATAGGTGGAGAGGGCCCAGCCAATCCAGCATGGATGGAGAGTGGAACCTGGCTCACCTACGCCGAGAAACTGGGAGCGCTTTGCTTGATGCTGGAACATCGCTTCTATGGAAGGAGTCACCCAACAGTGTACAGTTCACTTTGCTGGTGTTCTTGATCTTCTTTAAGGGTGTTTTTCTATTTTGGTTAGAGCAGTTTATTCAGTCTCTACAGCTTTTACTCCTTCTGTGCTTTTTGGCAGATTGCAACAATGTACTGTGTGTGTGAACACCAGAAAAGGCCAATTATGGCAGTACAGACAAAGAAATTAATCTTATTCCTAAGTTTATGTTGCAAGAACTCCAGTCAGATTTTAAAAGATTTTCCAAAATCTTTAACCCGTCAGTTTTGTGTTAAACTTTGAGATTTGCACAGTAATTGCGAGTTTATAGGATACCTTCAATTTTGGTTCATGAGGGGTTAGTTTGAGCTAAAATAAGCAAAATACAGATGTGCAACAACCAAAGAAAACAAGCTATTTGTGTGAAACTGAAACTTGCCTTTAAAAACCAAGTTTCCTGTTTGGTGTCATATTATCTACATGTGATCTCTGTCAACCAGCTAATGTGGGTCTAAGCACTTTACAAGCTTTAAAAAAAGAACCATTTGTTGAGTCAGATAAATCCAGTCTGTTACCATGGAAGAAGATACAGTAAAAGTGGATCTTAATGAATCTTGGTTTTGAATTCTGCTCCTCCAACACTGTCAGAGAGGTTTCTTGTCAGACAGCAGGTTGGTGCAGATTTCAGCTTTTTTGCTCTGTGGTGTCGTGTTGCGTACTGTGAAATGAACAAAGAGTTTTCCTGTGGGGATTGGGGAAGTATCTTTTTATAGAATGACGAAGGGTAGCTATTACATCACCCTCATGGTGTTTTTACAGTAGTTTTAAAAGTTTTAGTGACTCTTGTTGAGCAATACTCAACAAAAGGACAAAATGCATCAGACCACCGGATTCACAAGCTAAGTAAATACAGTAGCTGATGCTGGTGAAGCTGTTGTACCACTAGATGGCAGTCCTGCATTCAGATCAGGACAGTCCTGCTCATTGCCCGTGTAGTACTGTATAGACAGAAAGATGGATGCACTGTAGATGGTCACTCACACTACTGTTTAAACTTAGCTTCCTTCTTCTCTCCATCCAGTGACCTCAGCACAGACAACCTGCGTTTCCTCAGCAGTCGTCAGGCTTTAGCCGACCTGGCTCACTTCCGCACTGTGATCGCAGAGACCCGAGGGCTGACCAACAGGAAGTGGGTGGCGTTCGGGGGGTCGTACCCAGGTTCCCTCGCTGCTTGGTTCAGGCTGAAGTACCCTCACCTGGTCCACGCCTCCGTGGCCACGAGTGCACCTGTTCATGCTACTGTCAACTTCCCAGGTATGAAGAGACACTGACACGTGACGAGACATGCACACACATGCACATTATTATCACCTCATAATGTAAAACCCTGATTCGTGCCATTCATGTTTCACATAATCAGTGTTTTGTAAAAACAAAAACAAAAAAACAGGGAGTTTAAGTGCAACTTACTATCAGAAAATAAACTAAGACCACCACATAGACTACTCCTTCAAATTGTTAGAAGAGAATGTTTCACTATTACATTATGCATTAAACTGGGCTCAGATGAAGATTGGATATTGAATGAGTCATGCTCCAGCATCAACATCTGTCAAGACCAACAACAATTTTCTAGTTTTGTTCAGTGTCTTGGAAGTAAGAGCCCCAGACAGATCAAAAATGAGGAAGGGTTTATTCTCTATCTCTGTCTGTGTTGTGTTTGGCTTAGTCCATTGTTTTCCTCCGGAAGGCTCCAGGCTGGAATCAAGGTCAGAGAAGCTTTGAACACGAGGCTGAGCTGTTCCACCCACACACGCATGCTATCTTAAAGACACTATCACCCACTTTCAACCCACATTCTCTCAGACTTGAGGAAAATATCCAAGACAAAACACTCAGAGAACAGTGTGCATGGTGTACTGACGTCAGGTATATTTCCCCTCTTAGTCCTAAAGTTATTATTTCCCAAAGCAACACTGCAGTTAGTCAGCATTACTACCAGTAAGAGATTGGCTTTCATTCCAGATTTTGTAATGTGGAGTTTCTCCTCTGAGAGCTTGCTTTTAGAGTTTCATAAACCGTGAAATCCTCTCATCATTTCACTTTCAACCTCACTGAAACCTTTTCAAACAAATACCTTCTCTAGCACTTGAATAGAACTTGATTCACATGCTGTTTTGAAGATGAATTGGTGATTTTGCAGTGCCTCAAAATAGTTATTTTTTTAAGTGTTTGACTGAGGTTTTTGTGTATTTTTGCAGTCCTTTTTATAGCAGCCCAGGTTTAAGTCTACTTCTCCCTCTGTCTTTATGTTTTGCCAGAGTACTTGGAGGTTGTGTGGCGTTCACTGGCCTCAGAGAACGCAGACTGTCCCCAACAGGTGAAACAGGCCTCAGATACCCTTGTGGAACGCCTGAAAGATCCTGAGAGCTATGACAACATCACTAAAGACTTCAAGTATGTTCATTTACTCTCTGTTACCACTCCTTCTCTATCCTGTTGTGTACTGCAAAATTTAACCTGACCAAGGCTAGAGATGATGCATTCATTCAGTATTTGATTCAATTTGTTGCTCTTTTAATTAGAGTTTGATTTACAGAAGTGATTATATGAAGTAACCTGAAGGTTTTTTTTTACTAGACTTGCTAGTGCCTGGGATGATTAAACCCCACTCACTACACTGCACAGGTGTTTTCACTTTGCCTGATCAGAGCTCCTCTCAGGGCTGTGTGGACATGTACATTCCCTCACTCTCCTGTTTGCTTTGTAGTGGTTCTTAGCACAAGGCAAATTAGTCCTCTATTACTCTCCTTAGTCAAGGAAATTTGGTGACATCGGGCAAACTGCCAGCACAGCTCCATTCACTTTCAGAGTGAGCAGAGATAGGATACTGAAAAATGCCTGTGTGGTGTTTAGGGTTTGGAGAGCAGTTTTATGGACTCTGTTTCCCTCAGACAACTTTGACTTTGACAAAGCAGGAAAAACACAGATTTAGTTTATATCATTAATAATGGCTGTGATGTTCCATGGAGGTGTACTGGTAAACCATACATACATCACAATACCAGGGATCTGGAACTGGTGTCCAACAAAATGCAGCACGATTAATGTTATTCATTACATTGTTATTGTTATGACATAGCCAAAATGTCTGCTGTGAAAATGACACATAGCATGTTTAACAGAATGTTTAACAGTTCAACAGGATTGCTAAAAGTTGTCCACAATCACAAGAATATGTACATAAGGTATAATCCTTATTGAGGGAGGATTTACAGTTGTATGCCTGTTTACTTTCTTGCCAAGAGTAAGATGAGAAGATGAATTCCACTTATTTCTGTCTGTTAAATAGAAGGCTACAGCCAGCAGCTTACTAGCTTACATTAGCAAAAAGACTGGAGACACAGGAAACAGCTACTCTGGCTACTTCCAAGTGTAACTAAATTCCTCTTACCAGTACCTCCAAAGCTCACTGTGCCTCATTTGTTTAAGTATTCACACCCATAGGAAAACCAGACTATTTCTTGGCTAGCCACAGTGGCTCCCTGGACTCTCCGACAGTTGCAAAGCGACCTCACAGTGATAACAGGATGCAAAACCGCAATTTGAGATTTTACACTTTGGTTTTGGTAAAGAGCCAGATTAGCTGTTTCCCCATTAGTCTTTATGCCAAGCTAAGCTAACCAATGTCTGACTCTAGGGAGGAAGAAGATGTCCTTATTAAGACTGGGTGATGGAAACAACTGTTGGATGATAGCTAACTTACTTTTCTGGCCAGTGAACTTCACCCCCCATTTATCTTGGTTCCAGCTGCAAGTGTTATCAGCAAAAAAACAAGCGAAAAAAACCCCCTGATAAACCCACTGTCCACCCAACACCAAACTTCAGACAAAGTCTGCAGCCATTAGCTGGTAAACATACAGTAGTGGAGCATTTACCAGCTTAAGAGCCAGATATTTCCTTCAGGAGTTCCAGTTGAATCATGGCTGCCAATGGAGGCTTATGCTGTTCATGTGTAAATGGGAAACTGTTAACTGCTAACATGCTAGCTGTAGCAATTTTGTGATGCAAAAAGCATGTCAAAGCATTGTGTGACAGATTGTTGCAGGAGCTTTTCTCCTACTGGCTAAAAAATCAATGTAGGCATCTTTAATAGTTGATGATGATGAATTTTCTTCTATGCCTCTTTTAGCTCTTGCTCCTAATTTGGGTGGAACCAGCCCTTTAAAAGGGCTGCTGGCCTCTGCTTCAACAGAAGTGACTCCACCTTGCATCTATTTTTAAAAAAAACATTTTCTCACTCCCTTGTGACATTATTTTCTTTTTCAGTGTCTTTTGTTATTTGTTGTCCCTGGTGTTATTCTAAATGTGTGTATCTTAGGTTGTTATAGTGACTGTAAGGTCAGTCAGCATGATGAATAGGTAGACTTAAATTACTTTTATATTGGTGTGGTTAGTCTCACAGAACTAATACTGTGATGGAGCCTCATCTCTGTGTCTGCACTGGCCTGACCACATTGGACGTCTTTTATTTTAGCTTGTTGCAGATGATGCAGCCTGTAGACACAGACATGTCCTCATGCAGGCACAAACACACAGAGGTCACACAAAGATGGTTTGGAGGCTTGTCCAGCTTCCAAACCACAATGCCCCAGAGAACACAGTACTTGCGTCATGATTTCTTCACAAAGGAAATATCATTCTCTGTACACACGCACTCACATACACACACAAACGAGTTTCTGAAATCAGCATATCATGTCATCAGCATATTACTGAAATTTACCATAGCAAAGGACATTTGACAGACACTTGAGGAAGCTGTAATTTTATTACCTTAGACTTTTTCGCAGACGTGTGTCTATGTATGTCCAAGTCTATACACACCTACACTTCTGCAAAGGATAACAAACATGGTCATTTCCACCTTGACTCTGCACCTCATTACTGTCAACTTGACTGATTACTTTAATCAACATACGTGTATTGACTTTGAATGAATCACTGTTCCACTAAGAAATGGTGAAATCAGCTATTCACACCAAAAAAAAGTTTGGTTTTCACATTTTATTGAGAGACAATTTGGAACTTTCTTGGTCCAATTTGTTTTGGATCACAGATTGCTCCACCACTCATCCATGGTGGTCACTGCTCTTTAGTTCTTTTTTCTAGATGTTATCACAGTCAGAGACATTTCTACACACTTGCTGGTGGCTAGTTATGTACTTTTAGGGAAATGGCCTGAGGTTTTCCCTGAGAGCACAGGAAAAGAGAAAATGTGCCAAGATGCTCTACGCAGATGCCAAAACATGCTCTGGTCTAACTTTCCTCCTATTTCTCTCTCTGTCTCCCCCACGTTCCCCATTTTTCCCCTTTTCCTTGTTCCACCCCTTCTTCTCGGCTCCTCCCTTCTCCACCACTTTCATCTCCTCCATATTCCTTGCTTCTCTCTTCCTCCTTCTCTCTCTCTCCTCCAGCTTGTGTTCAAAACTGCAGATCCAGACAATGAATCCATTTCCTCCTACTTCCTTGAAACGGCCATTGGCAACTTCATGGATGTGGTCCAGTACAATGAAGACAACAGGGTTTGAGGTCAGAGAGAGACACATCACTAAAACATCATAAATTATGATTTTTGAGCAGATGGTAATTATTTGATTAAGACAACCATTAGCTACCATGTTGTGCCAAAGGTTGGTGTCTCATGTTAAGTAAACAGTATTTAGAGATTTATGAGATGCTGAAAAAATATTTCATTGGCTGATTACCATTAGCTTCCAAAGGACACATCAACTTTTTCTGCACATGCCATATTTGCCATTGTGCTGATTTTTCCTAAGCTGATTTCATCAGGTTGACAAATGGCTCAAAGTACAGGTTACACACATACAGTCCTATTAGATCAAAAATGAATTTAAACCACTAAAACATATGATTTAAAAATCATTTGATGATTTGAAATTACTGGACACCTAGGAGATTTAGACAAACACATGATATAGAAACTAGCATTAGATCTGGATATGTTTTTATGCATGTTGACTTGTGGAGAGGCTTTGTAGTCGGGGTTGACTTATCCAGTCTTGCTGAGTGGAAAGCAGCTATGAGGTGTAGGAGGGTTATAGCCCAAGCAGTATACTGAAACATAATAAACCCTGCATTGTACCACAGTGAGGCCCAGCAATGCTGCCTTGTAAGAGGGTCTCCAGGGACAAATACTTGCTTGCTTTTACTAATTATATCTCAATATGAGCAGGACCTGTATACATTATAGGTGGCCCGTGACTTAGAAAAGAAGGACCGGCTGAGAAAGATAACACTGGAAGGTGGAACTGTGGTTTTACTTTAGATTTTGAAAGAATGATACTAATCTAGTTTGGTTAATGCTGTTCTCTTGCATTCTATTGAGGCCTGAAAGACCGACATGAAACCTAGGGTCATGAATACAGATTTTAATGATAATATGTGATATGCAAAATGTTGCATAATGGTTTTTCCATAGACAACCATTGTAGAGAGAATTATTTCTGCTGTACATCAACTCCGCATTACAATTATCTAGTACTGAGCGTGACACAGACTGGTTGATGTCTCATTATTTACAGTGCAGATGTTGTATGGACAATCAAATGTATCTGTGGTAAGCTCGTGAGGAGTAAAGGAGTCCAGAATAAGACTGGGTGATGGAAACAGATAGCTGTTGGATGGTTCAGTCTGGGTCGGGTGCTCAGTTGTAGCTTAAGGTATTTTTGTGACATGTCTGTTTGTGCAGTTGTTCCTTTAATACAAGAGCCAATTTTTTCTAAGAGAGAAAGCAACTCTGTGTTTGAAAAACTATCACAGTTCACATTGGAAAAAACTCTAATACAGTTATATATACAATAAATGATATTGCTAGTCAGTAGTCTTCTATTTTTTGTGAGGTACACATAATATTTATTTCCTTTTCTTATTACCTGTTACTGCACGCCTGTCCCTGCCTCTTTCCCTCTAGATGTCCTTTTTTTTCTTTTTTTTTACCAGTTACCCCTCTTTTCCTCCCCTTTTTTTCATCTCTATCCCCTCTCTGTCCCCTGGTGCCTTGAGGAGACGTGAGTCCGTTACCAATAAGCTAATGTGAAAGTAACAAAAGACTTCTTTTGTCTCTGGTTTCGTCGCCCAAGTTAAAAGAGACGCTTATAAAGACCCCGAGAAGAGCTGCTGAGCCACAGAGTCCACAGCACTAACGGGACAACCCAGCCAACAGCTGCCTCTCTGACAGGAAGGGCTGGGTGTATATAAACTACCAGGTTTTAGGTACCATTGAGGAATTTGGGTAAGAACTAGAGGAGGGGGTAACTTAATCAGAGGAGTCAGAGCAGTGGCTTCATAGCCTAGGGTTATCAATGGGGTGCTTTATAAACACGGAAGGACATTATGTGAAGATCACAGCTGAAGAACAAGTACTAACAGTTCTTTCTTTTACACAGAAGATGTAGATAGATAGTAGTCATATGGTCATTTATAGTTAACAAGGCTTCCTTTTCACATGTAAGACTGTAAATCACTGCCAAATGTTTACTCATCCAGCAGTCATTCCCAGAAACACATACACTACTAATGGGAAAACCTGTACACCTGCTTATGCGCCGGGCACAATCAAATCAGCCAATCGGCAGCAGTGCAGTACAAACTCTGTGAGATACAGGCCAGAAACTTAATGTTCAACATTAGAAGTGACTTTGACCGTGGCATGATTGTTGGTGCCAGACAGGCTGGTTTGCCATTTACCGCTGCCGATATCCTGGGATTTTCACGCATAAGCACTTACTCAGGAATGCTGCAAAACTAGAATTACCACCTCACAGTTGTATGCCCGCCTAGCCAGCCCAGTTGCAGTTAATTAGCATGTAAATTTCTGAGTTATGGTGCTTTGTGAGATCACAGTGACCTTGACCTTGACCAGAATCTAATCAGTTCATCTTTGAGTCCATGAATGTTTGTGCCATGTCACAAGAATGAGACAGACAAGGTGAAAAAACTTTACGGATTATCACCCCACATGCAGTCCCTGGATAAGACTTAAGGTACTGCATGGGGAGACGGTTATTACAATTTAAATTTTTATCATATTATGTGGCAGTACATCATTACACTTGGTTTTGTTAGAGCTCATCCTCGAGTTTTGTCAATGCATCACTTGTTATCAATGGATCACTGAATTTTAGGATAAATCTGCTTCAATCTACAGGAAGTAATGTGCAAGAAGTTCAGTATTTTTTTTGTTCTGCTTTTCTATCAATGGGCGGACAGGTGTAATACATATCTTTCATTATTACAATTTTTTTAAATGAGGATGGTCCCAAGTGGCCTGTAAAAAATTCCATCCACTTTCTCAGTATACCATTGTGATGAGACCAAACATGTTCGTACAAGACCCTTTAGGTAAACTTTCTCAGTCTTAACAGATGCCCTGGGAACTCTAAGAGCTAGCCTTTCTGGCAGAATTAAAAGCTGAAAGCTATCATCTTTGAAAGTAATCCTTCCATAATCTTCCATCTACAAAGCAAAAGAGAGAAATAGAGTTTTTAATTGAATGGAGGATCTGGCTTGCACCCACAATCCCTTAAATTCAATACTGCAATGAAATGTGATTTCAGCCTGCTCTTACCCTCATAATCCACATTCTGTTTGTGTACCCTTCAGAATCTTCTGCCAAGGACAAAATGACATTTACATTTGACGTAAAAGGGACCCTGAATTAAAGTTTTATGAACACAAATCAAGCGTTCACTCCTTCACACCTTAATGAGGCTTACCACCACCTTAATGTCCATAAGGGTTTTGGTTATGTCTTCAAGTTCCATGCCCATCTTCTCCCACAAATTCCAGGTGGTCTATATTTGTCTACAATCTTTAACATAAAAAAATTATTTATATTTATTGAATTATTCCATTTATTGAATTATTTTATTTATTGAGTTATTTTACAAAACAGGAACTGTAATTACTAGTACATCAAATTTCTTCATTACCACGGTCATTTCTGACTGTGTATGGACAAGACTCTCTTCATCAGCTAAGACATTTTCTTCATCAGACTTCTGCTGTCTTTTTTGTTTGCAGCAGCGGAAAATTATGCCTGCCAAAATTATGATACTGAAAGTACTGGGAGCAGCCACTGTTACTGATACTCCCCCATCCTTTGATGAAGTGTTTTGAGATTCCATGGTGAGGCTTTTAAGTCAACCCTGGGGGTTTGCAGTGTCATGGACCATTCCAAAAGTTGGTTGAATACTGTCGTCATTACCACAACAGTAGTTGCCTGGGGTGTCTGACGGTAGATTCCTGTGATTGTTCCTGTGGTGACTACAGTGGTGGTTCCTGTGGTGGTTTTTGCATTGTCTTGTGAAGACAAGTCATCTTGAGTGCTTGCAGACGTTTCAGTGGATGTCAACAAACTGTAGTTTGCAGGGAAGGTGGTGACTTGTGAAGACCTGTTTCTCAGCTTTAAGTCCACATTGGACTCTGGCACAGACACCTCCTCCATTACCAGCTTAATCTGCCTGCTTTGCTTTCTTGAAACTTTTTTACTGTACATTGGTAAGTACCTTTGTCCGTGATCTTAACACTGTTAATGGGTTAGCGAAGCATCTCCATCTTGGGGATCTGGAGAAGAAAAGTGGACTCTGCCTTCAAAACCAGTAAAGTGGTTTATTACGTCCTTAATGCAACAGATGAGGTGTTCCTCTTCCTCTTGACCATCTGCACGGTTGACCGTCCACTCAATCTCCAAGTCACCAACATCCACAGAAGTTGGGCAGAAATGGCATCCGAGGCTGATGTCGCGGTCCTAGCGCTACTTGGTATTCAGAGGAGGGGCTGTTAAATTCAATCATTATGGTGGATGTCAAAAGTATTGACATCAGATTGATGGCGTTATCAAAGCCATGGAAATGTTGGGCTAAGATCTACAGCATCAGTGTGATCTGTGGGGTGTGATAGAAATAATAAATACATTTGTATTTTAAAACACAGTATTTGAATATGTTATTGTATTACCCCCAAATTTCTGTACTTCAGTGTTTAGGGTAAAAGCCTTGTTCAGTCCAAAAAGAGCCTTCTGAAAACAATTTAGAAAGCTATTACAACTCTCACTACTGATAATTACGCAAGGTCTTCCCAAGATTTCAATGTGTTGCAAATTTGAGTCAAGGGGCCCACAAGGCCTGGCCAATACTCTCATGCATTCTCTCTGTATGCCACAGCACTGGACCCGGCACAACTCCTTAGAAATCTGATTTACCCATTATTAATTGTTGAGGCCAGCAGAGGTTTCACATGGCACCTGTAAGGAGATGTTGATACCTTAGCCTTTGTATACTGACATTTTGTCACCCTTTATTTTCACCCACATAATTAGAATGTTTTTCGATGCACACAATTGAGTTAGTAGACTTTGCATCTCCAACATCTTCACATTAGATGATCAAACTGCTGTAATTGTTTCCAAAATGATTACTCACTTTAAGAAAAAACAACAAAGTTGTATGTGTTATTGTTAAATGGTAGCCTATTGGAAACAGCTGTCCTTAATGACTTTATTTTCGAATGGGCGCCCCCATAGCCAAATGGTTGGGGTGCGTATCATGTGGGGCCTCCCCAGTGGTCTGAGCAGGCGGACTGTTGGACTCTGACCACAGACTTTGCTGCTGTCATTCTCTACTCTCTCTCTCCCCTGCTTTCCTGTCTCTCCACTGTCCTCTAAAATAAAGGCAAAAAGCCCCAATAAAATTTTCCAAGTTGGGGTATATATATGTATATATATACTTAACTGTATTTGTCTTTTTCTGCAGCCCCACTCATCAAGGCATTGAAACATGCTCAGTTTATTGAAATGGCACCAAAACATATTGGCACAGTGCTTGGTGAGATAAGATAAGATAAGATAAGATAAGATAAGATAAGATAAGATAAGATAAGATAAGATAAGATTTTTTTATATAGCGCTGTGAAGAATACATGGCCTATTCTTCACATTTGGTGTCAGGAGTGGGATTGTGGCGTCCTCCAGGACAATTTAGGGGTCTTGAGCATGGTGTGGCAAAATGGCCCTGAGCATGCCCACCCATTTTAAACGGAACAGCCCCCGTCGCCGTTGTTCTTAAAAAAAAAATCTGGAAATGTGCATCACATATGTAATATCCCATGACGCACTCAAAAGTCTCTTGGAGCCATATTCTAAACCCAATATTTTATTTTGACCGGAAGGTGACAAAATTGTGTCTTTTGGGCCTTTTCCAGGGGTCGCATGAATGCGAAATCCTCCTAGATGCATTATCCGATTGACTTCAAAACTTAATAATACGTTATTAAGACATGGACGATGTTAAATTGCACAAGTTTTTGAGTTTTCATTGAAGTGGCGTGGCC
This sequence comes from Lates japonicus, assembly GCA_033238685.1. NCBI lineage: Eukaryota > Metazoa > Chordata > Actinopteri > Centropomidae > Lates > Lates japonicus. The sequence continues at coordinate 2,908,994 of BRZM01000015.1, read as the reverse complement.
GTTCTGCCTCCTCAAAGTTCGATAACCTGCCTGAACAGAAAGTTGTATTAAACTTGTTGTATTTCAGCCATTTCTTTGTCCAAACTGTATCAAACTGGTACAGTATTGTTAATGGTACCTAACTGCACACACATCCATATGTCAATATTCATACAATTGTTGTAGCGCCACCTATTTATAGCAGGAAATGACATATGGTGATGTCAACGGCCTGTCAACCTGTCAGGATCAGGGCGTAATCAATACTTATCCAGCAGATAGAGCCATTGTAATACTCTCTGATGAGTTTTTGGAGGCATTCAGTGTGTGTGTGTGTGTGTGTGTGTGTGTGTGTTTGAGGGGGAGGGGAGGAGGAGTTGATTACCCCATTTAACATGCTCTGATGCCACAGGAGAATACAGTCACAATAGCCAAGAGAAAATATTGCTCACACAGAAAAATAATTCGCTAAAAGCTTTTATTTTAAATCTTTGTCGCCACAAATTGGTTTCTTACAGTGTTTTCCTTTATTGAAAAATTAAATTCTTCCTCAAATGTAACAATAAAATCTTCTTTGCAAAGTTAATGTCACCAGTTTGAAGTTTGCTTATTAGCACTTACAATACTGATGTGCTTTTAATTATAATTAATTAGCGCCACTCATTATATATGAAACGACATATTTTATAGTGTATGTCCAGTTTCTAGAAGGGTGACCCCATTCACTTGTGTTGTCAGACTCTCTCAAGGCCTTCAGGAAGACTGTTGTGAAAATTGTGAGTTTTGTTGAAGCTGCAGTCGTTCTTGGCCTGTCAAAGTTCGGAATTCAGAGAACGTTCCACACCCGTTTTTTTTGGCTGTAATTCATCACTTATCCAGCAGCAGATAGAGCCATTGTATGACTCTCTGATGGGTTTTTGGGAGGGGAAGACCTGTGTGTGTGTGTGTTTGAGGGGAGGGAGGAGGAGGCTGATCACCTGTTTAACATGCCTGATGCCACAGGGAGATTACAGTCAAATAGCCAAGACTTACAGCCGCTACAGACGCTGAGTTTCCAGGTCATTGTCACAGCAGGTAACAATCGCGATAAAAGCTTTATTTAAATCTTTTGTTACACAAATTCAGGTTTCCATAGTGTTTTCTCATTGAAACTAAATTTACCTCAAATGTATCAATAAAAATTTTCTTTTGCAGTTAAAGTCACCAGTTTATAGTTTAATTTTACGCATTCTGTCACTGATGTGCCTTAATTACCTGGGTTCTATCAGCTCATTTATGTATGTTTATCTTACGCTGTGAGCCACCACAGGTTGGCTATACACCTGTTGACCCTCAGCTCAGTGAACTAAGACAGTTTAATGCAGTGTTCTTCGATATGAAAATGGATACCAGCACACTCCAGCACCAGCAGGACCTCTTCAGAAACCCATATCTGCAGATGTCATGCTGGCTCAAAATTTAAACTGGTCAAATTAAATTTTGAAGGAATTGCAGGTTATTTTGAATTCATGTAATCTTACTCATCACCCTTTCAAGTTTCTTTTCATCTTCTACTCATCTTCTCCCATATGTTCTCGACCTAAGCTGAGCGTGGATTACGTTGTCTTTACAGTTTGGTTTTGACTGAAGTTAAGAAATTTCACACGGGTCTGATATTTTCGCAGTTACACAGGCCAGGATTACCAAGAGAGTAAAGAACAAGCCTGGTAGAAATAGAAGCGAAGATTTTAATGACCCTGGAAAGAAAACCAGTGAGAGACCTGTCTAAAGACCCCATAAACACTGCTAAGACACTAGTGAATGACTTATTAAGTCAGGAATTGTAGCTCAAAGAAGACAATTATTATTTCTCCAGCACAGGAATGGACTGCAGACCAAGAAGAACACCTTCAAGCCGACTGAAGTGTCGCCATGGACTGCCTGGAGAAAGATTATATACCGAAGCATGTCCTTTGGTCAGATGAGACAAAACTGGAGCTCTTGGCCACAGAGACACTGCTTGCGTTTGGTAGAGGAGAGGGCGTATCATTCAAGAACAGAGTCTCCGTAGTGAACGCAGTGGTGGGAATATTGCGCCGGGGACGCTTCATAATATCTTGGAAGTGGGGAACTGTTACGTCAAGGCGATGCTCCTTATTTACCTGCGTTGACCCTGCGGCTGCCGGGTCCCGCGGTCGCCACTTCGACGGGCGCAAAGTGAAATTGCTCAACGCTGCTCGTAGCTTTAATTTCACCGTTCGTTACATTCTCCACTGGGCTTTTGTCGGTCAATTTCTGCCAGCGCTTATGCCATTTCTCCGATATCTTTGCTATACATTTGATTAAAGGATTATTTTCTGTACCACATCAACAGGAGTAATTACTTTCCTAATTTTAACATCCCTTTTCCGATACATTGTAATAGCCTCTTTAACTATAAATTGAAACTAATTACTAAAACTACTTTAAATACTTAACCTATTTCTCCCTATTTTCATTTTATTTTATTTATAAATCACTATTTTACCACAACCAATAAATTTACCAAATCAAAAAGGAACCAAAAACTTAATCAATATAACAATGAATTCAATAATAAATACTAAGTCCATATGATATCTACTAAACACATAATCAATCTACCAAATTATGTGTAAAGTCCTTCAGATATTCCTGCTAACAAAAGTCCAATCCTATAAGGCTCAAAGATCACACGCCTCCCATAAGGGAGCAACTATCATCAAGTGTGTTCCTGCTTTCAATAAACACCCCAAATCACCTAAAAATCTCATAAAGTATTCAATCCTCAACACACTCAAATCAGAATAAACCATGCACAGAGAATGTAACCTCTCATTTACCACTTCCTTGCATTCCACAGCATTTAAACCAAATAGTTATATTCTATGAATTAAATACTAACAGGTCAGTCCGCTGCTGCTTTCTCCTTTAAACAACTGGCTAACATATAATATGTTATGCGTACATAACACTGTTTAAAATGCAGGTATTTGTGGAAAGAGTTTGTGCAAGGAAAACTGCACCCTGCCTTGAGCAGACTGGGATTCTTGAGCGCACACTGCCGTCAGCAAGCCTCAACCATGTGACGCCTTGGCCAGCTGCCATCCTTCTGCATCCGGGAGAATTCAATTCCTTTTTCCTCTTCTCTCAACTCTCACACAGCACAAGTGAATAAGAAAGAAACAGGCAAGATTTTAATATCTTGTGAACCCACTCAGGTCCTTCTAATAACACAACAACAATTTCATTTTAAACTCGTTATTCGCCAACACACAAATCAATTTATCTATAATAGATGTTTTCCATAGCCAAGTTATAATTTACATCATACCGCCATTAATATAGAAATTTCAGCTTATTTTACTCATTAACATCTTAATTCCTATAATATATTATCATCCACAAACTGTGTCTCCTACTATTCTTTATTTCTTAAGTCTCTTTATACCCATGCATATAGACAAAACATCCTTACTCTTAATCTTAATTCCTAATCTCTCTAAGTCCCTTTTTGGGGTCTATGTTTCCTTTTTTCTCCCTCAAAACGTCCTTAAGCAGTGTCGCAATTTTAGTCAAATTTCAAAGACCCATAACTTTTAACAATAACAAAGTCCTCAAAAGAAGCTCGCGGTTTTAACACATAAGAACATCTTTCTGAAGGAGGCTCATACATTTTAACAATAAAAGGAACGCTCTCTTTGAAAAGAAGCTCATAGGTTTTAACTATAAAAACGCCCTCTTAAAGAAGCTCTGGTGTTTTATCCATAAAGACAAAATATCTTTCCTCATATTACTATACTTCCTGTTTTCAACCACACAACCTATATATGCTCAGAAACCACTATAAGTCTATCTCCTTAACATAAACCCAAACCATCCCATGCTGCAACTCTCACACACAGCTGAGACACAGTTGAGGTACCCGCTCCACACACACACACACACAGAAACTACTCACCTACCAGGGCTAAACAGATTCACAAAAACACACAGCAAAGTCAACTTTACCCCAAAACACAAACAACATCCAATCCTAAATTTCAAAAATCAGCCTATTCATACTTTATCCGAGTAGTACGCTTCTTTCTGCTGCCCTTCTTTTTCTCTGGCGACCTTCTTAAATTTGTTACCTTATGAGTGTAGATATTCAAAGAGGCTGCTTCAGACACTGTTCGTCAACTAGTGTTCGAGTGGGAACTTACACCAACTTGCACCTCACACCTCCAGTACCAGAGAGAACTGACCTGAAATTCACCTAGTAATCACTAGGTTCAGGATTTTGGTCTGCCTAAAACCACCTCCCAGAGGGCTTCTTTGGTCCAACTATGGCTTTTTCTTTAATTTTTTATTCTTTTTCTTCCTTATTCCCATTTCTTTATTCTTTTCCCTATCTTTTTTCTCAGTTTTCCAATTGCTCCTGGCCCAGGGTTGTTCCTTCTTTTTCTCTTTTCACTGACTATCTCAAAGCCAACTTTCACGCAGTGACTAATGTACATGTCTTGGGCCGTTAAGAAGATGAGGGCCCAGTCTTCATTAATCTTGCATGGTGTTATTTAGCCCAATTCATCGTTGTCAATTAGGCTATTCTACACTCTTACTTCAAACTATTCTTTTCTCACTTCTCTGTCATACACACTTTTTATGCGGCCAACCAGCGCACAAAATCAAATTTAGAACGGAGCATCACTCCAAAACATCAACATAGCACAATTTTTACGAAAGCGACCAACAGCAAACACTCACAACATCAACGAACGAACCAGCGCCCCATATAAGTGAGAAATGCTCTCACCGTATCCTGCAGGCTTGGTGGGAGAGTGCGCTGAAGTTGCCAGGAACGCCGCAGGTCACAACACGTCCAAGTTCGTGGACGCCAAATGCTTGTGCCTTTCAAACTTGCTCGTGACGCCAAATTTTGTGGCATATTCGATATGATGATGAAGATGATGAAGAGAAGTATCCTGCCGGACACTGAATTTGGAATATATAAGTTTATAGAAGTTTATTACAAAGAGGCTAGTATCAAGACAAGCACTGCAGAAAGTAGCTTGTGAGAGGATCCAGCCAATATGGATCTCTCTCTACCAGCCCTAAACACGTATATATATGTTAGCTGTCTCATGGTCTATAGGAAACATCTGGACCTCACCAATCACCTTATATTTTTGAATAACAGAGGAAGACACTTACAGACGATAAGCTCACAGATTTATGTTCACAGACCTCTATGTTCAGTTAACTCAAAACATGAACCCAAAGACTGGAGGAATATAAATAAATTTCTAGACATTCCAAGAAAGCAAAACCACATGGAACATTCTGTACACCACATAGATGTAATATACTCATAGTTTACTTACATTATTTTGGTAATCCTTGAATGTTCTGGAATAGGGGCTATGTTACATATGCCTCTTCCTAAATCGATTTGATTGAATCGAATTGAAATGAAACAGCGAAAAATGAACGGAGTTGTTGAATGAATGAAGTCGCGGTAGGATAGCTCACCTGTCAGGCTGAAGTCTTGTCCGCCAAATGCTGCCATTAAGGAAAGCAAAGGAAATTAGGAACTATTTCAATGCAAATGAATAAACCGTTATTTGTCGCAGATTTGTCTCCAAACTACTGCTGTCACTGTGTCAACCTACCCGTTATTTTTCTAATAGTTAAATTTGCAATTTGGTATAATGGAGCCAGGATTGGGCGCTCACGGTGAGACGTTGGCGATTGGTCCATCTAATGGCGGCGCCCCAGACCGTATTAGAGTTCACGGTCTGCTCGACCACCAGAAGGCGCAACCGCCTACAGTGACCGTGAGACCGTTGTAAGATGGCAGATGTAATTTCGCCCTCAGCATGGCTCCTGCCGGCGGCGCTTCCACCCGCAGCAAGGTAACAGTGCCACGGTGTTGTTCGCCTCCCTGACCGATGCAACTGTAACTTATTTACGCCACTCGTCGGAAGGTCACTTATCAACATGTCCCAGCAATATAAACCGCTGTTTTCTAAACTTCTATTATTCGAACAATATGTAAGTGTTTGCTACTTTTATTCAACCTGCTGAGACCCCGTCATTCCTATACATCACATTTGGCTTGCCTGTTTAAGGAAGTAGGTTTAGTGAAGTTAGTTGACCAGTTGAAGGATTTTTGGCTCACAAAGCCAGTTCAACAGTCAAATAGAATCACAGTGTGTGTCTCTGTCAACTATTGACAAGTGTCCTCAAATGCAACAGACTTAGTATGAAACAAGTGCATGAGGACTGTTGAGTGCAACTCTGTAAGAGTCAAACATCTAAGATATCAGTATGTGAAAATTACTTTCGTAAGCACCGATGCTTCCAGTATAATTCAATGCTCATAGGCTTACTGTTACTGTAGGCTAGTAGTTGCAGTTGCTACTTCAGGTACTGTAAACTATATTGTAACAATCCATAAACTGGAGTGAATATACTGTAAATACACTATCCCGGCCAGTGTAAGTAACTTGTGGGTTTCACTGGCCACTGTAGTCTAGTCACAAAAGCTGTCTGCACACCCAGATGGTTTTTCCCTGTTGCCTGGCAGCATGAATCTCAGTCACTTTGATTGTGCTTTTCATTTAGGTTTTCATTTGTGGCTATTTATGAAAGTGCTGAATGTAGATTGTAGACTATAATTTTTGCTAAATGTATCATAATAAACATTTTCTGTTAACTACATGCCTTGGAAAAGGCCCCTAAATTATTTGATGTAGTGTTCAATGAATGTTCTGTGGTGGAATATACTACTTGCTAGTGTATAATCTGAACACATTGTTTGCTTTTTCTTTGAACACATGATATCTGGTTTTGAGGTGCTTTTGTAAATGTAGTTTAATTTTTGGATTTAGTTACAATGGAGAAAATGGGTGGAGGTTTCAAGAAATGTTTTAGCAAATAGGACAAACTGTATTGATGTAATATTTGCATGTACGCAAGGTACATCTATTGTTATCTTGCACATTTAATCTTCTTCATCTTCTGTACAAATTTCCGTTCGCTACTCCTCCTAGGGCTTTTGACAAACCCCCACATTTTGATATGTATATCAAAACACCCTCGATTGGGATAAGTGTGCTGTTACTTTTGGTGAAGATATTAATAATATTTTTAAAGTTATTATTTTATACAAATGCCATTAATTTAATAAGAGCAGTTCTTTTGAAGCTCTACAGCTCTGGGTATTACTTTGGACATAGAGACACCATTTAAACTTTAATCAAGTCCCAAGAACTTGAAGTTTTAGGTGTGTACAAATCATTTTGACATCTTTTACGTTTTTTTCATAATCTCAGTTTAACTTTTAGGGTGGTCTTGATCCTTCTCTGAGTTTATAATGAGTGTGTATTTTATTGTTGAATTAAGGCAGTGTTTTTCTTTTAAAACCCTGTATAAAGAGCAGGGTGTTAAGGTGAAACGACAAATCTAGAAACGTTTTTTGTGGGGTTACAGATTTTGGTGCGACACTCTATTACCATCCAAATGACCCTGATTCCTAATCCTGTTTTCTGCTGTGTGTGTGTGTAGCCGAGGAGGACAAGCAGCCGTTTGAGAAACTGTACAGACTGGACTCGGTCCTAGGCAAAGGAGGACTTGGTTGCATATACTCTGGTGTTCGCCTAGCTGACGGGTTGCCGGTAAGAATGAGAGCTGCTTTGTTTTGGCCACAGCCTTCAAAATAAAAGCAACACTAATTACTGCAAATGTATTCTTGTCAACCAACATCACTGTGCAATGCATTCTGGGATCTGCGTGGCCATATTGTGAGGCAATGAAAGAAAAACAAGACTGATCCGACTCATGATACATTGTATATTTGTACGTAGTACTTAAAACCATGTTGAAAGAACCTGGAACACACTGAGACAGACTTCTACTTCTACTAAGAAAAATGGCATACATCGGAAATATCAATCTGTATGAAATTCACGAGTGAAAACCCCAATGCTTTACCTCCCCTCACATTCCTTCACATTTACATCTGCTACATTGTAACCTAAATGATATTCTCTTATGTAACATTGCATACTTCAGAGCAACAGGTGCAGTGTTGGAGCCAGTCAGGATTTGTCCCATCCATTTCACATGCTGGTTTACCTTGAAGGAGACAAAAATATATCACTACACTGTACAACACTACACTCTAAAAGTAAATTTGCAACCAACAGGCAAATGAAAACTTTACGTTTCCTCTCTATCTATCTAGAGACCAGCTAACTAGACTGTGTTTAGACTTACCGATGCTTTCTTGATGTCAACCACATGCAAGGTCAGAAAACCCCAGAGCAAAATTCTACCAGGAGCAAAACCAGATCAACTTGCAAAGCAAATTCAGGCACTCACCATCAGGTTCGCCTCAGGTATTCACGGTTGTGTTTAAATGCCTGACACCTGACTGTACTTGTGGTTTTACTTCTCACTTTTAAGGATCTTGGGATGCTGGAAAAGTTTATGTTGGTACGTCTGACGGCTGATATCCAGGCCGTGGATATCTTAAGTCGTAGACGTAACTTCATTCACATTGCTTCCACACAGGAAAACAATAGGAACACTCCGTTCAGTATTTCCTTGCCTTGTCGGTTGTGTGAGGGGATGTTGCATCCCATAACACAGCAAGTTCTTCCCATGGCCCAAAACAACCTGCGGTCCAAAAAACAGTGGCACAGGTACTGTGTATGGTAGTACTGGAGGCAGTTGAAAGAAAGTTGCGTCCCAATATGGCGGTTCAATCCCATCAGCCATTGTAGCAATGAAGGTTGCATCACATTGACAAACTCTATTACTGTAGATTGAAGATTCATTTTTGACTTAAATAGCAGCTGAAAGAACATTCTCTCCACCTGACCCATTTTAGATTTAGATTTTCTGAGCACTTTCCAGTGTCTGTTTACAATGTGAGCGTCTCCAATGTCCTAAAATACTTAGTGAAGAAATCAGTTTGTGTGTTTATTCATAACATAATATTTTCCTGAAGTCGAAACAGATCTTAGAGTTTTGCATTTCAGCTGTTACTTTCATTATCACCATCATCAACATCCAGATGATCACATGGTTTTGGTGATGTTGAATGTTGGGCGCAGGAACGTCACCCTTTAAAAACAGTGAATTATTCTGCATTTTTTAATTTATCAAGTTTACTGCATTGTGTACTATCTGTTCTCAGTCTAATTAATGGTTGTGCGTGTTCTGGTATTTTACATGATTAAGGTTTTGGCTCAGGTGCCTTCATCAAAGACACTACCTACACTGACATGCATGGTGAGTCTGAACATGGTGAAAAATCATTATCAAGGCACTGTTTTCTGTTAGTTTGGCTTTGTAGGGTTGGTAGAACAAACATGGAAAATAATCTGAAAGTGTTTCAAATATTTGGACAGATTATATGAACTCTAAATGTAAATTTCGGGTTTATCCACATTCATGTGGACATGATAGTCAGCATATAACCATGAGGACCAATTATAAGACTTTTTGGTACATATGTGGTGGAAAAGTGGTTTGGCCATTCTGAGTGCAATGAACTGTTCTGAAAATGTGGGATGTTTTTAAATGATGAGAGTCTTTACATTTAGGAAAGTGTTACAGTCCTGGGAAATTGATGCATTCTGTCCAGTTCTTAAAGGCCTTTTTGTGGGGTTTGACTTATTTTTAGGGTCCTGGTTACAGTCATATTGTGCTAGAAGTGATACCTTATAAAATTCCTCCAGCCCTACCTCCTATCATACACAAGTCAAGTCTACACTACATGCCCTCACCCAAACAGGAGGACACAGATGAGCAGCATCTTGTTCTGCTCAGGAAGCATTTTCCAAAACAATTGCTGTTACTCTTCTGACCTGCAGCCCTTACAATAGGCAGCACACAATCATTCTAAGACCACTTAAATGCGTTATACATCTCTGATTCACCTTACTGCTTTATGCTGACAAATCTATAAAATACCCGATGCCCCCTTTCTCCAGGTACACGGATGTACAGTCCACCAGATTGGTTCCAGTTCGGTACCATGGTCACTCAGCCACTGTCTGCTCGCTTGGTCTGTTGCTTTATGACATGGTGTGTGGGAACATCCCCTTCAAAAAGGTTGAAGACATCCAGAGAGGACAGATGCACTTCAGATGCAAAATCTCCACAGGTCCGTCTGAGTGACATCTGCTCAGGCAGGTTTCACACTGATCTCCATGCACCATGTCTGTTAGTATGTTGGTAAGTATGGTCTTTGCTGCTGTTTATTATTTACCATTGCCCTTCTTCACCTCCATGTGTTTCTGTCACAGAGTGCCAGCAGCTGATTGGCTTAAAGTCTTGCTTGTGCAGCCTCTCATTGGCCAAACCCCAGCTAAATAATGCAACCGAAACGCCAACACCTTTTAATCGGGACGATGATCTTCAATGACTATGATTCTCCGACATTATCATTTGTCATTCTAAATTACCGATGTCACGCAGAGGCGTCGCGTCCATCCGGACCCGAGACCGCGCTGGCCGAGGCCTCCGCAGCATGGCCCCAACGCTGGCGAGTGACATGAGTCACTTCATTCTCACACGGTAACAGCATGGCTTTTGTGCACAGATAATCTGCCCGTCTATCATTCACTATGTCACAGTTTATTTTAATCGATTATTTTGCATCAACATAAATTACATATTGTGTGGTAATCTGCCTGCAGGCTCCATGAAACAGGATGTCTGAGAAGAGCTTGTTACCACGTCTTCTGGTGAGTCAGCGTCGGGCAGGTGCAGAAAACACATATACCGGGAGATACAGTTGCCCATCTCGTTGCCGGGTTTGGCGTCACAGTCTCACCTTTTCGCTGGCAGCCGCCATCCTGCAGCAGTCTGCCCAGCCATTGTGCCCACACTTACGAGTTCGTTCGCTGTGGTTATCTCGATTCAAAGTTACAGACTTATTAGCCCGGCTTTAAACTTTTCAGACTTTCAGGTTAGTGAACCTCTGCCGAAAGCCTTTCCGCCCGAGAAAGCGAGCTATCTCTGTTAACGGCATGCTCTTCTCCCAGCAGTCACATCATCCAGCGGCTGACGCCATCGTTGATATTAACCTTTTTGAGTTGTTCAGTCAACATGAGATACCGTTAATAAATCCCTCCCAAGAACACCAATGCTTTACATTGATATCATTTCTTCAGCCACCAGCTGTTGCGCCTCCTTCAACGTAGTGGTCGTTACCGCAGTCAATCAACGCACCGCGCCAGAGGAACATAAACCGCTCAGACACGACAGATTGTCTGTCGCGTTAACTGCAGATCCTGCCTTGAAGTTATCATGAACACACAAAAGATATTAACCGCATCAGCAGCACCATTATGCAGCAGGTTGCTTCCCGTCAGCGTTGCCCCATATAATGGCCAACATATCACGATGGTTAACATGAAAGCAGCATGTATACAATCGGATCATTCGTTACCGGTTTGCATGTAACTGAACCCGCAGCGAAATGAAATCAGGCGAGCACAGCGAAGCCGAAGCAGAACATCGCGCAGCCAGATTATCTTTAAAGATGCACTTACTCAGCAAAGCATGAACAACATACCATAGTAAAACAGACTGCATCACCGTACATGCGAAGACAAACAGATACAACAGGGAGTTGATCACGATCATCAAACCCAGCTCCCCTTCCTTCCATCCTCTTCCTCCGATCATCGTCATCAGGAGGATCGCTGGCAGGACCGGGAAGGCAGTCTGACAGAAGCCCACGACGCACCACCACGCCCAGCCACCGGGGCAGCATCCGAGCCTGGTCCCGCCGATCGCCGAGGCGCAGCAAAGACGCATCGAGGCACCGTACCAGCGACTGAGCCTGTTAAAGAACAGACAACACATTTAAATTAGCAGAGTGAAAATCCAGATCATTTGATAGCAGTAGATATTGCGAGCCGATTTTGACGAAGAGTTCACCGAGTTAATTACGACCAGAAATCGAATATTTGGTTCCACCCCGAGACCGTACTCATTAACGCATCACTACCGCAGGCGCCGTACTTTACAGATACGCACGAGTGCCGCCAGAACTTAGGTCGAACATAAAAATGAACGTAAACACAGCCGCAGGCGGCGACTTGGCAAACGGAGTTTTGACCAAAACACTTCAGGAAGAGTCTGCTCACGCTCACGACAGCCAGTCTGTTTCGTTCAGCGTTCAGAGAACACACCCGAGCCCTGTTGTTCAAATTCACCAGTTAACCTTCGCACTGCCTGTTCAGGCGCAGGTGCGTGCACCCAGAGGCAGCAGGTGATGACAGCGAGCCGGCAACACCGATGAACATTCATCGTCACGCATCCGGCGACATTCAGGTAATGACACCTAGAATCAATCGTTGCCCATTTTTATCAAGACCAAATCATTCTTCACTGATTCATCGCTTCCTTAATATTATTTCCGTTTAGCCCTTCTCCTCACGTGTTCAAACTGTCCCGCGGTACACGCCATCACCATGAGCGACGTTCGGCGGCCCCGATACCGGTGGCTGGCCGTCCGGAGGTTGCAATCAACCCGCGATCGCTTATCAGGTATGATGCAGGCTCACAATCTTTTACTGGCAGCCAGGCAAGACGGTCTGCTGGGATTATGTTAAAGGGTTACAGTGCACCTGAATCACCCAAGACTACAAAACAGTAAGAATGGCAAGAGAGACAGAATAGAGGACCGCTGGGTTGAACTATGTGTTTGTCAGTTGTGGGTGGGATGGTAGGCGGTGTGTGTGTTTGTGTGTGAGGGTTTGGCCCAGTCCATTGCAGCTGGAGGCCGCTTTGGGTGCCAGATACTGCCAGAGTACAGTGCCTCTACGAGCGCACACATACACACACACACACACAAATGCACCCTGGTGTACATGCACACATGCACAATGACCCCAATGCCTTGAGGAGGAAGCATGTTCAGGAAATATCAACAGAGATTATTGAATGAGCTGCATCATTCATTTATGTGATGTAAATGAGGCAGTTTAATTGGTGTCCTCATTTTCATTCCGCGAGCTGATGGAGCCCTGTTGCCGACATTATTTTCATATTGTGCACAGCTATGATGTGGAACACACGTCACCGAAAGACATCACGCCCTGGCGCCTCGCCAGAAAGTCACCCCGACACATCTGGACGTCTCTGCCAAACAGCCCGGCTTTTCCATTGCTTGTCTTCATGTCAACACCACTGCTTCAAACAGCGCAAAGCGCCAAAATCATGTAACAGCCGTCGTCAGCGCAACATTTCATTATGGTGGCAACACGACAAATTTCAGATTTGCCATTCTTACGAAAGCGATATATTACCGGCACATCCGTATTCAACCGAAAGGCTTTCAGTAGCTTCAGCGTTGCGCCACATCATTTGTCTCGTCAAAACCGAATCAGCCGCCGTGATCAGTTCTCAGTGAAATGGGCCCTCAGAAACGTCAGAACGGTTAGAAACGACAGCGTAGCAATACAGTCATACAACAGCCTGTTCAGGCAGGTTCTGTGTTTGCGATAGCACCGATCTATGGAATCACATAATAACACCAACATTATTTCACGGAGCACATTCGAGCGTTATACCGCATATTGAAGCAGCAGGCATTTTTCAACTGACATTTCGTTTGTGTTATTTCGTTGAAAATTGAGGTCGAGAGTAGATTTCGATGACATTTCACTGGTTGCTTGCGTTACAATGTTATCGAGCGGGTCGACGCTTCACACAAACAGCATCTACCTGGCACATCCATTCACCGCTCGTTTCAGGCTATCCACAGTTCCTGAAAGACAATCTGCTCACAGTGTCTTTGGTGGCATTGAAGTTCAATGAATTTGCACCGATATTATATACTGTCACAGAAATGATAGCAATAAATGTTTTGCATCTGACCGCCGGTCGTCACGAGACGTTGAGACGATACCCAACGAAAAATGACAGATAGTCAGGTGCGTCGCGAAAAAAAAACTTTTCCGGTTAATCCAAACCCAGTCACACACTCATCCCACCAATTTTGATAATATTATCAGAGTTACCGTTATATACCGCAGAGATCACCGGAAAACTTTACAGAATGTCAACAACCTTCATTTGCTTCCATCACATTGTTGTCTGCCGTTTACTTTAAAACAGACAATCAGCGCCTTCATGGTGAGAAGTTGGTGTTGCCTGAGTCTTAATTAACTTCAGAAAATCAGAACCCTCGCCGTTGATTACCAGCGTCACTGTGATGAGAGCCGAAAATTATCTGCAGCCATGCTGGTTTGTACATGCGCACGGCGGTCAGTTTTTAAACAGGTGCATGAGCGACTCTCGTCACCGCACTGCAACCTTATCAATTACGCCTTTAACAGTAAACGAGCTGGTCACATCAGGCCACCGCACAGCCCGCTGTTAACATCTGCGTGCGCCAGGCTCAGACCCAAGACGCCTCAGCCGCTGGCCTGACTACAGTTTCGGAGGAGCAGCCGGCCTCTTCGCCGAGCTCAAGAAGATCTGTGTCATCACCAAAGAGACAGCAGAAAACTGGGGAACCAGTAAACCACCTGCACTAACAATATAAGCTCATACTGACCACAGCTGACTCCAGAATGGATCTGCTTCTGTTTTCCCAAAAGCATTTGGAGCGTTAGACCAGTTTTGGTCACTGGCTAAATTGGGACAGATGGAAACCCAACCACAGACTAAACCACCTTTACTGAGGATTAGCAAGATTTGTAATGGCTTACCATAGCTCAACTTTATAATGACTACCACCCCGTGGCTTAAACCTTTATTATGAGTGCTTGATAGTGATGTTGCTTTCAGTGAGACTTTGAGGTTATCCACCGATAGAGAACACTGTCATAAACCACACACACACACAGCACCCAGTCTGTTACTGTGACTTGTTGAAAGTTGTCAATCGAGGGGGAACTGGATATGCATTAAAGTCATTTCTCACCATCTCTTCCTTTATTAATTACGATAACAGTTATGGGTTCAGTCGATGTTATTGTTCGTATAATTTACATTAGCGCAGTTGCCGTTGTGTCTTTTACGCAATGTAGTACCTCTTTTGTTACAGCGCAGTTGTCAGAAAGTTGCAGGTTGACAGGCTGGAGATTATATTTCATGACAGTGTGCCCAGCGACAGCATTGACGGACATGCGCACAGTATTTATTGGCGTATGACACGCGTTAAAAGGTTTAATGCGACGTTGATGAGTCGTCTCTGTAACACGTTGAATAAAGAAATTTACCACCGCGCCTGAAACATTGTGCAGCCAGTTCTAAAAATAATATTAACATTTAAAACCATGAACACAGTCAGCGAAGACACGAATATATCTTTATTACATCGCATCACATAAACTGTTCGGCACCGAGATTTCCAGTGTCGTTCTGTATTGTCAACGCACAAAACACAAGGCTGGAGATACGGTCACGTTGAACAGCGCGCCCACAGCAGCTGAAGTCAGCCCAGCAGAACACCACAGCTTGAGCTATTGTCATGGCGTTGTGGAATGATCATCTGTGCAGCTGATGGCCTCCCCATCGTTATGGTAGCCATCCATTCTGCGTTTACCTAACCAAAGATGACAAACAAAATGACTCCTATGACCGCCCATCTGTGAAAGAAAGGAAAATAAAACCAATTTTTTACACATGACAGTCTATTCGACAGCTCATATATTCGATTGTTTCTGCGAACAATAACGTTATCCATCATAGTTTGAACGCTTCCACCATTTCATTGTGGAGCTCAGAGTCGACATTTCATCACTGGCCCATACCCAGCCATAGCGACATGATAAGAGACGACTGAAGAGCTGCGTTCAGTTAACTACGCGAGCGAGATTGACTCCGATTGGTCGGTAGCATCGTCAATAACCTTCGGATAGATTCTCGATGACGCCAATCATTACTTGTGTTGGGATCGAGATCATCAGCATTGCGTCAATCGTTCGAAATAGTTCGTCAGAAGCCCGTTTTAAGACAGCAGTAGTTCACACACCAAAGCCGTTTCATCATCATTTTATATTAACGGACGAACACCGTGCGAAATATGTCAGCAGTAGTGATGACCGACCATCACCGTGAAACGCTTCACGTGATATACCAAAGCCGCTGTTTTCGGTTTTATGATCCATCACTACCGTTTTGCTGGAATCTCAATACTTTGTCAACCATGTAAGCACTGGCACGAACAGCTTTTGATAACACCGCAATATTCTTCACCCGTGAATATGCGAATTGCGCAAACGACCAGCCAGTGAACACATCGCCG
Organism: Lates japonicus; assembly: GCA_033238685.1. NCBI lineage: Eukaryota > Metazoa > Chordata > Actinopteri > Centropomidae > Lates > Lates japonicus. The sequence continues at coordinate 2,892,757 of BRZM01000015.1, read as the reverse complement.
AAAGAGTGTTAAGATTATAAGATGATGTGACCGCGACAACATAACCAGCGTCGCCCCTGTCGTCAACAAAATTAATGCAGTTTCTAAACACTCACTTTCCGAGCTACTTCTAAAGCCGCACCATCTATTACTCTTTTTATTAAAATGACTAAATGCTATCGTGAAAATCGTCATTGCAGGTTTCTTGTCTACCTGAAGTTTATACAGCTTCTCCGTTTCTGGTTGATGTTTTGCTTTCAACTCTTCGTCTTCATTGAACCATTTGTTTTACAGCGTTGCAGCAGTTCCAGCCAGCACCACGCCTAACCAGGATCAACAGCAGATAGCGTTAGCAGCCAGCCGGGTGAACGTACCGCAGCATAAACATTTATATTTTCCCCGGGAGCGGGTGAAGACAAAACTGAGCTTAAAATGAGAGTGAGCATCGGACTCAGATTAGTCAGATGCCAGAAATAAAGCTCCAAATGAATGCTAATGTTGCTTTGTGCCCGCCGGACATAACAGGGTAACAGCTCAGTTATCACTGGTTCGAGGCGTGTTGTAATGTTGTTCAGACACACCACGCTATGTGAATGTCGTCAATAGTCATTTGGCTGCTCAGCGGTTAAAGAAATAGTAAACGCTTTAATATTTTTATTGTGAAATTGTACTTAAGACGCACCACTGTCGTAAAATCTCAGTTTCATAAAATCACTTGATGGCAGACAGTTAAAGTTAAACACCATTGTCGCGAGATATTGGTTACCGACAAAGTCTGGTTCGCAGTCGGTCAGTTCACTACATGATGTCAGGTGACATCTAACATCATGGAGGTCTGATGAACAACCGGGCGCCGCAAACACCGCCGTCACGACCGACCGTAGTCAATTTCGTCCATGCTGAGATGTAGAATAACGCATGATTCGACACCAGCCAGTTCATCTCAACATTAACAGCCTGCATGCTTCAGCAGCTCACGCCTTCAAATATTGCTGCGAAATTGTCTATTGACGGGCACAGCCAGGTGCAAACAATCATTTTCCACAATGATACCATTACAAATACAATACATGATTGCTACGATCGCAACCGGAATGACCAACATTTTTGAAATCAGAGTTCAACACAGGCTTTTCCACCACACAAGGCAAGACAACCAACATCAGAAGATACGTTATTTACAGATCGCGACAATCCAGCTATCCCCAACCCGACCTGTAATGTTTCATGCTTAATTCAAGACAAAGATCACTGAGTTGTGCCTGGCGCAGTAGTGCGAGATATCGCGGATTCGTGGGAGCTTATAATGCGATTGAATCGAGGAAGAAATGAATGCGACGGCATCCAGAGTTTTCATAACGAGGTGACCGGGTACGAATGAATGAAAGACAGTGAATATGAAGATGACAAAATCATCAAAGGCTTTGTGAGTAAAATCCTCCTTCCTTTGCTGCTTTTGAGGGGGGGAGAGAGTCAGTCGATCCTCATTAACCAGCCGTAATCCACCCAACATGCCAGCATTTATTGCCGCATTTATGAGCACCCGCCCAGCACGTTGTTTCTTCGCGGGAGGAAATCTGCCACCACCAAACAAACAAACCCCGTGATACCATATTGCTCATCACAGTGCAATTTATGAGGCATCAGAGTTGCATGGCCACAGACGAGCCGCTGTCAGCGAACAACATTATAGCGCTGATGTTCTCATTTCACGCCCATAGCGATAAGCCGAAGTCATTAAACAACGATTCATCGGCAGCATCTTGAGTTTACCAAGAGACTCTCCATCCATCAAGAAAGAGGTCGGGTTCACCGATCTTCAACTTGCAATCATTATCACTGAAGACGACTGAAACGAAGAGCCCCCGCCCAGTGACAACCCAGTGGATGTAAACCCGGAGAGGACGAAGGTCAACCAGTGAAAGAGAAAATCATCGAAGAGAGGGAAAAAGACAGAAAAAGCGATCACTCGATCACCAGTGAGAGTCAATTTCAGCAACAGCCCGCTGACACGACGCAGAAGAGCATATTGCAGATTGGGCGGTTACCTTGCACAACAGCAGCGACCGAGTATCATGCAGTTGCGGGTCACGCGGCCGCGAAGCGTTACAGCCTTGAACGGCGACGAGCCCCACCGCACAGCGGCGCACAAAGACCTGTCGCCATCAGAACATGCCGAACGTAAACGACAATGCTACCATTCCTCCCATGAGAAATCATTTCACGCGCCTCCACACGAACATGCCTTGCGCCAGGCTCGTTTCGACCGCGAAAGCCTGCACCCGTCACACACGCCAGTGTAGATCGACGCCAAGACAGATCTTTTACAGCGAATGTGAGGGCAACACTATTCACACACACACCGCCGCTGATCACACATCTGCTCAGAATAAGCCTGTTGCAGAAGATCTCAGGCGACGGGAGTACGCATCGCGAGCCTGAACTGGAAGAGCGGGTGGAGCACAGAGATGCGGCTGGTTAACGCGAAGAGCCCGTTGCCGCGAAGCCAATACTCCAGCAACATCTCAGATTCAGAAACAACCACACTGGCGTAAAGTCACATGACTTCATTGTTGTTGGCCGTGTGACGACTTCCAACTGTTTCTGCCTGTTACCACTCAGGTTCCGCCTGCCAGACTGTTGGTATTAACACAGCATTGCGCAACGTAATTCAACATATGGCAATGTGAACCCAATTCAATCCACCTAACTAAGGAATCTGGCAACAATAGCTCAAAGAATGGTACTGGATTTGTTTTGGCCCAGGTTGTGTGGTGTTTGTATAGAACACATGCATGAATTATCTGGCATCAAAGAACTGTTGTTGACCTAACAATGCGTCGCTTTCCACAAGTGACCATCAGGCTCTGATGGGGTCCATGTCCATGTGGCGATGTTGTGTTTGTCAGGAACGTGGCCAATGGTACTGCTGCACCACACACACACAATGACAGCGTTAAATCAGAGTTGCTCTCAGTACTAAAACAGGAGTACAGAAAATAATGACAACACAAACATTAGAGAAGCCTTACTCACTCTTCCTTCTTGATGGTGTCAAACAGGCATCACACCAAGACGGGGAACTCAAGCCCATGATTGGAAATGTGGAGCTTTAACTACTTCCCACACACAGCTTTGCCACACTTCCTGCAGTGATGCTGTACACAGGAGACACACCAAACATTAGTATGATTCATGACAGAGGAGCTGACAGCTGCATGACACGATCAGACTCACCTGTCTGAGCCCCAGAGTCTTAGTGTCCACATCTGCTTGATGTCCAGAAGAAAGGCTGCTCATACACTGGACACGTAGCGCTGTTCAACCATTGAGTGGTGCCTTGCAGAGACACACACACAGTTTAAGGTTACTGTTAATCATGCAGAAACATTTGAACACCATGTAACCATTAATGAAATTAACTCCAAATGGATGCTGTGAAATGATCTTTACCATCAAAAGCAGCTTTAAACCAGAACCGGAGGACAACAGAATTCATCTACCAATCACAACCAACTTCTACTAAGATATTACATGTTGAAACCATTATACTGGAGTGAGCACCGAGTGCTGTACAGTTTATATCTGACTGTATTGTTACAATCTGTAATTGTGCAGCAGCGGCAATAGTGATGCAACCTCTGGCGGTCCATGTTCCACACTGCATGCCTGGCCGGGCTGAGTACCCACACCAGCTGCCTCGGCCAACTGGAGGTAACGGGCCTGAACACTGGGCTGAGGGAGTCAAAGAAAAGAGAGAAGAAATGGAAGGAGAGGAGCTTAAATGATTATAATCAAAACATACACCCGACCATCATAATAACATCCAACTTGGCAGCTCAACTCATTGAGATATTTATGCTAAAATTGGTTTTTCCTCAGTGGCACTGGTGAAGACCAAAAGAAGGGATATAAATGGTTATAATTTATATTCCCAATAAATACTTTTACATCAAAAAATGGCTGAAATGACTATATGTAATGAAAGGGTCGTTTGTGTTGATCAACCCAGCGAATTATCTCGATTCTGCAGCCTCTCACCTCTACACAGCGTTTTAGCAACTTTACTGTTGTGGTTCACTCACTGTTTCCTCATAAGCTCCTATGTTCAGCAGCCAGGCACTGGTGGCCACACTACCACTTACCTAATCTTTATAGCTGTGCTGCTTTATGCATGAAAGCAGCATCAATCCATGCTAATACTGAGCAGAAAGATCAAACAAGCTGACAGACAGAGCTATCAAAGATCTCAAATGTGCCAGCTCGGGTTTTCTATTAATCAAGAAGACACAAATTAGAATTTATTGAAGAAGTTTCAGTTTATGGGCTGTTACCAGCTAGCACTGTGTTTGACTGCTGATTGGGGGAGGGAGGTGGTATGGCCTGATGCCTGTCGCTGCTAGATATAGCTTATGAGAGAGAGGAACCACAACAGTAAAGTTGCTAAACGCTGTGTAGAGGTGAGAGGCCGCAGAGTCGAGGACAATTCGCTGTGGGTTGATCAACACAAACGACCTTTCACATTATATATAGTCATTTCCAGCCATTTTTGATGTAAAGTATTTATTATAAAGCAAGATATAAATTATAACCATTTTATATCCTCTCTTCATCTCACCCAGTGCCTGAGGAAAAACCAGTTTGCTTAAAATATCTCAGTAGGTTGAGCTAAGTTGGGATGTTTATTGTAATTTGACAGTGAATTGTATGTTTTGACGAGAATACTTCAAGCCCTCTCCCGCTTCATTTCCTTCTCTTTCTTTGACTCCCCAGCTTAACGGTTCCAGGCCCTGCTACTCCAGTTGACGAAAGAAGTTGGTGTCGTGCTCAATGAAGGAGGCATCGTGTGTGAGTGTGGGAACATGGACACGCAGGAGAGGGTTTGGTATCACTATTATAACTGCTGCACAATTACAGATTGTAACAATACAGTCAGATATAAACTGTACAGCACCCGTGCCTACTCAGTATAATGGTTCAACATGTAGTATCTTAGTATTAGAAATATGCATTGTAGATAGTTCTGTTTGTCCTCAGTTCTGGTTTAAAGCTGCTGTAAAGATCATTTTTGCAGCACTTGTCCATTTGAAAGTTAATTTCATTTAGCGGGTTGGCATGGGTCGTGTTTCTGCATGATTAACAGTAGCCTAAACTGTGTGGTGTCTCTGCAGGCACCAATGGTTAGGACAGCCACTGCAGTCAGAAGTGTGAGCAGCCTTTCTTCTGGAACATCACAGATGTGGGACACTAAGACTCTGGGCTCAGAAGAGAGTCTGACTGAACTGTAGCCAACCCCCACATGCCTGGTGTCTCAGCAGGAAGGTGGCAAAGTGTGGGAAATGTAGTTCCTCCACATTTCCAATCATGGGCTTCGGAAATCTCATGGGTGGATGCCTGTTTTGACACCACATCAAAGAGGAAGAGTGAGAAGTGCTTCAAATATTGTATATGCCATTTAGTCAGTTAATTGTACTCCTGTTTTGGAGTACTGAGGGCAACTCATTTAACGCCGTCATTGTGTGTGTGTGTGGTGCAGCCGAACAATTACTGGCCACGCTCCACGCAGGGCAACACAACATCGCGGACATGGACCCATCCAGAGGCCTGATGGTCACTGCATGTAATCGCATTAAGAAGGTCAACAACAGTTCTTTGACAATTAGATAATCTATGACAGTTCCACTATACAAACACCACACAACCTAGACCAAAATCAATATACTTTAGGTCAGTTAATATTTTAGATCTCTTTAGATTAGAGTGGATTAGATTAGATTTCACATTTACCATATATTTAATTACATTGTATAATCTGTGTTAATTACCTGTAAAATGTCCTAACTCTAAGTCTGAAGAAGCAAGACTCCAGAGAGAGAGTAACAAACAGAGTTGAAGTTGTATCTAGTTCATTATAATAATAATGAGTCCTGCAGCTTTGCAACAGGCCTCTATGAGCATATGTTTGTCTCACAGATCTGGATATGACGAGGTGGTTGGCTGTAGCTATAGCAACAGGCTTCTTCACTGGGATTGGCCTGCTCCACTGGCCCCTCTTCCTCCATGTGCTCCACCCACCTTCCACCCCCTGGAACCTCTGTATACGCCACGCCTGGGACTGCTGCAACCAGGCCTGTTCTGGGGTGAATGTGAGTGTGTGCGCCGAATGTGTGTGTGTGTGTGTGCATAGTGCTGCCTCCACATTCCTTTTGCTTCTCATATAAAAAAAAAACTATGTTCGATTAACTGTCAGTCCTGTACAAAAGCTGCAAGACTGATTTTGACTTTTGTTGATCCGAAATAGAACCCTAAGCACAAAGGTATGTGTGTATGTATTGTAACATTCCTATAGGAGGAATGGTAACTGTATTAGTGTTTATATCTGCTTGATGCTTCTTTGACAAAGGTCTTTTTTATTACCTTTGCACTGTAAAATTTGATTTCATCATATTGTTGACCTGCCATTCCTGTAAAAACACACTAGCTTCTCCTCATTACTGTGGCCCACTAACTGCATATTACTCAGTCACTGTAACATGTACAAAACAACCTTAATCACCTGTATATATATCGCATAGTAGATATTTGCTTGAATGACTCTCACTGATCAGAGTGATCAGCTTTTTTCAGTCTTTTTCCCCTATTCAGTTTTTCTTCACCAGTTGGCCTTAAATCACCTCAGGAGGTTTTATACCAGTTGCTTCGGGCAGGGGCTCTTCATTTCAATGCCACTGTTAGTAATGGAGATTACATGCTAATAAGAGAAATCAGTAGACCGGCCTCTTCTCTTTGATAGATGAAGGAAATCTCTTGGTAAACTCAAAGATGCCATTAGTTGTTTGTATGACAGCACTGACTCCAGCCTCCACCATAGGCATAAATTAGAACATGTTGTTTATAGTAACATTTGCTGAATAGCAGCATCATCAGACATCCTGTCGTGAGCCATACTGACTCTAATGCCTCATAAGAATTACTTTTCACTCTGTAATTAGTAAAACAATATATAAATATCACAAGGGTTTTTTTGTTTGTTTGCGGGGGGGCAAATTGGGATTTCTCCTCACTAGAAAGGGTAATGAGGTACTGGGCAGGTGTCAAACCAAATGCAGCAACAATGCTGTATGTTGAGTCGCTCCTAGCTGATTGTGGGCCAGAGCCACCTCTCCCCTCAAAAGCCTCCTAAAGAGAGGAGGACACACTCATGCCTTTTTAGGTGAATATCAGTACTTAAACCGTTCACTAATGCCATTCATTCTCATGCAGTCACCTCATTACAAAGCTCCTCTGGCTCTGCCAGCATTTCATTTCTTCCTGTCAGTTTCAATCCTGTTCTGCGCCTCCTTCCCCACACAGATCCACGATGTCTCATAACGCCTACCACTGTACTGAATTGCACAACTCAGTGGTCTTTATTAAATTCAAATAGAAACATTTCTTTTGTAAGGTCAGGATTTGGGAGAGATAATAGCTGGATTCAATGTAGTCTTTGTAAAAGTAGTAAATAATATCTTCTAATGTTAGACTAATGCTTGCCTTATTGTAAGTGGAAATGAGCATTATAATGTTGGAGTCTTGGATTTCAAATGTAGTCACATCTCCAGTTTCTTTTGATCATGTAGTGTATATTTATATTTGTAGTAAAGTATTTATCTATTATCAATAAATAATGTTTACTTTTCTTTGTGCCCATCCAAGACTTAATTTCCTTGCAGTAACAAACCAGAACACGTTGAACACCCATGAGAAAGCCCAGATCATATTATTTCACATCCTCAACATGGACAGAAATTGACTGGTCAGTCATGTGACAGCAGGGTTACAGCCTTGATTGTCTGGATCATCAAGACCTTACTCCATGATATTTAGATGTCACACAGTATCACACTCTGGGGTTGGGGACTGACACCTGATACTGGATTAGTTTTGGTTATTGGGGTAGGCCAATATCTCACGGTAATGTTAGTTATTTAACTAACTGTCATTTCACCTTCAAATTTGAGTTTTGTAAGTGTGAAAAACAGGATTTTGATAGTGGACATCATTTTAAATTTTTGAATTTCCACAATAAAAAATAAAGCTGCAATTTTATTTCTTTTTGGCCACTTGGGGCAGCTAAACAAGCTTATTGACACAACATTCACATAACGAATGTGAATATAAGGAACACAACATTTACAACACCTTATGGTTAATAGCTAGCAAACTGCTACCTATTTACATGTCCAGCAGGCAATAAAGCAACATTAGCATCTAATATTTGAGCTTATTTCTGCCATCTGACTAATCTGAGTCCGATATCACTCTCATTTAAGCTCAGTTTTGTCTTCACCCACTCCAGAGAAAAATATCTGTCTGTTTAACTGCTCAGTGCTGGCAGTACATTCACCAGCTAGCTGCTAACTTTATCTGCCATTTGGTCCTGACAGGTAGGTTAAGACCTTTTGCTAAAACCCGCCTGCTGCAGCTGGTTGTAAAATAGAGGAGGACAGTAGAGTTTCAAAGGGTTGAAACTAAACAATGAGCTAAAAGAAGCTAGAACCTTTGAGAGCTGTATAGAGCTCCAGAGTTGGATAAAAATTTCTTGTATGCTTTTTTCTTTACTAATATCTATAGACATTTAGTCAGTTTTTAATAAAAAATGTCAAATAGTGCAGCTTTGAAATAACTCAAGAAAAATAAGATGTTAAAGCTGCATTAATCCACTCATTTGGCAAATTAAGGGGCAGAACAAGACATAAACATCACTGATGCATCAATACCTTATAAAATCTGCCTCTTTCTAGCTGCCAAATGCTTGAATATGTTCACTAGCTAGTCATTTACCTGTTGTCTTACTATGTCCACAGGTAGTGTACAGTGTGTTTATCAAAGCTGTTTCATTGCTATAGCTGCCAGACACATAGTTAATAAAAGTAGTAGGATTTAAATCTAAAAACAGGAAGTTGAAGTGATCATAAAACCAAAACAAGCAGCTTTAAGACATAAACTTCTTCCGTAAAGCTGAGGAACTGCAGGATGGGTGATGATTCTCTGTGGGGTCATCACTACTACTGACATATTTCACAGTCATTTGATCCATTGTTAATATAAAATATTGATTAGAGCAGTTGAAAGATTGTAGTTGAACTTCACATCTTAGAAACAGAGAGACTTCATTTGACTGAACTATTTTCAGACAGTTGACAGTACTGGAAACTGATTCAGTCCAACCCTATGTGATTGAAAGCGCCATCAGGGATCTATCAGGTTATTGACGATGCTACCGTATAATCAGGAGTCAAATCTCCTTTCCTTTATGGCGTTAACTGACACCAAGTTTCCAGTCACATTTTATCATGTCCTTGTAACAGATTGTGTCTAGTGATAAGAGTGTCCGCCCTGGAGGATTAACTCCACAGCAGATGGACAAGACGCTCAAGGTATGATGGATGGCAGGATTTGTTGTTGTTTGCAGGAACATAATGAAATCGAGCCTCAGATTGCCAGGCTGTCACAGGGAAGGAATATAGATTTTGTCATGTTGTAAATTGGTTTATTTTCCTTTCTTTCACCAGATGGAGCGGTCATAGGAGTCATTTTGTTTTGTTTATCTTTAGTCTGCCAAACACTAGAATGGATGGCCTTCTATGTTGATGGAGGCCATCAACACTTTTACAGATGACTCATTTTCCACAAATACCATGGCCAATAAGCTTCCAAACTCTGTAAATTGATTTCGCTTGGTTTGACTTTTCCTTCAAACTGCTTGTAAAAGACACTGTTGTTCCCAATATGATGTTAATGTATATCCAAAATACTTGTATTTTTCTAATACGCTTGTTGACACAGAACTGACTTTAGGCCTCAAAGTGCCCCTCAGACCAGGAGACACAAGGAGAATCGATGTTAATAAAGATATTCTGATATGTTTATTTGACTGTATTTTGTAGTTTTTAAATGTATTATTATTATTTATTTTTTTTTTGAATTTTAGCTGCACAATGACAGGAAATAGTAAATTTCTTTATTCAAGTATTATTTACAGGACGAGCTCACATCAACGTCACAGACGGTTAAAGCCTTTTTTTAAACGTAAGGCGCTGATAAATACATACATAATAAATACATTTTATTGCATATGTCAAGGATGCTGTGTGGTGTATTTAAGGCACACTCGCTCATAGAGAACACTCATCTCCAGCCTGAGCTCAACCTGCACAATACAGTAGCTGCACTACAACATAACAAGAGAGTTACTTATTACTGTTAAGACACAACAGCAACTTTGCACTATTGTAAATTATAGACAATAGCATCAGACTGAGCCCATAGCTGTTATCATGAATTAACAAAGGAGGATGCTTGAGTGACTTTGGTCATATCAGATTCCCACTGATTGACAACTTTCATAAGTCACAGTAACAGACTGCGTCCGTGTGTGTGTGTGTGGTCAAGACAGTGTTCTCTAATAAGCGAGATAACCTCCCAGAAATCTCAATTGAAAGCAGCATCACTATCAAACACCATAATAAAGGCTTGCCAGAGGTGGTAGTCCTCAGATAAAGTTGAGCCAACAAACAAGAAACCATTACAAATCTTGCTAATCCTCAGTAAAGGTGAGTTTATTCGTTTGGTTGGTTTCATCTGTCCAATTCTAAGCCAGTGACCAACTGAGTCTAACGCCCAAATGCTTGAAAACAGGCAGATCCATTCTGGAGTCCAGCTGTGGTCAGTATGAGCTTACATTGTTAGTGCAGGTGGTGGCTTACTGGTTCCCAGCTCGCTGTCTCAGTGTGGCTGGAATGTCTTGGGCCAAGTCCTCCAGCAGAGACATTAACTTCTGCCTCCAGGGGAGCTAGGTCCAGGCCAGCGGCAGGTGGTGGACACCATCTTATGGTCTGAGCACACACATAGATGTTAATATGAAGATGTGTACGGAAAAGCCTGTCTATTGGCTCTCTGGTTTTACTGTTAAAGAATGTGGAAGAAACATACAGTGCAGTGACAGAGAGTCAGCTCTGAGGCTGCCTGTATTTAAAAGGCACAAAGGCTATGCACATGTACAAACCAAACGCAACACCGGAATACTTTTCAACTTCATCCCAGGCAACAGATTTAGCCAGGCATGCCTCCTGACACTGAACATAACTCAAACAGCAGGGTTTCGCAGTTTTCACCAAGTTAAATTTAAGACTTTCTAAGACCTTTTAATACCACATAGAGAGCAATTTAATACCTGTTTTAAAATGTAACAGTTTAACCAACCAAAGCATGATGGAAAACCAAATGGAGAAGATTTATTTATTATTCTATAAATTTTTCCAGTGATCCTTCTGCAGTATATAACAGTAACTTTGATAATATTATCAAAATTAATTAGGATATTATTAAATTATCGTGGCCTTGGGTTTGATTAACCAATGAAAGAGATTTTTTTTTTTTTCACAAACCACTTACACAACCATCATCATTTTCATTTATAGATGCTCCAATATCTCATGACAGCCAGTAATTGATACAAAAACATTTTATTACTATCATTTCTATGACAGGTATATAAAAATATCTCAGACATTTGCAAATTAAATTTAAGACTTTAATGCCCTCAAAGTTTTTTTTTTTTTCTTATGAAACTGAATTTAATGCTTTTTCAAGACCTGTAGATAGCCTGAAACAAACAGTGAAATAAGATGTGCAGGTAGGTCTGTTTCAGTGAAACGCCTGACCCATAACCATTAAACATTTTACTGTAACCCTCAGAAACTTAAAACCAATTAACATATCAATGAAGGCTATCTCTACCTCGACCTCTGAGATTTTCAACAAGTAACATGTACAAGCAAGAAATGTTGCTGACTGAAATGTTGTTACTGCTCAACTAATGCAGTATAACAGCATTTGCGAATGTCTCCGTAGAATAATATTTAGTGTATTATATGATCCCATAAGGTCAGGCATCATGTCATCGCAAAACACAGAACCTGCCTGAACTAAAAGTATCCAAACTGTTGTATATGACTGTATTATACACTGTGTTTTCAACTGTTTCTGTTGTTTGTAGGGGGTTACATTTTCACTGGGGCTGTGGACACAAGGCTGAATTCCAGTTTTGTTGTGAGATAAATGTGATGTGTAAGCACTAACAGCTAAAAATACAGAAAACACTTTCAGTTTAGAATTGAATATGTGTGTATTATCCTTTCATGAATGACAAAATTCAAATTTGTCAGTACACCATATTGCAACATGCCTTTGTTGACAACTGTTATGATTTTGCACCTAGCTGCTTGGCTGAGGAGTGTTGACATGAGATAAAGCTAATGGAAAAAAGCCAGGCTGACAGCTTGGCTGGTGTTTAGGGACACGTTAGATGTGTCAGAATTCTGGGCTTTTCTCTAACCAAAACCCAAAGAGACGTGATGTCTTCAATTTGACGTGATGTCGTTTCCACATCACTGTCTGTACTGGTATGAATAAATATCAGCAGCAAGGTCCATCAACCTGCTTGAATGAAAAATGAGGATTATCAGACAAACGTCTCATTTTACATCACATAAATGAAAAGATGAATGCAGTATGTTTGTGTCTCTGTTGAAGTGTGTTTTTCCTACAAGGCTACAGCCTTCCTCCTCAAGGCCATTAGGGTCATTGTGCATGTGTGCATGTACACCAGGGTGCATTTGTGTGTGTGTGTATGTGTGCGCTCGTAGAGGCACTGTACTCTGGCAGTATCTGGCACCAAAAGCAGCCCACTCCAGCTGCAATGGACACAGGCCAAACCCTCACACACAAACACACACACACACCATGCCCTACCATCCCACCCACAACTGACAAACACACATAATTCAACCAGCAGTCCTCTATTCTGTCCTCTCTTGCCATTCTTACTGTTTTTTGTAGTCTTGGGTGATTCAAATTTTACTTTGTAACCCTTTTTTTAACACATAAATCCCTAACGGATAAATGCGCACAACATACATATTAAAGATTGTGAAATTTCTGCATCATACCCTGATAGAAGCGTCCACTTGGGTTTGTGGTTGCAGCCTCAGAGACAGCCAGCCACACCACGGTGTCAGCCCCCTGCTCTGGGGTTCGCAGACTGTCCTTCATGGAGCGATGGAAGTCTGGCATGGCATTGGCCACCGCTGGGACAGACAGACACAGTGAGGGAGAAGAACAAACTTGGGTAAGTATTAGGAAACGATATGGATCCAATTGTTGAATAGAGAATGATTTAGTTAAATTTGTCCAAAAAGTGATAACAGTTAATTCCTCGTGTCAGTACCTGGAGTGTCCACCCAGCCAGGATGCATGACGGAGAAGTGGATGTTTGTATGAGTCTTTGCCAGCTGCTCTGTCATCACCACCTGCTGCCTCTGGAACACACACACACACACACACACACGCACACACACAGACAAGAATGTCTTACAGGATGTCTGAAAGGTTGGACTTTAAGTAGATTTGAGGCAACAAGACTCAGGTGTCATTTGATGTTCTCTGTGACATAACAAGACAAAACAAGATTTAACTGTCATGGGCTTGTGAAGGCAGATACTCCTAGAGATGTTTTAGACTAAAACTTCCATTTGCCAGAATTCTGCTTCATATGCAACATGTTTACATTCATTTTTATATTTCAACCTAAAAGTTCTAGCAGCACTTTCATGCATATCTCTATAAAATATGAAAATGCAACACCACCATTAGTAGTACATTAATAGTACAGTCATTTATATTAAGGGTGAACCAAATATTCAGTTTCTGATTCATGAATTATCTCAGTGAATAACAAAATCAAATCAGCTGCAATATCTACTGCTATTATGTAAATAGTCTAGGTTTTCCTTTCTACTGTAAATTTTAAATGTGTTGTCTGTTTCCTAACAAACTCAAATCACTAAAGTACTGTCAAGTCTCACAGTCCCTCAGTCACAATCTTTGCTGCACCTCAACACACTGATCGGCAGGACCAGGCTCAGTTCTTACTTTGTGCTGGGCGTAGACCATGGTGCCATCGTAGCGGCCTCTGTCAGACTGCAGGTTTCCCGTCCTGAGCTTCTGCACCAACATTCCTCCTGATGACACAGTGATCTGAACATGGAGGAACGGAAACAGTGGTGAGGGGGATGGAAGAGGGAGCTGGAGTTTTATTGGTCATGATATCAAATCCAACTCCATATTATGTGTATATCCTATATTTTAATCTTCACTGTATACAGTGGTGCAGTGTAACTACTGTAAGTATGTTTATTCACATACTTTACTTTAGAGTAAGTACATCTTTAAGATATCTAAGTACTTTGATGGTGTTCTACTTCAGCTTCACTGTACTTCACTTCATTTATCTGAAGTTTCTCATTTCCTTGCAGGTTCAAATTTTACATACAAAACCTATGATCAGCTTTGAGATATGATCCATTGTTGTATATTACATTACTGCTTTCATGTTATACATCAGTAATAATATTGTATTATAATATAAAACAACACTGACAGGAGTAATACTGCTTACATAATGAGTGTTTTTACTTACTTACTGAGTACAGTTTTTAATAATCTTTTTGTATGTGTTTAAAACCAAAGAAGTGATCACTGACTTTAGGAATAGGATCTACACTGCAGTTAGCACTGACAGTTAATCTGTCAATGTCACAGACGGGTTTATGTTCCTCTGTATACAGATTCCTAACACTCTTAATTACATTGATTATTTCTGGTAACATTCACTACACATTGAAGGAGGCACAACAAAAGCTGTTGTAGATGGCTGAAGAAATGTGCTATGTGTATAAAAACTTCTATTGAAAGTGTTCTTACAGGAGGTTTAATTGTAAAGCTTGGTATCCTGTCTGTGTTTGACCTGAGGCAACTCAAAAAAAAAAGTTAAGCAGGCCTCCAAACTAACAGTGAGCAATCAGCCATATCTGGATGAGGTATATGATACTAGGAGGAAAAGAGCACATGCCATTAACAGAGATAACGCTCAGCTTTTATCCTCAGGCAGAAAGACTTTTCAACAGTCAGCAGGGGACAAATAGCTACTAACCCCTCTAAAAGTCTAAAAAAAGTTTAAAGCCTGAGAACAATAGGAGTCTATAACTTTTGTGAGGTCAGACAAACTTACAGCAGAGCAGATAGTAGGAGATTGTGACTGTGTAAAACAAACAGGTTGTGTCTCTCACACTCACCACTCTGGGATCTGCGCTCTTCTCCAGCAAAGGAATGAGACTCTTGGTGAGGATGTAAACCCCTGGCAGACAAACAAGGATGGAACAACACTTTTCATATCTATCCCAGTCTTCCCTTCTTATTGTTTTCTTCACACCTCACCCCTGACCTTTGACTCACCAAGGACATTGGTGGCAAAGCTCTTCTCAAGACCTTCAGCATTCACATCCCTCTGACTCATGATGGAGCCTGCATTATTGATCTAGGCAGATTACACACCACACAATATTTTTTTTTATATAATTTATATTGTCACAAAATGTATCAGTTAAAATAAGCTGTGACATAGTGAATGACAGTAAGATATGACAGATTATAATCTGTACACAAAGCCATATATTTTCATATATGAGAATAAGTAACTCATGTCACTCACCAGCACATTTAGGGCCTTGTACTTTCTCTTGAAGGCCTCAGCAAACTCCCAGACCTTCTTGGTCTCAGACAGGTCCAGGATGTGGACATAGACCTCCTGCAATGACATCAGTAATTTAGAATAATAAATAATGTCATGTCTGGGAAATCATAGTCAATTTGAAGGTCATCTGTCCCCATTAAAAAAAAAATGTTGAGAAGTGAGTCATGCTGTACTTTGTTTCCCGTCTCCTTTACAATATCAGCCCTCGCCTCCTCAGCCTTGTCCTTGTTCCTACACACCATGTGGATCGTCCCACCTGTGACAGACACAGAACAAGCATCATTATACATTCTTTTAAGAGGAGGAGACTGGATTTATCTTCACCAACCTGTGATGCATCCAACTTTACATAATCACACTATGAGCTACGGTGTTCTATAAATATTTCTAACATATTTTGTTCAGGTTTATGAAGGTAGAATACATACAGTAGGCAATACAAAATACTGGATCTTATTTCTCACATTAAGTAGTTATCACCACCTTTAAAATCACTCTGCCTCTTGTTATGCACAGATTTAGTAAGACAGAACAGAACTAATCTTCCCAGAAAGGTTTATGGAGTAAAGCTACAAAAAAATTGCTACAAAATCTCTAGTTGACGTTTTCCCTTTTTTCTACAACTGTTTTTGTCCTCTTGCAGACTCTACCCAATACATTATTGGGATGTGCATATGCTATTCTGTAGCTTTGATTTACATTTTAAATAAAGCAAATATCACTACATGATGCAGGGTTATTTTTTTAGAATGTTTTACTTTTTACTAGTGTTTTATTCTATGGTATGAACAATATGTACAATTACAGTTTTCTCCATGTTGGTAATTTAGATTGTTTGACTTGCACGGCTTAATGTACAATATACAACAATGCATTGAACAATACACTCTGTTCAGCATAGTAGAGGCATTGTGTGCAAGTATATACTGTATACCTGCTTCACATACACCATTAGATGCAGTGCCAGTTGTAGTATAAATTTTCACAAAAATAACTTGCAGGTTTACCACTGTAACTCCTGGTAATGACACTAGAAACTTTGAAAGTACATGAGTAGAAGTTAAAACATGTGTTCAGCTTGTGTTGACATATGAGTTGTGTTTCTGAAAAACAACAGTAAGAGTGGTACCTTTCTTAGCGATGGCCATGGCGGTGGCTTTCCCAATGCCACTGTTGGCTCCAGTTATCATGAAGGAACGTCCAGCCACGGACACCTCCAGGTCCTTCTCCACAAACCGCTTGGAGGTTGACAGGAAGGCATTCCTGCAAGATATTACCATTTACCATATCAGCAGCCTGCTCATCTGCACATCTGTACTGCTTCCATGCATCTGTATCTCTGCCTCAGTGCTGAGTTTAGTGTTGTGTGTGTGCGTTTGTGTATGTTCAGGTCATAACGGGTCAGTGTTTGAGCTCAGCCTGCTTACTGTATTTCGCTTCACAGCTTTACTGTACAGATACAATGAAGAAGAGAGGGTGCCTGGCATTGTCTCTGAGGAGACATGGTTTGGGATGGGACTACTGACAGTGACAACAGCACTGGAGTGTGTGTGTGTGGACCTCAATTCCCCTCATTGTCCTGGATGCCATTGTTGAGGGCGGCTGAAGGGGGGGGATAAAGGGGACAGGGAGGGGGTAATACTGAGGCTAAATGCCCGCTCTGTTCACTGGTGTCATGCAGAGAGCTATTAGTGCAGGGTCAGAGCGGGTTGCCGGGCAGCTCTCTGGGGTAAAAGATAACACAGAACAAAGGGGAGAAGGGAAACAATCACAAAAGCACCTCTTCAGACAATTTGGCTTGCTGTATACTGGTGAGGAACGGTGCCTTAGGGCTGCAACAGATCAGACAGGACCGATAAAGCATTTAGAACCTTGAACAGTTGAACAGCTGTCTTACATGGCTCCCGCTGAGTCATTATCAACTTTGTTGGAGTCATATATCAGTGATATTCAAGGATGTGCACCATGTTCATTCTGGTCAGTGATGCAATGGCAATTAAAGGTTGGTAAACAGCAGGAACAAAACTCAGCTGCATTTTCAACACAGCATGAAAGTTATCCATCTTCCCTCTCACAGCCTCACCCTCATAAAACGTCCGACCTCATATGACCTATACCTACCCTGTATATAATTTTAATATTGCTTAACATTACAGTTGAAAATAATAATACTGTCATTATAGATTAATATGGCAATTATTTATTTTTTCAATCAAGAGATTCATTGTTTGTGACATTTCCCATTCCACTTTCCTAGAGCTCAAGGTGAGGTCCAAAATCCAAAGATATGTGATTTACAACATAAAACACAGCAAATCCTCTCATTTCACAATTTGAAATCATTAAATATTTGGCATTTCTAGTTTAAAATGTTTTAAATTATTGATCAACTATCAAAATTCTTCATTTCCTGTTGACCATCTAATTGATTACTACTTGTTTCAGCTCTACTCCTCATGGTTTTAACTTTCATCAGATGTGTCTTCAAAACTTTGATCAAAGTAAATGAAAAGACCTGAGAGTAGTTTAGTTGGGGTTTTCTGTTTCTATTCTATCCTATACAACGAGCCAGGTAAACTCTGTAATTCGGTGGGCCAAACCCATCCCATCTCTTAGAGTCGATTTTCTTCATAGACAACCATACAGTACATACATTTAAAATGACCAGAAGCTCAGTGTAGGGTAAGAATATCTTTACCTATATACCTACATAAACCAAAAATAAATAAAAGCACTTTTTAAGAAAAATGAAATCTCTTCTATTTTAAAATTATAACCTGATCCTGAGGAAAACTGTGTTTTTCCCTTAGAATATTTTTGACTCATTGCAAAGTGTTACATCAGTTCACCTGGTGTTACAATGGTGCCTGTAAAAGTTCAATTAAAAATGCTCTGTGATTTTTACTCACATACAATTATACAACTCAATTAAATCTCAATTAAATCATGTGGCAAAGAGTAGTTTAATATGGCGCAATATTATTAGCAGTCACACCTGTTCAATCTTAACATCTTTTCTGATGAATTTAAGATGCATAACTAGATCAGTATTACTATATACTAATATGAAATAACTTTTCCTAAACATCTATACACACAAGTGAGGATACACACAGGACATCAGGTCACAGACTCGCTCCAGCTCCTAAAACGCTGACAATGATGTGCAGGACAGACAGAAGCATCTTACCTGGTGAACTCGGTCATTCCCTTCAGGAACCAGGCGGAGTTGCGGTACAGAGACATGGTGTCGCTCTGGAAGCCTCTCGCTGAGCTGAGCTCTCTCCTCTGCTTTTACTCTGGACTCAGACCACGTGTAGCTCCGGTGAGAGAAAACTCCACCGACCAGACCGCCCAGCGGCGGGAAGGAAGGGTGCATTTGTTCAGTTCAGTGTTATTTCACCTACAAACAGACATATACAGGATATACCCCCCTTTGTATTCCTGTGATTTCTGTTAAGAAAACTGAATTTCCCGTGGGATTAGCCTGCGTTATAAGGTGACGTAATTTTACAGTTTACAGTTTCCTGTTGAAACTTTCTTCAGTTGGTGATTTACATGATATTTTCCATGTAAATAAAATGGCAGCTCTAGCTCATCTCCCACGGGAGAATAGTAGGAAGGGGCTCACAAAATATTCGACATAAAATATTTGTCATACACAATAAAACACAGACTACCTGACAGAGACAGTTAACGAAGCCGAACCTCCGTAAATAAACCTCTTATCTCCGTCTGCTGCACAAATTAAACTAGCTAACTTAGTTTAACGGAGCTGTAAGATAGCAGTTTATAGCTAAAAATAATTCCAATGTCACAATGTAAGTGTTAATACACTGGTATATATACTATATATTGACAGGTGACGTTACACCCATCTTTCCCACACAGAGACAAGCCTAGCTTACAAAGGGGAGAAATGTTAGCCGTTTTAAGTGTTATCTCCTCTCGACAACGCTGTTTTAACCTTTGTTGTCCTCAATTTCAGGTACGCCAGCCTTTATTTCTGTGCTGGTCTGGAGGAGCAGGATAATGAGCTGCTGGCCCTCGAAGTGCTGCACAGATATGTTGAACTGTTGGATAAATACTTTGGTAATGTAAGTAGAGCTGAGTGTCTTGGTCCAAGCAGAATGTGTCGGTCATTAACAGTCTGTTTTCATACACACAGTTGTTTTAAATTGTTGTTGCTAATTAGACTTGTGTTCAGGCTGACCTGACTTTTTGTGCACCATAACAAGGTCTAATTTATCTTGTCCAAACAGGGGCACAAACACTCAGAGCAGAGTGAGGGAGATGTCAGTCAATTTTGATTTAATTTTGAATTTTAATTTTGATTTAGGTCTAAAATAAAATGTTGCATTTTTTCTTCATATTACAAGATAGATACATGACCCATTAATGTGGTGAGTTTTCTCGTGCGCTCAGTATCACAGAGATTCACGTGGCTTATGCCCAAAGAAGCTCTAACTAAATGAAACTCATATATTCCCGCGGCCTTACTGGACGTCCACCTGCCCCTCGCTGCACTGACGCACCTGTCTGCGTGTAGCTCTGCCCCGTAGTTCCCCGGAAACCAATCAACAGCTGGATCTGAGAAGGGCGCGGCTGTGACTAGAGGAGGTGTGGGCGCGCTGAAAAGCAACAATGTCGCCTCTTCTCGAAACGCACACGGCACAGTAGGGTCCGAGGATAAAAGTGCAGAAACGTGCAGGATTTGAACTTGAGTGACGTCTGTCGGACTGCTTGTGACAAGATGGTGAGTATCCGTGCTTGTTGCTATCACTGGATGTACTGGTTTGTCCATGCACGTGAAAGCAGGAAAATATGTCCTGTAGTTTAACAAACGTTTTAGTTTGCTCTAGTTTATTTGAAGTGCTACTTTCTAAAAACTGAAAACTCATCCGACTGGAAGGGTATTATTTTTTTGCTCTTTACTTTTTATTGTGTTGCTGCAGATCAGTTTAGGGGAAGGACTTCCTTGATCAAAGGTCATGAAATTGATACTGGAGTGGAATTGTTTTATCTTTGTGTCAAGATCCTGATATTTCCTAAGGTGAAAATTACAGCAGAAAGATAATGTGTGATTATCTGCTTTATCCCCTTTTATAGAGAAATCTGGAAAGCTTAAAAAGGATAGACACTTGCAGTCTAACAACGTCTGACAGGCAAATGAATGCAAATCTTATTTGTAACATGGACTTTTTTTAGCCTTAAAGAAAACATTGCATATGAAGATACTTTTTCACGTCATGCTTTATTAAAATGAAGTATTTCGTCCAGTAGCTGATATATTGTTGTGCTCCTAACCTCTTTACACACGCCACATGTCCTGGTTTATCTTGTTGCAAGCAGAGGTAGTGCTGCTTGCAGCTGCACCTCAGGGCAAAGAGCTCTCATTAATTGCCCTTTCACAACACACAGACTGTATTTAGTGTGTTATAACACATCTCTATCACTTAAAGGTGATAGAGCTGTGGTCTGTTTCCCTGGTGATCTTCATTCACGTTTCCAGTTGTGAAATCTAATTGCTGTTTTGGTTCAACCCTAACTTAAGGTGGTTTCATTTGAGTTATAGCTTGAGGACTGTAGGAGGGGTTAGTCTCATTGTATGCATGTGTGTGTGTGTTTGCACATGCATCTGTGTGTGGTTGCTTCATTGTGTGTTTATATTTACTTTCCTCTGTTGACAAGCCACACATTTGTGTTTTAAAACGTCACAGCACAAGATGTTATCCCGTCTGGTCCTTTTATACCATCTTCTGCCATTTTCCTTTACGCTGCACAACAAAAAATTCCATAAGTCAGCGTCTCCCTCCTCCTGTCCTCCTCAGATCCGCTTCCTGTTGCTGTTCAGTCGGCAGGGGAAGCTACGACTTCAGAAATGGTACACGCCGTTAACAGACCGGGAG